>OY856413.1:597507378-598054878 GCA_963693085.1 Alisma plantago-aquatica | reverse complement strand
CATCTTGGATCCATGTTTTTGGGATTATGTTGATGCAAGTGCCACCCATGATCGTGGAGGGATTCCCTTTAAATGTTGTTTTTCCAAACATGTCAGGGAGGAATTCAGGAAGAAGTGTCTTACCTTTATCTGATCTTTCTTGTTTTTCAACATTGTACCTCTTACATCTGGATTACCAAGTGTGTATGGACCTTTGATCCTAGTAGATGTCGTTGGGCTCTTCCTAATATAATGGTAGTGTTTACCTTCAATATATATAAGTATATATATACATGGTATATATTCACTACTAGTGTGGGTAACTAACTTTTGTCACATGTGGATTTGTGAACTAATAAAAAGACATGGAATTGTAATAATACATCAAAACTATAACAAAAAGACTCATTTTGTAATTCCAACATGAATCTTTATTCTTTGTAAAGAAGTGAAATCACCTCCTTACTAAAAATTTGAACAACAGAACCTCCAATCCAAGCACACTTCAAAGGAATACTTAGAGTGGGTGTAAAATTTTCAAATATTTATTAATAGTATACAAAACAACCAAAGTGTAGCAAAAAAAAAGACTATATTCAATTATAAAACAAGGGAACATCTAAAACTTACATCATAAGTATCCATGTAGAGGAAATCTAAACCACCTCAAGATTGTCTCCAAGCTTTAATTTTTCAAACTAAGTCCAGGTCAAAATTCCTTGTCATCTAAGTCCTCCACCTAGTGTTGGAAGCATACCCCAGCAAGGAGAAAAATTGAAGACATCAACAAAGGGTGGTATGTGCAAACTAAAAAGCAAATTGAGCAATTTATCAAGAATAAGGGACATCAAAATAAAAGGCTTCCCATACAAGAGATAAGTACTACCCAAAGAGGGAATAAAAGATAAGAATCATCATCATCATAAAAGAAAATACTTGCCATAATCAAATCAATAAAGTAGTGCCACATAAGCACATATCACGATTTGGGCACATTACCCATTAAGATTTTTGGGCACATAACCCATCATCAATTTGGGCACATAACCCATGATAAATGTCATCAACATGCATGCATGTGAGATAAGCATAGCCCTAGAATATATAAACACAATTGGCGGCCAACCCTCATAAAGTTGAAGCATGATAGAGAATGGAACATAACCAAACTCCCAATATATATATATAAATTGGTCCAAGAATCACACATCTTGCCATGGGTATGAGGTTCCTTGCCATCCTAAAAGAGAAGGAAATATCACATCTGCTCGGTAGGAAATAACACATCTTCCATAAACAAAAACCAATGCAATTACACTACTCTAGTGCTACTGAATCACATAGCATGTTAAATGTAGAGGCAAGTAGAGTATAGTCAGATATACCAAAGTAGTCACCACATAAGTGACCAACATATACATCCACCTTACAAGTGGAAAAAAGATATCACGTAAACATCCACATCATAGTGGGTAGACACCATCAACAATTCTATCATGCACCATAGAACAAGATAAGATATCAAGAAAATATCCAAGTCCATAAAAAATTAAATAGTTCACATGAACCATGATATTAAAAGATAAGACATATTGTGTAGGCCAGATTCGAGAGAATGAAAAGATAGGTGAATTTCTCATTATAGAGGAATAGGGGATGCAACATACCTCAAATTTTGAGTCCAAAGTCACTTCTAGGTCCAAGCCAAGGCTTCCAAAGAACCTATTATACATATATGTGGAATTAAGGTTAGGTTTCCAATCATTATTCAAAACCCTAAAAATTGCCTTTTTATTATTGGTGAATTAGGTTATCAAAACCATACCACATTTTAATATATGCCATTAGGAGTCAAAAACATATTTTATTATATTTTTTTGACTTATAAATTATTAGTTATGAATTTTACAAAATATTAGCTAATTTCATTAATCCATTAATATCCACTTTTATTTGAACATTAGGTAACAAAATAAGTACCAAAATATAGATGTTCTTTTTCTCCTTTTATTGACTATTTATGCATATATTTCTGGTCATTATGGAATTAGTTATTAATTTTCCAAACCAGCCAATCAGAAACTTAGAAAAATCCATGTATGCAAAAGATCCAATTTGCGGCTAAGCCAGGCTGAGTTGGCCGAATCCTCACTCGCTAACTCACCCCTTTAGCGACCAACATGGTGCACTATCAAAGAATCAAAGCGGGGCCATGAAAAGACGATTTTCCCCCTAAGCCAAAACCTTAGAAACAAGAGAGAAACAAGGGGTAGAAACGAGAAACAATCGAGGAAAATCTTCTCTCTCGTGCTCCCCTAATCATGGCCATGATAAACTATAGCAGCCAGTGAGAACAGCCAGAGGATGACTCAGAAACACCCCAAAACCAAGCCCTCATCCAACTCCCTAAGGTCAAACTGCACACAAACATCCTAGACTCATGCTGGGTGGTGACAGACGTAGAATATCGTCGTGGCTATCGGAGAACAGCAGGAGCTAAGCTCAAAAAGAGGGAAAACCAGATAGTTACCTCAAAAACCAAATTAGTGAGGCAATGACCTCCTCCAAGACCCAAGGGGGTGAATTGCGTGTCCCAGTAACCACCTCACGGTCAGACAAACATTGTGGAACTCAAGGCGGATGATTAGGGAAAACTTAGTAGGGTAGATGTCTTCAAAGGCACAAACGGAGAAAGCGACACTGCCAAAAGCTCCCCAGACGTCCTTCGATCAAACTTGTAGCGTTATATTAACAAAAATGGCCAAAGGAGACAGAGCAATCCAAGGGGACAAAAAATAGAGGAGGTTGAGAAACGCTGGCATCGACCAGGTGATCCAAGCAACCAAACCCCCTATAAATAGGGGTTATCCAGTTCAGAATCACTCGACAAAGGCAAAGGAAGGAAAAATGGGGTAGGAGATGGTCTGAAGAGGAAGAGAAGGCGAAGGGGAAAATAGCCATATTGTTCTTCTAATCTGACTGGGAGTCGGGTAATGGGGAAAAAGCCCCGAGTCGTCCATCACATCCAAGGGTTCCAGACAAAATGTGTAACGACCCCACTTCCTGGTAACCCCCAATCAAGGGAGACCAAGAGGTCAGAGGCATTATCCCAAAATCCAGGATCATTAGTTTTGTAAATAATCAGAAATAATTATCAAATTCGACTAAAACTAAATTGGAAAGCTGGAATAAAATTTGACTTTTACATACCTTGCAAAAATAGGTACTAGACTTATATCCACAGTAGAAATCTATATAGTTAGTCCTCCTGTGAATAGTTAACTTTATCTTTACAGGTTTCGTTTTATTGTTTGTCCATTTTCAGATAATTCCTAAAATGCCGATAAACAAAACGTCAGTCAGCATAAATGAATATGTCGGTATGTGGGGACAAACAAAACATTGCACATATGTTCTAACAACATAGTCACATCAATTTTTTGGTAATAATGCAAGATTATGTTTTCAGTATGACTCCTCAACCGCTTTTACCGCCTCTGGGATAGTCTCTCTCGGGTTAAGTCCTTACAAGTGAATTTAAGGCTACCTTCTCTATCCTGAGCTTGGTACCTGGGGTCACCTCTCTGGGTGCCCTGTGGTCTTCCCTCCGGGGCTTGACCACCTTGACCTTCCCTCAAGGGCTTGGTCCATTATCTTACATACAAAGGGGTATGTAGGTTCGATCGAGTCACACACATATATAAATTGTGATAATCGTGTTCACTTTAAAGATTACAGTAATGAAACAACCAAGCAGTTTAAGTTTCATAGAAATCAATAAATCTTCAAGAAAACGTCGGGTTATTCATAATTTAACCAAATACCTGATTTGTAGATTTCACAAGCAAATAGCAATTCCACTCAAGAAAGTAATCCAAGCAAGCAATTCAACCACACAATCACAGAATCCTGAAAAGCATATGTTGCTTATTTACCACATACTTATCATGAATCTACTTTATTGAATTAAATTCACTTTCTAGTGTTTCTAATTCGAATTAGGGTTTCATTAGGGTTCATTTAGATCTATTTACAACTTTCTTCTTTTAAGTCAACAAAACCCTAAAATAGCAGTTCTAGGTTCAAAACCTTAATTACTCACTTATTTGCATTAAAACATCCTTTACATAGAATAGGCTTAGAATTAAACTAATATCTCTTTTATGCAATGAATTTCGAAATATTTCACATTAGAAACCATCAACACCGATATTAGGGTTTCTAAGCCCATTAATGCCCATTAACATATCAAAACCCTAAATTAGGTTATTAAACACATGAATCTTCATCATTAGACATCAAAATGTCTTTTTATTATCAACAAGTTAATATGCTGAGAGATTATCCATATTAATCATTCAATTCCATAGAACATCAAATTAGGGTTAATCTTAGTTATAAATGAATTAAGGACGATAACTTTAGGAACTTTTCAAACTAGGATCAGATTCAGGTTCTAAAACTATTTTATTGTATTCTATGGATTTTTTTTATCAACTTACATATATAACATATCTTCATTAGACCTACCAATCTTTAGATATGAATTTCTCAAGATTTACTTACCTGGACCAATTAGAGATCGCCACGTCAGTCACTCGACTCATGTCTCCCTTTTCCATGCGGGCCATGCCAGCCAATGGGCCTCGGCCACGCTGGCAGCACGTCAGCCTTGCACTGATGTGTCACGATCCTTCTAATTGGGCAGAAAGACCACTTTGCCCCTTCTCTCCTGTTTGCCACCTGAGGAAAGAGAGGTAATCTCCTTGGCTCTCGTCTCCCACCTTCAGTCCTTTGCTCCCTCGCAAAGCAATGTCGGGATCGGTCAACTGAGAGGTTGACTTTCCCCTTCCATGCCCTGAAACCAATAGCTAGCTCCTCGAGGTCCGCCTTCCTCCTCCGTGCTCAACCCGATTCACTAGGACACCTTCGGCGGTCGGAGTCGCCTGTTCCACTAGCCAACCCACGGTCTGAAGCAGAGCACCTCTATTCCCTGGCGGTGAACACCTCCCCCGATCGCCTCAAAAGTAACTGATGGCTTCGTTGGCCCTTGGCCAACTATGGTAGCACTTTGCTGCCACCAAGGGTGGTCGAGTTTGATCCTCCAACAAGCCTACACCTCCTTCCTAGAACAGAGTGAAGAAGCCCTCAGCAAAGGCAGAGAGGAAGTCCCAATCTTCCAATCATAGATAATAGGGTTACGAACTACTCTAGTCTCTGGGTTTGAAGGCTCGTTCAGATAATGTGCCTTATATAGGTACATATTGGACAATCCCACCCACAGTGGAGTCCTTTACTCCATGCAAATAGGGTAATGTACCTGATTCCCACAAAAACTGGGACTTCTAGGGATCTCTGGGTCCGGTTTTTCACCCTGAATGCAATGGAGAACATTCCAGATTCGCTCATGGATCGAGTGTAAAGAAAATCGATTGCAAAGATTCCATCTACTGTTCCCCCCTTTCCTGATTGAACTCAAAAATAAACTACCGTTGGATCAAGGATCCAACGGCTAATAGGCCACATATTAGAACAATAGTCAGAATCCAATTAAGACATTTAAGGTTAACCTTTACACTTTAGGAAACTTGCAAAATTCATATCTCCCAAACCGTTTATCCTTTTAATCCCAAATTTTAGGGAGAAGTCCATGATGACTTAAACTTCATGTTGAAAATTTCGGGACTCAAACTCAAAAGTATGAGGGACTTTTCTTTATATGCAATATCTCTTAATAAGGCACATTTTAAGCATATTTTCTCTCTCTTAATCTTTTATTTTATTTATTTGGATTCCTTTTACCTTTAGAAATCATGTGGACTCGAAATCCCATCCATGATGATTCCATTATCCATATTTCCACATATTTCTTATATTTTCATCATTATCTCAAATTTCCTTCTTAATATTGCATTATTTCATTTCTTCTTTTTCTTTTTATCATATTGGACTCATTAATATATTATGATCCACGAAATCACTGCTATAAAGGAAATATTGCAAAGGGAATCCATACAATACATATAATTCATACAATTCCCATAATCATACATTTATTGGGGAAATTATACTTCCACCACATGAACCCAAAAATTGGGGTTGTAACATCCTTCCCCTCTTATAGAAATTTTGCCCTCAAAATTCCACCAAACATACAAACAAATAGTATAAGACTTCCTCATGTCCATCATCAGCTCCTATGTAGCTTCATCCTCTCCATGCTACTTCCAAAGAACCTTTATCATCTTATATTCTAACATATGAGTTCTCTCTCACCTTGGTATCTCATACCCTCATAGGTGACTCAGGACATTTCATCCTCCCTAAAATCTCAGTAGGTACATGGCTCAACACTTGGTTCGGGTACATCACATAGTGCTCTAGATCGACTCATGGAAAACATCATACATCATGTTATCCTGACGGGTAGGCTAAACATAAGCATCTCCACCACTCCATAGAAAATGGATACATGTATCAGCAACTCGTCTTCATCTATAGCTAAGAGGGGTCGGGTTTTCATAACACGTATTCTCCCATAGTAAATTGCATGCCAGTCTGCTTCGCATAACTCACGACTCATGTCGCCCCTGGGTTTTCTCAGCCATCGCACAATCAAAGCGAATTCATCTACACACATTGTGGTTTCTCTAACCTTCATAAGGTCCTTTCACCGACATCATCCTAATGAAGAGGTGACTGACACATCCTCCCTTAAAGAGCTTCTTACATCCTGATACTGGCTATGGTGTCTATCACCACAAACTCTCATAGGACAAGAATTTCCCCCATGTATCACTCTAAACGAGCACACACGCTCTCATCAGACCCTCTAGTCTGGATCATACTAACTATCAGTTAGGGGTGCTAAGTTGTTCTAAACTTCAAACTGGTATCGAGTTCTTCATGTACCTACTTCCACCGCATGGAAGTGAACTTGAGGTCATGATCCAGATATTGAACTCGGATCATGGTGTAGTTGAATTATCTCTCTCTCATGCATATAGTTCAATCATATCTATTACATTGATAGTGCTCCCTATCTTAGTTAAGGGATTAGGTCAACTTGGTAAGGCGATCTACCATAACCCATATTGCATCTTGACCCCTCTTGGTCCAGGGGAGACTCACCAAAACGTCCACACGGAACTACTAACATTCCCTCTCGAGACTCTTCATTCTCTGTAGCAACTCTCTGGGTTATTGGTGTTTGTCCTTCCCCTCCACACATGCATGGATAGAAGCCACATGCAACTCTATATACTCTTCATCTCAGGTATTTAAAGCACTACTACAAACTTAACTATCTTAGTAGTACCACTCTATTTGATGGCCTTATGATCATGATATCTTGCATGTCATGATTCCTCAAGGTGACTCCTCAGAAACCCTAACATGCTCTAGTCGTGGGTTCCATCACCTTCCTTTCCTTAAAGGGGTATTTGAGGCTCTTACCACCATCCTTCTATCTCATCCATCCCTAGGCTGGCTAACTACACAACCATCAACTCGACCAACATGTCTGGTGGTATTCAGGTGTTAGCCATATAGGTCTCATGAACTTAGAGTTCACCTAAAAACCTCTTCTAGCCTCTCTCCTAGCTAAACAAGACAGCTGCATCTCAACTAAGAGCATCCATTACCACCTTACCTCCTTATGTGCTAGGTAACGGTGAAGACATAAACCTTCATATACTCCACTCATCATCCTCATTGAGTCAAGAAACTTTGAGCTCATCATCTTGGTTATCAAACTCAAACTTATATAACTCATAAATTCCATACTGCTCTTGATAAGAACGTCATCATGTAGACTACCTTAGTTCTCCTCGTGTTTGTAAACCATCCATATACTATGTACTCTCCAAAAAGGATGATACTTCCTCTATCCTCAAACATCATAGCAAGGTTGCAACTCTCAACATCTTTATCCTTAGTGTATGGCATGTGTATTGACCTATCTCTCACCCCCAGAACGAGAGGAAACAAGCATTTGGCTGCAGTCCAAATACAAATTTCATCACGTTCCAAGAGTAGAGATCGTGCATCACACATCGCCAGTACACTTTCCAATCTAATTTGAAACGTGCATCACATGTCTCCACATCACAAATATCTCAATTTTAGGTTTACATCCATGGAAGACTATTCCCAAGCACTCTTGGGTCATCACACAATCCTTAGTCGTCTTCTCAAGGTCTGTAGGGTGCCAGTACTTTTGGGGTCATCCCTTTCCCTTATGCATCCAGGGAGTGCCTACCTGCCCTTTGGGTCCCATGAACTCATGAAGGTGATCAATCTTCTAACCCAAGGTCCTCAGTAAAGATAGTTGTTACCTCTCGACTCTATGGTAATGTCCATCTATGACGTGGAATATTATCGCACTAACAAATTTACTCGGGGTTGAGATCCCCAAACTTTACCAAACCTTTGTGCAATAATACCACCCGTAAGCAGACGGGTCTTATCGCAGTATAGTTAAGGATCGAATCCCAAGAGACAATGTTTTTAAGAATCTTTGTTAGTCAAATCTAGCTCAAGTAAGACTAATATTTAAAACGATTGGTTGGTTTGAGGTGAATTAAACTAATTGCAAGAAAGTAAAGAGCAAAAATAAAATTGGATCTAGATTGATGATATGGAATCATTGGGATGGTCTCGGGTTTCACCACCACTACACATGCTATCACATCCAAACATCAAACATCCAGGCAAGATATAACTATCCAAATGGGGCTGATGTAAAACCCCCCATACGGGCGTTAGGCTTTGCGTAAGCATCACCTTAGGTATCAGATGTCTCATCACCATATGGATCACTCACTTACGGCTTTGAAGATACAGAATCCAACTAAGGTTGTGGCCCTCCCTAAGGGATGTTTAGGCACACAGAAGCATCACCGTACGCTAGATGGCTCGTCCCCTCACGGATCACACACTTACGACCTCAAGAAATCCTATCAGAATTATTCGTCAAGGAGTCAACCGTGCTAATTGACAAGCAAGCAGGTGATTAATCTTCAAGCAAACATCGACGATTAACAAAGAAGATACAAAATCCAACTAAGGTTGTGGCCCTCCCTAAGGGTTGTTTAGGCACACAAAAGCATCACCATAGGCTAGACGGCTCATCCCCTCACGAATCATACACTTACGACCTCAAGGAATCCCATTCTATTTCTAGTTTGGGAGTCAACCTTGTTAATCGAAATTCTACTCTACATATAGAAGTTCTCACAACATAGGGAAAAACAAGATGAAAGCAAGCAGATAATCAAACTACCAACGTTAACGATTAACAATGAAATGAAAAGTTATATACATTTCCATGGAATGTTTAACAAAGGAACATGCTTGCATGGTCACCAGGGCTATTCCCCGCACCCCAGTGAAAAGGAACTACTCGCTCATGATGCTAGAAACAAGAAGAACAAGAGAGAGGAAAGATTTTGCAATGAGCATGATGCAGAAGGCAGTCACAACTCGGTGAAGATGATGTGGTCTTCTACGTCGTGTCGGAGCAGATCTAGACGAGGAATGAGGGTCGCTAAGATAGATCGGACATTCTTTCTCACTCCACCTTCCTTCTCTTCTCGGTATCCTTGATTACAGCAGGAACAGCAGGTGGATATGCGTGATGATCTGGATTGAAGCTCTGTTCAAGCAGCTTGTCGGCGTCCCAGACCTGATGCCTCAAATCAGGACCCTATTGGTCCTATTTATAGGCTTGGATGGGGTCTTGGCGTTTTGTGCCTTGTTGCAATTTTGTAGTTCGTTTAGATGATCAAACAGTCTTGTATTAGTTTTCCTTCAAATGGTTTAGCTTTGATCGGTTTGGTATGTCCAACTGGTCTTGGGGACCGATAATGACCAAACGGTCTTGGATATATGTTCTCTCCAAACAGTTTTGCTTCTAATCTCAAACGGACTTGGATATATGTTCTCTCCAAATGGTTTTGCTTCTAATCTCAAACGGTCTTGGATATATGACCATACGGTCTTGCGTTAATTTCTCCAAATGGTCTTGGATGTGACTTCATATGATTTTTGTGTTGATGCCTAAGCGGTCTTGATTTGTCTTCAAGATCGCTGCCCTAGCGGTCTGCTCTATCTTCAGTTATGTGCGTCCAACTGGTCTTCGGCGGTGGCTGGCCAAACGGTCTCGATGTGCAACCAGGCTTGCGTCTCATCTTCACACCATGATTTTTTTCTTTCTTCTTATTATGACTAAGTACCTCAACCTTATGAGACCACTAAACACATCTTACCATATCTTCGTGCCTGAGTTTGCTTTCTAATATCACTTCCTCCTCACTTTTTCCAACAACAAGTATGTCAAGGAGTTTTGTAAGAATCCAGAGATACCCACAGAACAACAAGTGTGCACCTGATCTGACACTAGTGTTTTTCAGGATAGTGGATGCATTCATTGTGCCATTAGGTAGAAAATGCAGTGAAGTGTGGTATGGAAGGAAGAAATAAATCTCTCCTCTATTTGACTCGAGATTTTTATTATATGATTTGCAATTTCATTCATTACATTTTTTTGTGTGAATCTCTCCTCTATTCAACTCGAGATTGCATTTATTTATGTGTGATTTGGCATCTTTTCTTGGTGGTACGCCCCTATTAATTTCCAAGTGGTATGGAAGAAGTTAATATAGAGAGAAGTGGTGTGCCACCCCAAACTTAGGGTTTGGCACTATTTTGGTTATTTTTGTTTCTTTTTGATGGAACAGAGCGGTACGAAGATGATAGAAGAAGTGTAGAAGAGAGTTCAGATCAAGGGAGACCAAAATTTCAGAGTCGTTATCCCAATTAACCAGATCAATGGTTCGATAAATAATCAATAATAATTAATAAATTTTACCAAAACTATACTGAAAATATGGAATAAAAAAAACTTCGCATACCTTTTTAAAATCTTGGGTTTCTAAATATCTATCCTCAAGATGAGTCTATTCTAACTAATCCTCCTTGTACTTTAATTCACATATTCACAATGCATCACCTTACTGTTTGTCCTTTTCATCACAGTTCGTGGGACTCCGAAATGGGGGAAAATAATATCTTTGAACATCTTGATGACATGTTTGTAATTTCTAGTGACTGTCAGTATGGCCTCTACCCATTTTGAGACGTAATCAACTGCGACTAGGATGTAGGAGAATCTATAAGAAGATGGGAATGGACCCATGTAGTCCACACTCCAAACATCAAATATCTTGATTTCTTGCCACAACTTAAGTGGCATCTCATCTGTCTTTGTAATGTTACCTGTTCTTTGACATTTGTCACATGATAGAACAAAGTTGTAGGAGTCTTTGGATATGGTTGGCCAAAAGAATCCACATTGCAAAACCTTTATAGCAGTTTTCTTTGAACTCATATGGTAGGGTTGTCAATGGGTAAGGGTTAACCCTCTTACCCTTTACCCATACCCTGTAGGGGAAGGGGAAGGGTAAAGGATTTTCTTACCCTTTACCCACCTACCCTCTACCTTAGTGGGTAAGGGTAAGGGTAAGACATTACTCATACCCTCTAACCCACTACCCCACCAGTAGTATATACATATATTTTCATATTGTTGTTTAAGTCTACTAAGTATTCAATATTATGTGGTCATCATTTAATATAATACATAGTTTTCTTATTTACATTTTAAATAACTAATTTGGTGATGTATACATCACCATTTTGAAGGTGTAAGACCAACGTGCAGGAAATATTTTCTAGTTTATGTACCATTTGACATTATGTAATCATTGTTGAGCATCTCAATATCTCACTTAAATATATAAATATATTGAGAAGCCTGCTATTTTTAAAATTAGCATATATTTTGGGAAACATATAAGTTCCCCGCCTCACCCTTACCCTCCCCGTTTACCCTGTGGGTAAGAGGGTAAGGGTAAGGGGAGGGTAAGGATATTGGTGGAGTGGGGAATTACCCCTTCCCTTACCCACCACTCTAGGTGGGTAAGGGTAAGGGTAAGACCATACCCTCCCCATTGACAGCCCCATCATATGGCCTCCTACTGGGCCTGAGTGACATTGCTCTAGAATAAGTTTGGCTTCTTCCTCAGTGATACAATGTCTGTAGAGACCATCAACATAGAGCTTGAAGAGGTATGGCTCATCCCAGTGATATTTCTTCACATCATGCATAAATTTCTTTAGTCCATTCCCGGTGCATTTAGGGTGGATGATACTAGCGGCGAGGTAGTTCACATAGTCCCAGTACCAAGGGGTAGCTTCTGAAATTTTCATCAGTTGGTCATCTGGAAGAGAATCGTTAATTGGGATCTTCTCAGTATCCAGAGTGTGGATGCGACTAAGGTGGTCTACTACAACATTCTTTGTACCCTTTTTATCTCTTATCTCTAGATCAAATTCTTGCAAAAGGAGAATCCATCTAATTAACCTGGGTTTTACATCTTTCTTTGCCAGGAGGTAACAGATAGCAGCATGGTCTGTGTAGATAATGACTTTTGAACCTATGAGGTAGGATATGAACTTGTCAAAGGCATACATGACTGCAAGTAGTTTTTTCTCAGTAGTTGCATAATTCCTCTGAGCTTCATCGAGGGTCTTCGATGCGTAGTCGATCACATAATGTTTCTTCTCTATACATTGCCCTAAAACAGCACCCACAACGTAATCAATGGCATCACACATAAATTCAAAGGGGTGATCTCAATCGGGAGCTCTAATGATGGGTGTTGTTGTAAGAGCATGCTCCAAGTTATTGAAACTCTTCACAAGTGCCTCAAGTGCTTCAGAGGGTACATGTGCATCATCAACCTAAAATTTGACAAAATAAACACACTTACAGTATATAACTACAAATGGACATATAGATATAAATATATGATATATTTTTAAAACTTACATTGTGAGGCGGCACATTGATGTCCTCATTCTCACGGTAATCATTAGCACGGTCATCAGGAGAATGCTCAGCCATCTGAAAGTTCACATTCACATTGTAAAGTTCACATTGTAAAGTAATCCACATTGTAAAGCTCACATTGTAAAGTTCACATTCACATTGTAAAGTAATTCACATTGTAAAGTAATTCACATTGTCAAATTCACATTGTAAAGTTCACATTCACATTGTAAAGTAATTCACATTGTAAAGTTCACATTCAGAAAAATAAAACATATAAAAAAAATATAAACATGCCTCTAATATTGCAATTTTTTATCAATTAAGAATCCTTCATTGTGATCTCCGTGCACATACAAGTCATCATTAGCCTCATTAGCAACCCAACTGAGAATGGACTGGAGTCATCATACTTATCATAGTACTCTTCTTCATCTATAGGATCTTCAATGAACTGTCTTTTACCATGAAGAACAACTGACCATTTATCATTTGCAGGATCATTGATATAAAATACGTGTTTCTCATGTGATGCCAATATGAATGGTTCACCCTTGTCTCCAATCTTTTCAAAGTTCATTAAAGTGAAACCCAATTCATCCACTATAATTCCTTTGGTGTTATCAACCCAATTACATTTGAAGAGTGGAATTCTGAAATCTATGTAATCAAACTCCCATATGTCTTCAATGACACCGTAATATGACATTTTAGCTTCACGTGGACTCTTACCCTTTGCACTTGCAAAAAACATAGTCGACACTTGAAGGGTGACCCAACTGTTTTGGACGACACTCTTATCATCTTGGCACTTTGTGTAATATGTGAATCCATTAATGTCATACCCTTCATAAGACATAACATTCAAATTTGGTTTAAAGGCAAGGCATTTGATAGTTTCAGTAATATCATCTGGTGTTTGAGATAGTTGATGTAAGACTTTATCTTCAAACCACTTAATAAATGTCTTGTTATGCTCTCTAGCAAGCCACATTGTATTGGCTCGAGGATATTGTCTCTTGATGAAATTGGTATGTTCCTCGATATAAACACTCACTTCGTCCATGTTGTGTAAAATATACAAGTGACCTTGTTCTAACTGCTCACGGCTGATTACTATCACCCATGATCCCACAATTCCTTTGCCAAATTGCTCCTCAATATTTTTGTCATTACCAGGAGTGTCATTACCACTGAGAAAGTCATTGCAAAAATCAATAACCTCTCTCACCACATAACCCTCAATAATACTCCCTTCAGGCTAATAACGGTTTTGAACATCACTTTTAAAAATGTTCATGTATCGTTCAAAGGGATACATCCAATGCAAGAAAACTGGTCCCAACATTTTCACTTCCCTAGTCAAGTGGACAACAAGATGTACCATGATATCAAAGAACGACGGAGGAAAATACATCTCAAGTTGATATAGGGTAACAACCACTTCTCTTTGCAAATTATTGAGAGTATTAGGGTCAATAACTTTACTGCACAAACTGTTGAAAAAGAAACAAAGTCTGGTGATTGCAAACCTTACATGCTTCAGCAATATAGATCGAATTGCCACAAGAAATATTTGTTGCATTAGAGTGTGACAATCATGAGATTTAAGACCTATCAACTTTAGATCATTCATTGATACCAATCTACGGATGTTGGATGAGTAACCCTGTGGCACCTTAACATTTACCAAACATTCACAAAAAGCTTTCTTCTCCTTTCTAGACAATGTGTAACAAGCGGGAGGTAAGTATGTTGTCTGATTTCCCATTTCATGTAATTCTATTAATTCTGACCTTATTCCCATTTCACGTAGGTCCAGTCTGGATTTTATTCAATCTTTAGTCTTACCTGGTATATACAACAAAATACCAATGACACTATCACAAACATTTTTCTCAACGTGCATGACATCGATACAATGCCTGACTGTCAAAGAACTCCAATAAGGAAGATCCCAAAATATTGACTTCTTCTTGAATAAAGATTTTTCACTCCGTGTGGCCATAGTACATTGTGATCTCTTACCAAATTCATTGACAAAGTCTTTTACTCTTTCATAAACAACCTCCCCTGGTATAGGTTTAGGTGCACTCTGTTCCTCATTCAATCCATTGAATGTTTTACACTTCCTAAGATACAGATGTAATTTTGTAAGAAACCTTCGATGATCGAGATATACAGTCTTACCGCCATGTTTTAGTCATGTTGAATCAGTGTTCTCTTCACATATAGGACACACTTTGGCTCCTTTGACACTATATCCAGACAAATTCCCATCATAGGTCATCGCACCTTCACCCCATAGTTTCTTTAAGTCATCAATCAGAGGTTCAAGATAAACATCAATATCATTCCCAGGTTGTTTAGGGCCCAATATCAACAACAAAAATAGTACGTACTTATTTTTCATACACAACTAGGGAGGAAGATTGTATATAACAAGCATGACTGGCCAAGTGCTATGTTGGCTGCTCAATGTCCCGTATGGATTCATCCCATCTGTACAAAGCCCAAGTCCTAGATTCCTAACTTCTTCACCAAATTCAGGGTATAATAGATCAATCTTCTTCCACTGTGGGGAATCAGACGCATGTCATAGGATCCCATCATTATTTTTCATAACATCTGCATGCCACCTCAAATTCTTTGCATCTATCGGATTGGCAAACAAGCGTTGAAACTATGATATTATAGGTAGATACCACATCACCTTGGCAGGAGAACTAGTTTTGGACTCCCCCTAAGTTGTTAATTTTTACCGTGACGCACCACATTGTGGACAATCTTTCAAATCCACATAGTCCTTTTGAAATAATACACAATCATTCGGGCATGCGTGTATCTTCTTGGCATCCATTCCCATTGGGCACAACAATTTCTTTACCTGGTATGTTGAGATTGGTAGCTCGTTTCCTTCAGGAAGCTTTTCTCGCTCCATCTATTGTTTGCTTTCATCTTATACAATCTCAACACAGCGCTAAGCTTCGTAAACTTAGTACAATCTGTATATAACGATATCTCAGCATCATGCACAATGTTTCTTAAAATGGGAGGTGGATCGGTGTGCTCTACCCCACAACTATCCAGCATCACATCAACGATGTCTACTGGAACTAGTTCATTCACATCTACGTCATCAGAGGCAATTTCTTCTTCCACACAAGCCTTGCTATCGACATCCACTAGTTTTGGGTTTGAAATCTCTCCATTCTAGTGCCATTTTGTATAGCCTTGTATAATCCCGTTGTACATGACGTAACTTTTGATTTCGTCACCAGTGCTGACTTTCAAGTTGTTACCGCAATGCCTACATGGACAGTAGAACCTATCTCCAGGTTGTTTCCTATGTTCCTCGGCAAATCTAATAAACTGGTCAAGACCAGAAATAAACTCTGGGGTGCAGCGATTGTGAATGGACATCCATGATCTATCCATTCTATGATCAAAGAGAAAAAAATTATATATTACAACAATATTAGGGTTAACATATTAGTGTTTTTGAATGGTTAAAACTTTAGGCCAACAAATTCATGTGTTGTCATTCTTATATATAATAAATGTGTACCACCTATCCCATTCTTGAACACCTAATCTCACTAGTAAGTGTATAATGTGTATTGGGTTTTCAAGAAAATTTCGGCAGCATTTCCCCACTGTTCTCTAAGTACATATGTACTTAGAGAAAAAACGGGGAAATTCTACCGAAATTTTCTTGAAAACCCAATACACATTATACACTTACGTCCTAAGTGAGATTAGGTGTTCAAGAACAGTCCCAAACCGGGGACTATCCAAGATTTACTCCTAATGAGTAAATTTTGGATCAGTTTCTAGGCCAAAAAATACATGTGTTGTCATTCTTATACCTACAATCCTAGTTTCATCATTCATATCCTATGTTTTGTGTAACATCATTTAATCATGCTTGTTAGTAAATAATAAACAGTAAATAAACCATGATTCCATATATCAAAGATTTGAATCAAAATGGAGCCTAATGGAACATTGGGAGAGTGAGAATATTATACCTCACTTGAAGGCTGAAGAAAAAATATATGCAAAACAACAACAAGTCAACAACACAAATGCACACAAATGTAGATGCATGTTCATCATCAAGATAATCATTACACACAAATGTAGGTATCTGATCATAATTGAGAAATATAGCACAAAATCAGCCACCACGGCTGTGCTACACAGCACGGCCGTGCTGCCGAGCACGGTCGTGCCAACCTGGGATTTCACAACATGCACTAGTGCTAGATATGGTAGCGGAGCAGGGTACCTGCTTGAGGGCGGAGGAAGAAGAGCGGGAGTAGGTACCTTCGGGAAACCGACGAGGAGAGCAGGGCAACCGACGGCGGTGCGGGGGAGAAAAGACCGGCGAAGAGACCAGGAGCAGAGCTGGAGACCGGCGAAGAGACTAGGAGGAGTAGGAGACAGCCGGTGAGGAGAGCAGTAGCAGCAGCGGCGTTAGCGAGGAGAGCAGCAGCAGTGAGCGGCGGCGGTTCGGGGGAGCAACAGAGGCAGGATTGCCAGACCTAACTGATCAACCAATGAAATAGAGAGAGTGGGGAAGAGTCTTTTGCGCGGGTACTATTAACTGCACCATCGGCATGAGTTGTTTAAAAAACTGACACCTAAGGATGAATGGTGTCGGTTACCTAAAAACACTAACACCTATGCTCAATGATAATCGTCGGTTTTTACTAGAAAAAACTAACGTCTATCTACATATGCCGATTAAAAAAATGTTCTCGATTAATTACCATAGTCGTCGGTTTCATTAGAAAACTGACACCCAAGGGGTGTGAAAATTCTCCCGAGAATAGCGTAAGAAAACCCATAGGCGTCGATTATTGTAGTAAAACTGATGACCAAATTGTGCCCAATTTTTGTCTCGCAAAAAACCTTTCGTCGTTGGTCTAAGAGTTAATAACCGATGCCATGTGTTAAATTTTGGAGGTAATTTTTTTCATTGGAAATTTTGGATTTGGCGGTTAATTTTAGGCGTCGGTTTCTTAATAAGGAACCGACAGTGAATAAAAGCGATACCCGTGTCTGGTCGCCCTTCACAGATAGATGTCGGTTTTTTTTTTAACCGACGCTTTATGTTTTAGGTGTCGGTGTATGTATACAACCGATGCCTTTAAAAGTGACGTTATAAGTCATTTCTGTAGTAGTGCAAGGATGGCACAAGAGGAGGAAATTTCTAGAAGGGTAGCTCAAGCCCTTAATGTGCAAAGAGATAGGCTTATGCAAGAAGCCCGAGCTGTAGTTCAGGAAGAAATCCAAGCAGCTCCAACAGCAGCTCAACAAGCTGAGTTACAAAAAGACCTTAGAGAATTCTCAATCCCGAAAGCTGCTGGTGTTCATCACCCAGTTCAACCTCCTCCCATCAACGCTCCAAATTTTGAGATAAGAGCACATTGGGTTACACTACTTCAGAATAGCCCTTTCTATTGTAAGAAAGGAGAAGATAGTCAAGAACATCTTCTGCTGTTTATAGATCCATATGCTATGACAAAGTAGAATGGAGTCATAGATGATGACATCACACTCCGTCTCTTCAAATACACTCTTGCCGATAGAGCCATGAGTTGGTACAATTCCTTAAAATGTGAACCCATCACTACCTGGGAACAACTTCAAAATGTTTTTTTGGAAAAGTTCTATCATCCTTCTCTCACCTATGAAATTAGGGGTTGAATAACGTAATTCACTCAGATCCCTAGAGAAACCCTTGCTGAAGCATGGGAAAGATACAAAGAGCTCCTACGCAATTGTCCACACCATAGCATTCGTAAGAATCAACTCATCGAAATCTTTTATAGGGGTGTGGATGATGATATAAAGAAGTTTTTAGACTCTTCATCTGGAGGTAACTTCATGCGTCAAAGTTATGATACCGCATGGAAAGTTGTCACCCTTGGAGCTAAAAATCAAGTCAACTAAGGTAGACCCATAAGTAAAGGAGTGTTAAAGGTTTCTATGACAGAAGCTACTCCTGAGTACAAGTCTATCTCCAAGTCTCTTGAGCTTCAAGTTGGCAAGCAAGACCAACTTGAATCATCTTTTGCTGCATATGAAAGAAGACGTTCGCCCCCTCGACAACAAGAATAAGTCAAGCCAGCTTCATTGTTTTGCAAAGCATGTAAAGGAACTGATCATTCAACTCAAGCCTGTAACATTCTCTATGATGTTGTTCTAGGCAATACATGCACCCAAGGAGATAATGGTCCAATGGAAAGTCTAAATGCCATCAACACCATCCCTAGTCATGGATATTATAATCTGAATCGGAATAGAAATCATACATGTTTTCAGTATGAAAATTCTTCAGGAGCGGAAAACTCACGACAACTTGGTTCAAATAATCAACAACGAGGCCCACCAGGATTCCAGTATAACCAACAACAAAATTTTGGGAATCAAGGAAACTTTAGGGGAAACTTTTAGAACAGGAACTACAACAATTATCAGAATAACTCTCAGTTTTAGAATCCCAACCAAGTCCCTTACCAGAGTCAACAACAAGGGCAACAAACCGGCCCCATCTCTCCTGATGACGAACTCTCAACCATTGAAAAGATGCTGCAGTCACAGTAGACTATGATAGCTAACCAACAAGACCACCAAAAGGCTATTGAATCTCAACTAGCTCAACTTGCAGCTAGTATGAAACCACCAACTAGAGATTTCACTGGCCAACTAGAGAATAATCATAAGCATCCAGAACAACTGAAGGTTGTCACCACCAGGTCCGGGAAAGACTATTCTGACCCTCCCGCCAAGATACCAATAGTAGCAACAAACGAGAATGACTGTGACTATCCAAGACTCTAGAATACATGAGTCTCAACCGAAGGAACCACCAACCACTTATAAGATAGACAAATCTAGTTTGGAGGAACCTATTGTTACTGAAGCTGAAGCTACACCTGAGTCGGATGTGCCATTGTACAAACCTCATCCTCCTTTCCCATCTCATTTGAAGCAGACAAGGCTTGATACTCAATTCAGCAAGTTTAAGGAAGCTATGAAGAAACTTCATGTTGATATACCCTTTCTTGATGTGTTGGCTGAGATACCAGCCTAGACAAAGTAATTGAAGTATCTCCTCACAAGGAAGTATATAATCGAAGAATATGAGACAGTGAAGTTAGCAACAACTACTTCTCGTATCATCCAGAGCAAGATGCCCAAGAAGCAGAAAGATACGGGATCCTTTGGGATTTCGTGCCATATCAGTGACTCTTCATGTAAAAAGGGGTTGGTCGATCTTGGTGCTAGCATTTCTATCATGCCACTTAGCCTTTGCAAGAGGCTAGGATTTGTTGAACTACTTCCAAATGGCATGACTATACAACTTGCAGACAATTTTGTGACTCATTGGGAATCACCGAGGATGTCCCAGTCAAGGTAGGCAAAGACTCTTATGTCCCGTGCGAATTTGTCATCATGGACATAAAAGAGTACTCCATATACCCTCTTATATTTGGCCGTCTGTTCCTTTCCAATACAATAGCTTTGATTGATGTTGAAGTAGGAACCTTGTTGCTCAGACTAGGTAAAGGAACTCTCGAGTTCAAAGTTTTTGAAAGCATGCGAAGACCAAGAACGCAAGAAAAAGTTTATTTGATCGATTGCATAGAAAAAATGTCACTCCTTACACAAGAGGATTATGAACAAGACGATCCATTAGAAGTGGCTCTAACAAACCCATCTACTAATAACTCCATTGATGAACAAGTTAAAGATTGTGTTCTTCACCTCAACACTACCGAAGAAGATCCAGAAGCCAAATTCTAGAAACTCAAGGTTGGGAATGCAACTGAAGAGCCATGTGAGAAACCAGAAGCTCCTGAAATGAAACCCCTACCTAAGGGACTAAAGTACGTGCTTTTGGATGATCTCAAGGTTTCTCCAGTTATTATAAATTCTGATCTAACAACCGAACAAGAAGGTAAACTCATGAAAGAATTAAAAGAAAGAAGGAAAGCTATCGGCTACAAGATGAGTGATCTCACCGGAGTCAGTCAAGCACTTTGCATGCATAAGATCCCTATGGTGGAAGACCACAAGCCGAATGTAGAACATCAACGGAAGTTGAATCCAAATATGAAGTAAGTAGTTCGCTGTGAAGTCATTAAATTGCCCACTACCAGAATTATCTATACTATATCTGACTCATCATGGGTGAGTCCGGTACATGTTGTCCCAAAGAAATGTAGCACTATTGTGATACGGATTGAAGATAATGAACTCATCCCCACTTTAACTGTTACTGGGTGGAGGATGTGTATCGATTATATAAAGTTGAACAAGGCCACCCGTAAGGATCACTTTCCGATGTCTTTCCTAGATCAAGTCTTAGAGCGATTGCCTCACCAGGAATATTTCTGCTATCTCGATGGTTACTCTGGATTCTATCAAATTCCTATACATTCAGATGACCAAGAGAAAACTACTTTTACTTTCCCGTTGGAACATACGCCTTTATAAGGTTGCCATTCGGGCTCTGTAATGTGCCTACAACCTTCCAACGATGCATGGCAGCCATATTTGCTGGTCTAACCAAAACTATTATGGAAATTTTCATGGATGATTTCTCCATATATGGGGATTCGTACTACTCATGCCTCAAGCACCTCTCACTGGTCCTCAAACAATGTGAAGAAGCACATCTTGTGCTAAATTGGGAGAAGTGTCACTTTATAGTAAAAGAAGGCATTGTCCTTGGACATAGGGTCAGTAATTGAGGAATCAAAGTAGACAAAGCAAAGATTGAAGTAATTTCCAAACTTGCTATCCCAACCAATGTAAGAGAAGTCCGCACATTCCTTGGTCATGTGGGCTTTTAAAGAAGGTTTATCAAGGATTTCTCCAAGATAACCAAGCCCATGACAAACTTGTTGCTAAAGGATGCTGATTTCCATTTTGACGAGGAATGTATCAAAAGTTTTAACAATCTAAAGCATGCCCTTAAAATAACACCCATCATCCGAGCTCCAGATTGGGATCACCCATTTGAAATTATGTGTGATTCTAGTTATTACGTTGTGGGTGCCATTTTGGGCCAATGTATAGAGAAGAAACATCATGTCATCTATTATGCATCTAAGACCCTTGAAGAAGCTCAGAGGAACTATGCAACTATTGAAAAGGAACTCCTAGCAGTCGTGTATTCCTTTGACAAGTTCAGATCCTACCTCATTAGTTTGAAGGTCATTGACTACACAGATCATGCTTCTATATGTTACCTCCTAAAAAAGAAAGATGCAAAACCAAGGCTAATAAGATGGATTCTCCTATTGCAAGAATTTGATCTTGAGATTGGAGATAAGAGAGGCATAGAAAATTTTGTAGCAGACCACTTAAGTCGTATCCACACTCCGGAAACTGAGAAGATCTCAATTAACAACTCTCTTCCAGATGACCAGCTTATGAAAGTCTCAGAAGCTATTCCTTGGTGCTCACACTATGTGAACTACCTTGCATCTGGTGTCATCCACCTCGAGTGTACTGGCAACGCATTGAAGAAATTCAAGCATGATGTGAGGCACTATCACTGGGATGAACCGTACCTCTTCAAGATCTGTGCTGATGGTCTCTACAAATGTTGTATCGTTAAGGAAGAAGCCCAACTTGTCCTAGAGCAATGCCACTCAGGCCCATTTGGAGGCCATATGAGTTCCTAGAAAACTGCTTTGAAGGTTTTGCAATGTGGGTTCTTTTAGCTGACCATATCTAAAGATTCCTACAACTTTGTTCAATCATGTGACAAGTGTCAAAGAACATGTAACATAACAAAGAGAGATGAGATGCCATTGAAGTTGTGGCAAGAAGTCGAGATATTTGATGTTTGGGGTGTGGACTACATGGGCCCATTCCCCTCTTCACATGGATTTTCCTACATCCTGGTCGTGGTTGATTACATTTCAAAATAGGTCGAAGCCATACCAACTGTTACTAGCGATTCCAAACCTGTCATCAAGATGTTCAAAGACATTATATTTCCCCATTTTGGAGTTCCACGCGTAGAGATATCCGACAGAGGTTCTCATTTCCTAGAGAGAAGCTTTGAAGCACTGTTGAGGAAATGTGGTGTTATGCCCAAGGTAGCTTCCCCCCACCACCCCCAAACAAGTGGGAACGTAGAGGTTTCAAATCGTCAACTCAAGGCTATCTTGGAAAAGACAGTGGACCGCAATCAGAATGATTGGTCAGTAAAAATCAATGATTCCTTGTGGGCCTACCGTACTACTTTCAAGACTCCTCTTGGAACAACACCATTTAAATTAATATATGGAAATTCATGCCACCTGCCGATTGAACTCAAACACAAAGCATGGTGGGCAATAAAACAACTAAATTTTGACATGATGGAAGCTGGCCAAGCCCGGATTCTACAACTTCAGGAGGTGGATGAAATCAGGATGATAGCTTATGAGAATGCACGAATCTACAAAGAACGCACCAAGCTTTGGCATGATGGTCATCTGAAAAGAAATGACATTCAAGTGGGAGATAAAGTTCTAGTGTTCAACTCTAGACTGAGGTTATTCCCAGGAAAACTCCATTCTCAATGGTCTGGGCCATAAATTGTCAACAACATCTATCCACATGGTGCATTTACTTTATGGAGTGAGAAGTCAGGAAATTTTGTGGAAAATGGCCAACGCTTGAAGAGATATTTCAACAAAGCTAAATTTGTTCAAACCGCCATATGTACCAAAAAATGAAGAAATCATGTCGAGCCATCGATGTAAAACAAAGGCGCTTGTCGGGAGGCAACCTGATCAATAATTTTATTTCTTCTTTTAATTTTGAATTAGAACTCAATTTTGTTTTTTTAAGTTTTTAGGGAATTTTGCACATGGTAGACAATGCATCGCAAGATGCAGTCTTAAGTTCTGATAATTTCCATTTTTGATATTTTAGATGGAGGATACGTCACCAAAAGGAATGCAACCACATCTGGTGGGCCAACCGACACGTTTTCCCCCTCCATCTTAGATTTAGAGTTTGCTCAGGATGAGCAAATTTCTAAGCTTGGGGTGGAGGGTGGGTGGTATGTACTTCACTTTCCACCCTCTCCTATCTGTTTCAGACTTAAGATTTCATCGTTGCAATTTTGAGCATTTTTTTCAAAAAAAATCAATTTTTTTTAAGTTTTCAAAGTAGTTTGTATAGAAACTTGATGAAGTTTTGACGCTTGTGTTTCAATCAAAGCTATTACCTAGCCGGCTATCCCATTTTTCCATGCAGTTTTGAATCATTCTACCCTTCTTATTCAAAGCAAAGCCTCAAGGGAGACAAGTTATGAGACTAGCCAATGGTTAGAAATCACCATGTGAAGCTTATGAATCCAAACATCTTGATCAGTAAATATGGCAAGTATCTGTCGAACTGAGAGGGATCAAACACATTGTGCTTCCTAATTGACTAGTAGAACAATAGCATGGAGTCTCCACCAGATCCTCATCGAGTCATTATTTGAGCAGAGTAAGATAAGGAAAACAACTCGGTGCAATGAATTGTAAATCAAGTTGCATTCTGATCTGAACTCTCTTCTACACTTCTTCTATCATCTTCTTACCCCTCCATCGATAAAAAAGAAACAAAAATAGCCAAAATAGTGCCAAAACCTAAGTTCGGGGTGGCACACCATATTTCTCTATATCCGCTTCTTCGATACCCCTCGCTGATAAATAGGGGTGCACCACCAAGAAAAGATGCCAAAGCGCACACTCGAGTCGAATAGAGGAGAAATTCGCACACAAAAAATGCAATCAATGAAATTACAAATGATATAATAAAAATCTCGAGTCAAATAGAGAAGAGATTTATTTCTTCCTTTCATACCACCCTTCACTCCCTTTTCCACCTAAAGGCACAATGAAAGCCTCCCTTATCCTAAAAACACCAGTGTCAGATCAAGTGCACAGTTGTTATTCTGCGGGTGGCTTTGGACTCTTACGAAACTCTTAGACATGCTTGATGTTGGAAATAGTGAAGAGGAAGTGATGTTGGAAACGAACTTGTAAACGAAGATATGGTAAGATGTATTCAATGATCTCAGTAAGTTGAGATGCTTAGTCATACCGAGCAGAAAAGAAACAATCGCGATGTGAAAATGAGGCAATCACACGAGTTGAAAGTATTGATTTGGCAACTATTTTAGATTTTGGGTTACTCGAGGACGAGCAACGTTTAAGTTCGGGATATTTTGATGAATGCATATTCATCCGGGTTCAGTCACAATGTTGGGCCCAATTTTGCTTAGTATATCACGTTTATTCGCTTTATATTCTAATATGTGAGCTAACTTGGCTTAATCAGATTTATCCTTATTTAAATCGGGTTTATACACCTATTTTCAGGTCTAATTAAGTCCAAGAAGTTAAGCTAGGCCCAAGCTTCTCGGCCCATATCTCTGGTCATGCCCCTTTTCTTCTTTATTCAAGTCAGTAGTGTCGAGGGCTCTCTCCTTTTCTTGTGCCTCGACAGGGCCCTCCACCCATCCAGTTGTCAACCACGCTGCGGTCTACTCCTTGCCTCCTCACCTCTCTGCACATCGTGACTCTGTCTGCGGTCAAGAATAGCTAACTGACCCACGATGGTCTCCAACCTCCTGGTCGCATCCTTCCTCTCCTACATGTTCATGATCACGACCACCCGATGCGCCATCGCGACCCTGCTCGCTTCCTCCATGACTGCGACCAGTGCAAGTTTGAAAGTCGCGACCACAACAAAATCCACGACCACAGAAGGAAAAAGACGCGACCAAGGCAAGCAAAAGCCGCGACCAAGGCATAAGCCGCGACCATGGAATGCAAAAGTCGTGACCATGGCAAAAGCCACACCCACGGCAAAAGTCACAACCACGGCAAGCAAAAGTCGTGACAACAGAAAAAGACATGACCACAGCAAGCAAAAGTCGCAACCACAGCAAAATCCACGATCACAACAAAAGTCGTGACCACAAAATGTAAAATCTGCGACCACGACATGACAAAAGCCGCGACCGCGGCATGCTAAATCCGCGTCCTGCTGCAAATTACCAAGGTCATGAAAGTAAGTCGGTGTCAGCCTGCCAATAAATAGAATG
The DNA here is from genome assembly GCA_963693085.1 of Alisma plantago-aquatica. Taxonomy (NCBI): domain Eukaryota; kingdom Viridiplantae; phylum Streptophyta; class Magnoliopsida; order Alismatales; family Alismataceae; genus Alisma; species Alisma plantago-aquatica. Next base: position 598,028,887 of record OY856413.1, on the reverse strand, counting down.
CGACCCCCAGCCATTTAGACATCATCTTCAGACGGTATTAGGCTGCAGGTCTATCCTGAGCCTAGGGAGACGATCTCCATAGCTAAGAGCCAGCCTCTTTGGTGGTCTTGCGCCCCGTTCACCCAGATCTGAAGTAGAAACTCATATCTGCAACCCACCCCATCCAGATCTAGATCCATATCTAAATCTACTACATCTACGCCATTCCTACTCTGCCATCACGCCCACAAGCTGCTCCTCCTACTGTGAGCAAGGACCATGAGAAGAAAGAGAAGGTGGAGAGAGAATATATGCCCCGTCTGTTGTGGTGTAATCCCCTCCTCATCTAGATCTGCCCCGACGTTGTGTAGAAGACTGTTTCTCCATCGAGATGCGATTATCTTCTTCACCATGCTCATGGAAGAATCTTATCTCTTATTTTTCTTGTTTCTCTTACCATGAGTGAGTAGTTTCCTTTTGCTGGGGTGCGGGGACTAGCCCCGCTACCCATGCTTACATGTCCTATTACTAAACATTCCAAGGCTTGTATGTAACTTTTCATTTCATTATTAATCATAGATGTGTCCTTGTGGATTGATCACCTGCTTACATTTATCTTGTTTGTTCCTATGTTGCGAGAAATTCAATATGTAGGATTTGAATGTCGTTTAACGCGGTTGACTCCTTGACGAGAACTTTTGATAGGATTCCCTAAAGTAGTAAGTGTGTGATCCGTGAGGGGATGAGACATCTATCCCACGGTGACACTTCTGTGTACCTGACACCTGCAATGGGGGGCCCACAACTACGGTTGGATATTTGTATCTTCAAAGCCGTAAGTGTGTGATTTGGATGGTGACGAGACATCTGATACCTAAGGTGATACTTACGCGAACCTGACGCCTGTATGGGGGGTTTTGCTGCAGCTCTACTTGGATAGTTATATCTTGCCTGGATTTTTGTGTTAGGATATGTTTGCATGTGTAGTGGTGGTGAAACCTGAGACCATCCCAGTGATTCTCATCATTAATCATTAATCAACCTTTAATCATGTTCTTTAATTTCCTTGCATTTAGTTTAATTAAACTCAAACCAACCAACCTTGTTCTAAATATTAGTCTTGATTCCACTAGATTCAACTAGTAAAAGATCCTTAAAAATGTTGTCCCTTGGGATAAGATCCTCAACTATACTGCGATAAGACCCGTCCGCTTGGGTGGTATTATTACACAAGGTTTTGGTTAAAAACATAGGGATTTCAGCCCTAAGTGAGTTTGTTAGTGTGCTAATATTCCACGTAAAAGTTTAGACTGCTCCTTGCTTGTGATGTCATAAGCTAGTTATGGACATTCACAGCCAACGTGATATGGGACCTATAGGATCACACACAAAGGAACTCATCTAGAAGAGGAATTTAATCTTGATGATGATTGGACTGATTAGTAAAGTGTTGGGGTATTCAATTCACGCAACAGATTCATAGATTGGCTAACTAAACTACTACATGACCATCTCAAGTGTTGAGATAGTCGTCTGGGGTGTCAAGCTGATCCCAAATCAAATAGGCTAAGTTATGGTCTATGAACCAACCGGTTGAACCGATTGGTCCAGCTCAAGCTCACCAGAGGACTGTCTGGGTGAGCGAACTGGGCGTCTCTCCTGGGTGTGACAACTCACTTGAGTGGAATGAACATTCTGGATGTTTCTCAAACTTGTTCGATTGCACATTACTTTTGGTGCAAGAAATTAATATGTGATATTAATTGGAATCAAATTTGCCAATTTGATAATGCAATTGAGAACCTTCTAGATGGCCCTCTAATAGTGCGATACGACCGTCTCATTTGACCTGATGACCATCTAGTCATTGAACGGCCATTTTGGATTTCGTAGCTTGTAAAATTTCAAGATCTTCCAGTCTCTTCTACTCCCGCATTAATCTCATACTAATTGGCAACCCTGACCCTAACCCTTCCTATAAATAGAGGGGGACTGGGGACTTCCTAACACACACAAAACTCAGAATCAGTTGCTTTGACAATTTTTGTCCTCTCTGGTTGTTGTAACCAGGAGAGCACAAGAAGTCCTACCGAACTAGGGATGGACAAGCAAGGGAGAGAAAAATTGAAGAGTAGTTGTCGTGGGAAAGCACGTAGGTGACTAGTACGCCAATAGGAGGGACAACTCCTTCCTGACTGTTCTAGTTGAATGTCAGAGTTCTAGTTGGCCCATGTGAACTTATCTTGAGGTAGGAATCCTTTGGTTGTTGCTAAGAGAACAACTACAGCCTGTATTCTGTGGAGGCACGTTGTAGAAGTTGTTCTATTCATTGTTCATGGTGAAGACCATGAGCTGCACATCCACAGTCCAAGAGAAACTAGGAGACAGTTACATTAAAGCAATTTGTTGTCACTGGACTTGCTCCAGGACCAGGTATAACTTGTTAAAACCATCCTTCCTATTTCATAGTAGTTTACGCGATCTTGTTGTTAGGGGAATACAGGTAGATAATTTTTTTATTTCTGCTGCTATACTATGTACCCTTACTTCCCAAAAGTGGTATTAGATCCATGCCAATTTATTATGATTTAGGATAATTGATATGATTGGTTTTTGGTTTTATCATTTATTGATTGCATACAATGCAAATATTTAAATGGTTTCATACTCATATCTAATTAAAGACCACATAATCCCAAACATATATATGATATGATATATATGTAATTTACATGCATTGCCCTAAAAATGGTTTTATGGTGGATGTGTAGTGTGGTTATGACCAATAACCCAATATCTATGTGTGGTTGGATGGTATGGTTTTATTTATATTTATCTCGGTCTATGTACCAAGCGTCTACCTCATTATTTCCAATGTGAAGTTAATTATTTCCTACCTTTTCTCCCCTTGAATGTAACTCGAGGTTTCTCTTTACAATGAAATAAAGTATCAATATGATAGTTTCTTTTCTTGCAATGATGTGGAAGATGATCAACATTGTGCGAGATGACCATTTGGTGGGTTCACCCAACCATTTGGAAGGAGTCTAGACATTGGATGGACATGAGGCTAAATGATTGTTTCAACTAGACGACCTTTTGGTGGGGCCAACTAACCATCTGGAAGGAATCTAGACATAGGTTGGATAGGAGGGAAGACACCCATTCCAGGTGACCAACAGATTGGCCGACAGGCAAAATGAGCAGTTCAATGGTTTAACCGATCTACCCATATTGGCAAGCATAGATCTACACCAACAACAGGTCCATACATGAAACGTGATGATTGACCTAGGTGGTAGTAATTCCTTGTGGCTCCAAGGAATTACTGTAGACATGGCCACAAGCATCTCTTTTTGTTTATATTGCATGTTTACGTTGTGGGATATAGCATGTATATGATACGTACTATATATGTGGTTATTGGATACAATATATTTATATATATATATATATATATATATATATATATATATAAGATATATACAAAACTCTCAATCAAACATATTAAGTGTAAGATTCTTTCCATTATAATTATACATGAAAAGCTGGACTGACCAAGTGTATATTTTCACAAAGCATGGTGCTTCATCTGTCACGTGGAAGTGTGATGGTAGATATGTAGGTTTACACAAAGCATGGTGCATATCTATCATATTGGTTGTTGGGTCTGGATAAACTGGTGACTTGGAGAGCCTAACCCAGAGGCATACTGAAGATTATGGCCAGGAGTTGCTCATATCATCTATCCAAGAGTGTCATATGATGCAATTGGCATGATGACCTACCTAAATAGTCAGGTTGTAGGTGATCAACCAAAGTTGAGTCATGAGTTCATGAAATATAGATCTTGGCTCATTAGAAAATTGTTTGTTGTGAATTTTCAAATTGATACATGAGGGTTGTCAATTTTATCAAAATAATGAGAATGATAATTAATTAAAGACCTGATTATTATCAATCAAATTTTATTCAAACCAAAAAAGAATTTTTGAAAAAATTGAAAATTCTTTTGAAGAATTAAATGGAAACAGACAATTTTGTATTGCTATCAGTCCTTAAGATGGACAAACATGTTGGGACAAATTTCCATGATTGGTTTTGGACTTTGAGAATGGTTCTCAATGAAGAGAGCAAGCTCTATATATTAACAAGTGCCAAAAATACATGCTCTTGATGCACCCATGTCACAAGTGGTTGCTTACGTGAAGCATGCCAATGATGCCGTAGAGATAAATCACCTTATGCTTAGTTGCATGAAGTATGAGTCTAATGAGTAGTGTGAGGACATGATTATTCTTGAGATAGTGACACATTTTAAGAAATTAACACTAGGCCTTACAAAGCAAGAAATGGACAATATCATAAAGGTTCTACTTGATTCTAAGTTGACAGAGGGATCCTCAGTAGAAGAACATGTCATGTGATAAGGTGAATTTTCTCTATTATTTTATATCTTTCATTTTTGTAGCATCTTAACCCTAAACCCTAGTTTCAAAGAATGATAACTGGACCAATCAAAGATTTGATTTTTGATGTCAATCATAACCAACATCTTGGGTTTGCTATGATGAAGTTATGTTTCCAATTTCATGTCAATCTGATACTCCTAGCTCTCTCTACAATTTTTCAAAGAATCATATAAATTTAAACATTCATTCACATTTACATGATTTGATAACTCAGTCTTTGATGTCACAATTAATCAACCAAGTGTCACCCCACCCCGTTCATCTGTACATCACATCTGGATGACCCGATGATGGTGCCACATATCTTGGACAGATCGGACGACTGAGGAGTCATCCTCAAACTCTTCCCAGTCCATGGGATCGTGGCTACACACGAGGGCCATGAGTGTTGACCACGATCTCCCCCTCCGATCTCTCTTGCAAGTAACCAAATGAGGCACTGTCTCCACCTCATCTTCATGAACCCGACAACCCCTCACATGACTTTTCAGTGATGACCAAAACCATCCCCACAACCATCTCTGACAACTGCCCTCTCCAGCGCGCCCAAACCAAAATTGGGCTTCTCACACTCTACTCTCCTCCTGCCTATTTAAATACATCACCAGCTTCGTTGAGACATCTTTAGTTCACTTCACCTCTCAATTCACCCGAATATAGCCCCAATGACTCCACCCTTAAAGAAAATCACACTGATCAGCTCCTCCTCAGTGTAACTCCTACTCAGGCCGCAACCGCCTCCATCTCTCCAATCCAACTTCCCCTGTGGCTTCGAGGTGCTTCTAACAACCTCAACAACACACCAGGAAACCTCAGAACCCCCTACACTCCTTTCACCCCTCCTTTCTTCTTCGCAATCAATGGTTGCTTCGACCACCTCGGCGGTGCAATGTTCCAGATGGAGCAAAGATATGAAACCTTGTCACTCTGACCCAGAGGACATTCACGAAGGTGAATGCATAGACAATTGCACGTGATCTTTCCTCTATGATCTCCTGAGCTTTTCGGAGTTGACAGTAGAGCTAGCAAGCTTCCAAGGAAGAGAAGAAGGAGTGGACCTGCTTTGCTGATTGGTCCAATGTGGACCAGTAAAGTTAATCCACATCGACCAATTCCTTCTTTTATTTGTGGTCACATGGTTTATTATGACCATCGGATCTGAGCATCAACGATACATATAATTTCCTTTTACCTTTGTGTATCCTTTATTTTTAATAATTGCTAGGAAATACCCTAGTATTGGAAAAATCACTATTAATAGTATGATTATTGGAAAGATACAAACCAATACTCCTTTTCATCAGACTATTATGAGGATCACGATTCTAACATCAGTTAACCCCAAATCTGACTTGTATAAATGATCATGTTCAAATATATTTCTACCTTATCTAATTACTCAAAAAATACTCAAGCGTGAATAAAGACTCCAAAATCCTCCTTCTGTCTATTTCATGTACCAATATGATTATCAAATGTTCACTTCTAATTTATATGACTCAAATACTAACACTGATGATTTATTACTCCTTTTCCCCTATTTTGTTTACCAAATTTGTTATAAATATCTATCATGATCCAAAGACCATCAAAATCATCTAGAAATCCGACTCCAGCATGATATTTCCACATATGAACTGAAATCCATACTTTGCGACTCATACTCTAATCTCATCACCATATCCAAAGAAAAAGGCCACATTTCTACTTTCCTAGAATTAATTGATGATTTTACCAATATATCTAATTAGTAACAAATATCTAACAATTTCAGGAGTACAAAGTTACCAGTGAGGACCATCTCAGGACTCCCCACTTCTGAGTAGAAGGTACGCCCTCACCTCTTACTTGGCCAACTATTCAATGTGGTTGTATTATGTGGGTACAAACAATTTCCATATGGTATTGGTTGAAATGATTGTTCTTGTATGATATCTAGTTTGATTTTTTTATACTTATGGCTATGAACACATGAAAACATAATTGATTAGTTCCATTATATCTAAGCACTTCAACTCTTTGGTAGTCAAGTGCTGGAAAATAAAGTACATAAACTTTTTGGTAGTCAAGTACATGAAAGTGATCCAACTCTTTGGTAGTTTGATCGCATTATGAAATGATCCAGCTCTTTGGTAGTTGATCATAAGGCCTTAGTGCATTCAACCTTCGGTAGTCAATGCATGGATGTTATAATTGAAAAATGTGCCTAAAATATGTTTTCCTACTTGTAAATAAACATCCTTGTTCAAGTATATGATATTGTGACATTTGTTATTTACTACCAAGTTATAGTTTTATTTCTTTTGCAAAGTTATAATGAGAGGTATATAAAAGACACATAGGCATACTCAGTACAATATTTATTATATTGTGTTGATGTGTACTAAATTCTAATGCTTTATAGGCACTTTTTCTTATGATGATGATGATGCAACTCAATATGATGGCTCAACAAAATCAGATCTTTCATGGGGATTCTAAAGTTAAATAGGACTCCTATTTTTAGCTCTTTTTCTTCTACAAGTAGTTTTCTCATGTATTAAGTTTTTCTTCTATAGTACTCCTATGCTTTCTGTGTTACAACTCGTTCCTAGCTTTGCTGGTAATCCTAGAGTTTTAAGATAATCTTAATGCGTGGCATACTTTTGTTAGTAATATTCTATGTTGTGCTTTATATTAACTTTGGTAACCTTAAATACTTGTTTTGGAAACTCATAATCATCTCTTAAGCATATTATAATGATCCAAGTTGGTGTTAATATAGCATTAACCCATACATGTGTGCAAGAATAGAGTTAATGACATTGGAGGAAATAATTAATAATTGAATTTTAATTTGATAACCAACGATACGAGGTTGGAGCATAGTGGATGTTGAATCTATAGGGTCCACTGCTGGATAAATCCCATTTGCAGCTAATCCTCTTGATAGTAGGGTAGTAGTATCTAAATGTGCAAATGTCGTGGCAGGGGTGAGGTCGGTTAAATCGTCTGCAGGTACATACACTTCTTGAATGCAGGTTATTGATCCTTCTTTGGTAGAAGTAATTCTTTCTTGCAAAGACCCCATTTCTATACTAAGGGTAGGTTGATAACCCACCGTAGAAGGCATTCTGAGGTAACTTTTTCACTCAAGATTGGGTGTCTATGCCAGGTGTTCTTCCTGTGACTTCATGGGGTATTCATGTTTGGCATATGTCTTCCTTGACCTAGATCTTTGGAGATGATTCTATATTACAGTTCAGCGAAGTTGTCGAATTGTAGATAATTTGATTATCAATCCAACAAAAAAAGAATGAACCAAATCAGAGTTAAAATGAGAGAGTTATGCCCTTTTTAGTAAGTATGTATTGAAGACCGTGACCGACGTTGTGTCGTCATGGCGACCCACGGTCTACACTGTGACCACGATGATGTGTCAACATCATGACTGCAACACTGTGTCGACATTGCGCCCCGTGGTCTGCATTGTGACCGCGACACTGCGTCGGTACCGCAATCGTAATCGACACCGTCCAGGACAGCAAATCGTAGAGCGATCTTAGCTCGAGCTATGCTTATCCATTTTCAACAAAACGAAGTGCGTTGGAACCGCAATTCAATCCTTTATCATCCCAGACATCTTTTTCTATTAGGGAACAACTAGAGGGCGAATTCTAGGGCAATCTTTGGGGAATAATGTGAAGAACATAAGAAATCAAAAGGGGTTGCTATAAATTCGACTTGGTAAGTAGGTTTAACCATGGATTCCTTCTTCTCTTCACTTCCCCATGATTGAAACCCTTGATCCAACAATTTGTAGGTTTGGTTTAACCTCTAATCTTGTCTTCTACCTTCAACAAACCCCGTTTAGGTTTGAAAGGAAGAAGAAACTATGAATTTTGCTAGAGATTTGATATGGATTCGAGATCTTTAGAGATGGGCTACGTTTTTAGAGTGTTTTCACACCTTAGGGTGAGTGGGAACTTCCTTTAAATAGTAGATTGCAAGAAAATGAGTTAAATTATCAATAATCTTCAATTGTTTAGTATGCGAGTACAAACCCTAAGTTGCCTTTTTGCCCTAGCTTTTGCAAGATAATATGATATGGATTATTCCTCTGTTGTGATGAATTTCAATATATAAAATCACATTAGAAATTATCATAATCCATATAAATGAGAATTCTTAAATTAATTGTAGAGGTTACATGATTATACTGAAAAGTAGGATTTTCAGCTATGACTAAAATTGTTGTACAATTGAATAAAGAAGTTTGCCTTGTTGAATCTCCTTGCTTACGAACGATTGTTTTATTTGAATGTGTATCACATATATGTCAGATAAGATCTTGCATTTCATTCGATGATATCAATGTTTTATTGATATATCAGTAAGGAGGGTGGAAACCCAAGTTCAGTTCATTTCATGGTTTCATATATATATTCCATTATATGTGAACTGCTGAGAACAATCCTTATTGAATGATGTTATGATGTATTCAATCCTTATGCGAGTTATGTGATAAGTGATTGAGGTAAATGAAACCCTAATGATAGGGTGTTTAGTGAAACAAGTATTGTGATAGCAATGTTTCTCAGTTTGAGATGTGGTGATGCTTAACAGTTTAGTTGAGGTAAACATTATCAGATGGTTTATGAAATGAACGGTTTATAAAGTTGACCAAAGATATGTTGATGTGATGATTGAATTGTGAATTTAAAGAGTGAATTAGACATGTAGATGCCCTGACCATTGTAGAATCCTCACAGGATGAGGCCTGCGCTATGAGGAGGAAATGATTTCCCCACTAGAGGTAGTCCAGATCGAGGTAAGCTGGAGCGCACCAGTAGGGTGTGGGGGTCTTCACCAGTAGGGCAGACTCCTTACAATTGTGTGGTACCCAACACAAACCAGGGATGTTGGTGGTACCTGTGTTATATGTTGAGTAATCAATGGTCAGTAGGCCCACGGATGCACAATAAGACTAAGGGCTTTGACTCACCGCTTTAGTAACTAGGTTGAGAGGTGGAGTTTGTGATATCCGACCACTCCTATTAGCCGCCCAGTGGGAGACATGTTGTGGCCCGGTGCAGACGGGGTCTTACTCAAGATATAGGCTTAGGAACCCGGGCATGCATATAAGCCTTGTACAGTGAGATCATTTCTTGTTGCGATTCTTTCACATGTTGTGCTACACCTCATGTGGGTTCAGGGCATAACAAGATGAATGAGAGGTTTAATAAGTGTGTGTGGTTATTGAATTATTCTTTTTATGTGTCGGAGTTATTAGTTTTCTTTATGATCAATCAAGCATGTTCATATATTGATTCATTTTTTTAGATATCTTGAGTATCCTACCATATTTATGATTGTCAAAGATTAGACTCTTTGAAGCTTACTGTTGTTATAATTGATATCAGTTGATCAACAATATATCTTTAATTATATAAGTGATTTCAACTATTTCTTTGAAGTACTCATTCATTGAGAGAGTAGGCTCACCCCTCTACTAACAATTTTTAGGGATAACTCGTGGACTTGAAGAAGGTCAAATCATCAAAATAGATCTACCATAGGAGTTAAGTATGAGATTAGCTAAGTTCAGTCGGTCCTTGTCACTCTAGGTCCTTGTATAGATGTGAGAGAGTTGTAAATGATGTTTTGTATCTTTGTTTCGTTAATAAGAGAGAATGTATCTGATTGTCATGTCATATGTACATGGAAGTGTGAGAAACAAAATGAACTTATGGATGTGTATCATTAATGTTGAGATCATATTAGAGTAATAAAAGTTTAATTCTCTTGTAAAGTTTGTTTAAATGATTGGATGCAAGAAAACAAAGAGTTTGAAACAAAAGAAGAAGAAAAATAAGGGAGTTGACTTTGAATTAAGTATAATCCTCAAACTTACGCCAACATCTCAAGATTAGTGGTAATTGTGGGATGTGGGTGTGACAATGCTTGGTATCAGAGCTTAGGCTGAGTCGTCAGGGACCATTAGGTTAGAAAGTCAGAGTTATAAGTGTGGTAGATAGTAGGTGATGTGTATATAGCTCTGGGAGGTCTGAGTATTTAGATACCCTGACCCAGTATCTGAATACTTAGGTTGACCAGTATCAAGCTACTCTATCTATTCTTTTTTGGATTCCCTGGCCGGGTATGCAGAGGAAGGATGGGCTAGAGAGAAACCCTAGAAATCTTAGGGTTAGTAGACTAAAAAGTAATGAAGGAGTAAGAGATTAATCATAGAATGTGATACAACTCTTGCTTTATATTGCTTATTTGATTGGAGATCAATAGAAATGATCTTATATGTATGAATTCAAATTAACAGTTTGTAGAATATATATGGTTCTTTTATATTGTTGTGTACCATGAAGTGAATCAGTTATTATTTATATTCTTTGTATCAAGTAGACCAGAAGTTATGTTTAAATGAGTTTTCCCTAAGTGGATATTCTTTCCACATGTTTGAGATTCATAGGATTTGATTAATCCTGAGTATCTCTTGGCTTCAGGACTACAGGTTCGGCCTGGTCCTGTTGGTAGGATGTGTTACTGGGATCTAATGGCTCCTATTAAAAATATAATACGGGTAGACTCTGGATAAATTAGACCCACATCATAGTGAGAATGTACATATACTAAGATGTTGAAACATATGGGAAAGGTTATAATAGCTAAGAATTAGTTGGGAGTGATATCTGAGATCCAACTTTGGGGCCTCATATGAGAGTCCCTTAATCGGGAATAAAGGAACACGCCATAAGGTTCAGGTTAAGTTTAATGATTAGTATTATATGAAATTTAAATATGAAATATGGAAAAGATATGAGAAAAGTATGTAAAGGTCAAGATAGTAAGAATCAATCTTGAGGAATGGATCATGTAATTGAGTACAATGCTTTTATGTACTCCAAAGAAAAGGAAAAATAGAAGAAAATAGTTAAATATACAATAAGTATATAGAAGTGAAGAGTCTTCAGAAGAGTTAAAGTAAAGAGAATTAGATAAACATGTAAATCATAAGACTAGGATAAGAAACTTAGTTGAAACAAAGAGAAATGTTAGAAATGATGAGCTTGATTAAGGAATGAGGGTTACATGATATAATTGAGAGTATGGAATGTATACCTTTATTATAAAGTTTAATATATTCATCCTTACTACCTTTGGGGTTCTAAGTCTCTATAGAACAACAAACTAGTTTCTAAAAGAAAAACAAAAGTGTAGCTAAACAAATGAATAAGTCATACAAATGTAGACTATATTCAGGAAGTAAAAAAAACTTGATTGAAAGAGAAACTAAGTTTGGCCCATGCATGAGCCATTTGATTTAAAATGAATGATATGTAATATATTAAACATGAAGTGAATCTAGTAGAGAGAATATTGATTTATAATTTTAACTTCACATTAGTAGAAGGATAAAAAAGAAATATATGCAACATGGTATACATGATCATACACATGAATAAGTTACATGATCATAAGAGAAAAGTAGAAGACAAAGATGACAGGGGGAAGAGTAGTATATGGTAAGAGGATTGTGGAAAGTAAGGAAGGGTTTGAAACATGATGGAATATTATAGATTATAAAAGAAAGAGGTTGCGAGATTCAAGCAAGTGCTAATTAGTCAAGTATCCTTGTTGATAACCAATTAAACCTACATATGAGAAATTTAATAAGGGAATGTTTAAAGATAAGAATTATAAGCCTCAGAATCATTTTCTCGTTCATATCGTCATGAATGAGAGCAATTTGGGAATGAAGTGATAAGAAAATGAATCATATATGAAGTATAACCACCATGGTAGAGAGATCTAGTGAATGTAATAATGACACACAATATTATGATGAAACCCTATCAAGGTAAATTAAGAATGTAGACTATCTGAATGAACAAGAAAAAGAAAGGAAATTCAATTGATAAGATAAGGAAGACTTTAGTAAAACTTGTGAGATCCAAAGTTTGAATTTCTAATTAAGGGAGCAAAGTCACATCACAAACGTCATGCTACTGATAAGGACAAAGCGCTAGAATGTTTAGAGTTGTAGTAGTTCAAGGGATGTCACTAGTGATTTGACCTTGAATACTAGCATCTCTATAAAACAAGATCATGCAATTTGCACTATGAGAAGTAAACTAGCACTAATAGTAATCCTAGCTAATTTGAAAGGTTGATGAACAATATGAAAATGATTCATAGCAAAGGGTGAGAAATAAATTTGAAATGTAACAAGTGTGTTTTGAACAAAAGGAGAAGTGCAAGCTGAGCAAAGTGTAATCTAAAACAAATTCTTTCAATGATATAAAGAATGATGAATAATCTATTCTTACCTTGTATGTTTCAATTTTCGGGATGTTTATTCAATATGATCAAAATGAGAAGGATAAGTAACAAGAAGTAAGTAGTAATGAATGAGGAGATGAGAGAAAACAATGGCTTTCAGTAATATGTGAATTTCATTTTAGAAGTGTAATTTGTTGAAGGTATAATGAGGGGTGTAAATTAGTTCTACGTATGATTTTAGTGTACATTTGCAAGAAATATGTTAATTTTAGGTGTCTGATAGTTATAGTCATTCACACTAGTAATGTATCTTAGTATTGTACAATTGTGGTATGGTGATATGGGTTAAATGATGATAAAACAAATGGAGGGTAATAAGGTAATCTTACCTATTCACTTATATGAATAGAAGGGATGATAACCATATTGTATTGATATGTAACCCTAATGAGGTATAGCTTGTTATCCCTAGCTTTAATATAACTAATGATGGTAATTGGGTATGAATAATATTTGAATGACTAATACAATCATGGAGAGCTCTGCTACTGTTATTGAAACCCTAGTATGCTATAACACGATGGTTACACCTTGATTTATTTGTGCGTTCATACTTGAGAATAGTATGGACTGCGATGGTAATGCTTCACCCTATGCATCCATGATCCAATGGGGATTCCGTGTGTAAAGGTTTGGGTATAAGTGCTGATTAGTAACATTCATATAATTTATCTTGTTGAACCTAACTCTAATACAAATAGATAAAGATGAGCATTCATGTTTATCATTGTTATATGATGGAATGATGGTAGAATAACCTCCTTAATATGATCATAACCTTAATATGTTAATTGGTGGTTATCATAGCCACATGGTTGATACTTTCCTATACTAAACATGTGCATTATTTATATGATGAGGGTTAATCATATCTAAATTCCTTGCATTTGGATGTGATAAAGAAAGGTTCTTAATGTTAATATAACCCTACTATGATTGTAAAGAAAGGTTCTTAATGTTAATATAACCCTGCTATGATTGTTTATGAATATCTCCTTGCTCATTAATGCAGTATTGTGTTGATCCAGTGTATTATATGTAAGTGATGTTGTTGAGCCTTGTTATTAAGCATGCAAAGATAATGATGATCTTACATGGAATAGTGTGATGGTCTTAATGATCTTTGGGCATGGTTGAGCCCAGGATGAGGTGTAATCCTCTTGTGTTGATAAGGGTTGATACCCTGTGATATTGTGAAAATGATTTATATCTTATGATAGTATGATGACTAGTGTGGTCTCATGAATGGAAACTGAATAGCAACCATGTGATGAAGAGATGAGAAATTATGTTTCACATGTTTTATATCTAATAAAAGTTGTGATTTGAAGAGAAACTAATGACTCAATGTTGAAAATAAAATTCTAGACCATAGTATTTGAAATCATAAAAGGAGAGAGACCCCTAGTAAAGGTTTTACAGAGGAATCATGTATAGAAGAAGTTATGTGGAAATTAGAATTGAAGATGTTTAACTAGTATCTTTTCCTCTTTTAGAAATTTCTAGACAAAATGTTTATTAGAGGGGGGGAATTGTTACAACCCGTTCCTAGCTTTGCTTGTAATCCTAGAGTTTTAAGATAATCTTAATGCTTGGCATACTTTTGTTAGTAATATTCTATGTTGTGCTTTATATTAAATTTTTTAACCTTAAATACTTGTTCGGAAACTCATAATCATCACTTAAGCATGCTATAAAGATCCAACTTGGAGTTAATATAGCATTAACCCATATAGGTGTGTAAGAAGATAGTTAATGACATTGGAGGAAATAATTAATAAATTATTTTAATTCTATAATTTTATCAAAATATTTTTTACAATATTGTAGAGAATTTGATTATGAAACGAATAAAAAAAAGAATGAACCAAATCGGAGTTAAAATGAGAGAGTTATGCCATTTTTAGTAAGCATGTATTGAGGACCGCGACTGACGCTGCGTCGACACCGCAACCGCGACCATGATGTTGCATCGACACCACGACCATGATGCTGCATCAACACCACAACCCACGATCCACACCACAACTGTGACACTGTGTCGACACCGCATCCGCGATCGACGTCGCCCATGATAGAAAATCGTAGAACGATCTTATCTTGAGCTATGCTTATCCGTTTTCAACGAAACAAAGTGTGTTGAACCATGATTCAATCCTCTATTATTCAGACATCTTGCTCTGCGAGGGGGAAGCCTGGAGGGTGATTTCTGGGGCAATTTTTGGGGAAGAATGTGAAGAACAACAGAATTCAAAATGGGTTGCTATAAATTCGACTTGGTAAGTAGTTTTCACTGTGGATTCCTTCTTCTCTTCCCTTCCCCTTGATTGAAACCCTTGATCCAATGATTTGGAGGTTTGGTTTAACCTCTAATCTCATCTTCTACCTTTAGCAGACCTCGTTTAGGGTTGAAAGGAAGAAGAAACTACAAATTTTACTAGAGATTTGATATGGATTCGAGATCTTCATAGATGGGCTATGATTTTAGGGTGTTTTCACACCTTAGGGTGAGTGGGTACTTCCTTTAAACAGTAGATTGCACGAAAATGAGTTAAATTATTAATAATCTTCAGTTGTTTAGTATGCGAGTACAAACCCTAAGTTGCCTTTTTGACCTAGATTTTGCAAGATGATATGATATGGATTATTCCTCTGTTGTGATGAATTTCAATTTATAAAATCACATTAGAAATTATCGCAATCCATATAAATGAGAATTCTTAAATTAATTGTAGAGGTTGCATGATTATACTAAAAAGTAGGATTTTCAGCTATGACTAAAATTGTTGTACCATTGAATAAAGAAGTTTGCCTAGTTGAATCACCCTTCTTACGAATGATTGTTTTATTTATATGTGTATTACATATATGTCAGATAAGATCTTCCATTTCATTCAATGATATCTGAAATGACTGTCATCAAACCAACAAACAAATTGTTACTAATAAAGTGGAATAAACATAACCAGCGAATTAACAAAAAATCACTAAAATTTAAAACCATTTTACAAAGAGATCCATTTCTAGGAAAACCTCTTGCTGAAAGGTTCGAAACCTTATATACGTCATTGTTCACATTGTACAACATTATTCATTTTATCTCAAAGATAACATATAACAATTGCTCTATCAAAGCACATACTGGAGCAACATAAAACCTCGAGGCTTACAAGGCAAAATATCAGATTGTTCATGAAATCATAGCGAACCAACACCAAGGACGTGAGAGTACAGAGACGACACATAGGACTTCTATATATAAGACAAGACAGATAGTACACTCAACCTGTGGTGTCACAGCTGCCTCAGCTGTTGTTCCTCCTCTACAGAAAGATTCTTCTCCACCTCGTGCATGTCCACCTAAAAAATGTGGATCCCATGGGGTGAGACAATTGTCCCAGTGAGAGATTTAACTCTCTGTCGACCATATTATAATCATAGATTAAGCATTTATAAACCGAGCAGAGGTTCTTTATATATTAAAAGGTAGGATAAATCATTGTATGAATAAAATGAAGTAATCTCCTTTCTTAAGGAGAACATTGCATCTACCCATGGTAGAGTTATAAATCATCTCTCTGCTTTGCAAGGAATGTTAAGAGCATAAATAACATCTATCAACTAAGATGTATAACTGAATTATGCATCAATCGATGTTTCCTATATTTGATCCTTAAGCAGATATGTTACTCGGCTGATTACATTTTACAATCACACTTATGCCATGAGGAGATGAGGTATACCACTCATCTCCAACTTTCGGTTGTGAAACCCAAAGTCGGTGCCATACAAGGTCATCTAATAGAGCCGGCTACTATGACCTCCCTCTTCTCGATCAGTGCGAGACCACATGCAGGACATCTCATGTCACTACTAAATAGCTTGCCAAGGTATACTGGAAACTTCGCTATAGAGGTAGGGTCAGCTGCACTCTCTTCGCAATCGAGAGATTTCATGTTTATCTCACATCGATCTGGCATTAAACATCATTGGGAGATTCGTGATACATCCATCCCAGAATATATAATGGAGGATTGAGAGATTTAATGTTTTTCTCACATCAATTACTCCATTATGTGTACATATATTTTCGCCCATCGCCCCCGCATATTCAAAAATATGCGGTCTCTGGGTTATTCCATGGAGCAACCTGTTTCACCATTCAACAAATCCTGACGCTAAATGGATCTATGGCCAGGGCACTACATGATGATATTCCACTTGGTTAATTAGGTGCATTACAGTATCTTTTAGCATCCGTCAAGTTTCAAACATGAATTATTATGAAAAATGCTACAAAGAAAGGTATAATACATCTATCAAGTATTTTTAAATATTTAAAACACATGATGCTTGGGATCTCAGTCCCTTATCACATTACGGGGAATTCTCATCCCTTCAAATTATCATTATCATGATTACTAGATCTTGGTATTCAAACCCATAATTCATCTCTGAACACTGTTACCACTTCTCAGGCAACTATTACCTCTTGGTCTGAGGACCAATGTATACATGATACTTGTTACAAAAGCATCTCACATGGCTCACAAGGCCGATTAAGTATCTTGTCACATTTAACTAGGCAACAAATTATCACATGGCTTACAAGGCCATTACATCTTGTCACCTCTCTCTAGGTAACAACTTATTCACATGGCTCACAAGGCTCATTAAGTATCTTGTCACCTCTCACTAGGCAACAAATTATCACATGGCTCACAAAGCCATTACATCTTGTCACCTCTCACTAGGTAACAACTTATTCACATGGCTCACAAGGACATTGCACATCTTGTCACCTCTCACTAGGCAACAACTTATTCACATGGCTCACAAGGCCATTGATCATTATACTTTTTATACAAGTATTTAACATTCCTTACAAGGCTTATGCAATAAGATAATTACAGCCTTCCCAGCATTAGGGTTAGGGTTTCCCTTTATAACCGATTAAAGTTTCATGTTCATATTATTAATCCAAAACCTAATTTATTGCTTTATATATTAGGAGCATGCATTTATATCATAAGTATTCAATCATACTTATTTATTCTCATCATTTATCATTAAATGATTATCAACACAAGGTATGCGTTTCTCTCTAATCCTTAACAGAATATGATTACATCATACTTTATTAACTTGGCTTAACCCTTTTCAAGGTATGGTAGCCTACACTTATCAAAGTGCATTATTACATCTCAATGTAACAATTGACTTAACACACTTCATGTGTTACTCATTTAAGTATATTGGAGTTTAAAATGCATTAAGGTATATTAACCTTGAGGTGTTGGATGTGCTATTTATCATGTCTTGATGTATCACTTCCCTCATCACTTTTAACTTACTTAAGTTAATCAACTTATCATATATTAGGGTATGTCCCATCCTAATACTTTATGCACTAGCTTATCGCATTTATCATGTAGTATATTGGTCATAAGTCACACATTTGAATTGTCCAACCATCATGAATTGATATGGACTCATCTCTGGTTGAGGCATTATTGATATAAGGTTGTCCCTTATTAATCACTTTAGGTGTTTCACCTATCAAGGTATTATCCATACCCATACTTGGTGTTACACTCATCAATCATAAGAGTATCTTGTCCTCGCCTTTACAAGGTGTCTCGGGTTGGAGGTGTAAATATGTTCACCATATCGGGTTGTATTTGTATAGACACCGCCATATCGGGCTAGAGGTGTATGAACACCATCCATATCAGGATAGAAGTGTTTGTATGTGTTACCCATGTCGTGCATGAGGTATTAAGCCATCACCATGTTGGGCTAAAGGTGTATTCAATCACCATATCATGTGGATCACCATTTAGGATTGGCCATGAGGGGTTACGGTTTGCCATATCGGGCTCAACCCAATATATTCATCTTATTTCCTCCTTTAAGGGTACAATCCTACCTTAAGGATGAGTAATAGGTTAAACAATTGATTAAACTCTTCTCAACCCATTACACAAGTCGATAGTAATGAGGGGTACCAAGCCATGTCGGGATACACTATCCAATGTTGAGTTGCAACACCCATGTCGGGTTAGGGTTTGTTGTGACGGGCACATGGTACATGTATGTGTCGCCCATGGTGTTTAAGAAGTATCCACTCATTACCATGTCTGGCTAGACATCAACTAGGGTTGTGTATTGGGCTACCATATTGTGGGATCCGGCTTATAAATCATGAGATAAACTAAAGCGGAAGCGTTCGATTAGCAGCGGAATATGAAAATCACTGGAAATTTAAAACTTCTTAAGAAAAGCTCTTTGAAACATGAAACGTCTTTATAAGAAACAAGATAAACAGTTAACATCATGTTTTAACATTACATCTCTGATGAATAACCTCTCGAGTGATTATATACATCCAGATACAAAATCTCGAGGTTTAAAACCAAAATCTCAGACCTACTGACTCCTAGGACCTAAGAGTACAGAGACGACATAAGACCAACTAACTATGGGATTAGACAGCCAGTATCTCCACCTGAGATTCACTGTTGTCCCTGGTGTTGCTGCTGCTGATACTGCTCACCCTCGGATTGTTTCTCCGTCCTTGACGTCCACCTAAAAAGTTGAAACATACGGAGTGAGACAACCTGAAAAATTGTCCCAGCGAGAGTTATAACTCTCTGCCAGAAGCTTTGTTATAGCAATCAAGGAATAACATAAACAATATAAGCTTTAAGACTATCAACAGCATACTTGATATTTAAGTAAAGCAACTTCATTAAGGAATATGAAGAACATGTATACTAACATAAATAGTGTAACATCAATCATTTTTCCTCGTAGTTTAAACTAAGTAGATATGCTACGCGGTTGATTATGTTTTACAAACTTTATTATGCCCTGCGGAGATGAGGTATACCGCTCATACTCCAACTGATCACTACTAAGTCGCATCGGTATCATACATAGGTCATCAAAAGAGCCGGATTCTTATGACCTCATCTTCCTTAGTCAGTATGAGGATCAACATGCAGGACATCTAGTGTCTCTGCTAAGATAGCTCACCAGGGTATTCTGGTACTTTGCTATTAGAGTCACAGTGGCATTATGTACTCTCTTTGCCATCGAAAGATCTCTTTTTTTATCTCTCATCGATGCGGTATAAAAATTTCCCTTGGGAGATTAGTGATACATCACCCCGGCATAAACACATAGTGAAGGGTTGATAGATTAAGGTACATCTACATCGATTCCTACACTAGGATGTAAGGATATTCACATCCATATTCCCCCACATACTCAAAAGTATGTGATCCAGGAGTTCCCTTAGGAAATCCTGTTTCACCATCATTTAGCTTCTGACAATGATGGATCTATGATCACGGCTCTACATGATATGGTTATACTTGATTAGTTAGGTACATTTCAGCATTGTTTTAACATCAAGCATGTTTTCAATCATTAATCATTAGAACAATAGCTATGAAAGTAGAACACTAAATGCGTCAAGTTTAACTCACATCAGTTATCATGGATATCAATTCTTAATCATATCATCATAAGACATATATTCATCATGACCTTGATGTTACTCATGGCTCTTACAGCCTATCAATCTCATATGATGCCACTTAACTAGGCAACATAGTATTTCACAATTCATAAAGCTAATAACATGCTTTCTATGAATATGATATCATTACCCTTACCTGGATATGATCATCCCCTTATAAGAACCTGCATATTTAATTCAATTGACAACAATACACAATTCATATCCAGATCAACAATTTATAAAGCAGAATTAATCTTTCAATTCAAGGGTTGTACCTTCATGCCTTCACTAAGGCTAGGTTCCCTTATTTACTTCAAATAGGGTTATTCAATCTTTTTCATTTTGATTAGGAATAATGATTCCTCATCTCATACTTTAATCATGAAGATTCATGCTTAAAAGCATAACCTGGAATTATGGTTTATTGTACATTTCAACACATCACCCTCAATTAGGGTTTACTATTCACATTACATGTCATTATCCTAGAATTAGGGTTTACAATGCACTTCATAGTGAATTGAGTTCATAGCATCATCATGTATGAAAATTATCATTATTGATGCCCTCAAATTAGGTTAAGATTCATTACTCATCATAATTAGGGTTTCCATGGTCTCACCTTGATGGATCATACCCTAATCATGTACATCCTTACATATTGGAGATAGGTTACTTGATTCTCATTCATATTAGGAGACTTCACTATCCTCTCATTACTAGATGATGTTTACATCACTCTAGATTAGGTTAAATCAATTCAACTTGATTAACATAGGTCAAGTCATCACCATTATGGTTATTAGGGTTTGCTTGATCAAGGGGTGTTGCCTACTTGAACCCTTTATAAGTGCCTTGATTATGTTCACCATTAATCATAACATGGTTCAATCTACTAGGCACTTAACCCCTAAATATCTTTAGGTATGATTAGGGTTTAAGTTGAACAACCATTGAACCATTTAAACCTTCAAAGCACTAAGTAATCACAACCCTAAAGTCCCCAAACGATTACACACTTTCAACCTCCAAACGGTCCTGAGACCGTTTGGGAGGGTTGACCGTTTGGTTAGGTTGACTTCCAAACCGTTTGAACTTGGTCACCCTTAAGACCGTTTGCCCTTAAACGGTCTTGAGACCGTTTCAACTTGTTGACCGTTTGGAAGAGTTGACTTTGAAACCGTTTGAAATTGAACGACCTTGAGATCGATTGGATCCAAACGACCTTGAGATCGTTTGAGCCTAAATGGTCTTGAGACAGTTTGGTCTCAAACGGTATTGAGACCATTTGGATTCAAACTGTCTTGAGACCGTTTGGTCCAAACCTCTCAAAACCGATTGGACCCAAAAAGTGCATCAACACTTGCAATCGATTAGGGTTTTCAATGTTGAACCCCTAAATTGACCTCATATATGTTAACCGCTTATCAATTGAGCCAATTAGGGTTAACCTTAACCAATTGGACACTCAATTGACCCTCAATTGATATCCAATTAGGGTTGAAACCAATTAAATTAGGGTTTGTAATCGGTTAACCATCAACATTGATCAACATGAGTCTAATTGAAGTTGAACCCATCAATTGACATCCAATTGGGCCCCAACTTGGCCCAAACGGTCTTGGGATCGTTTGGACACCCTCCAAATGGTCTTGAGACCGTTTTTCAAAAGTTCCATCAAAATCTAAGTCAATTTGATAAGGGTGGAACCCTAATTAAGTTTCAAATCAGCATTTTCAATTAATTCAACAACCTATTGTGATTGGACCTTCAATTGGTCAAATTATCTTAACCCTAGACCTTCAAACGGTCTTGGGTGGTCACCAAATGGTCTTGAGACTGTTTGAGTGATCCCCAAACGGTCTTGAGACCGTTTAGTCCACTCAACCCAAAGTTCGATCCTTGAAATCATCAATTGAACCCGATTAGAGTTTAGAGGGTTACAGTGACTTCAACTTGTGATTGGTTTGCAATTAGATTATGATTTTTTGTAATTGATTAATTCAACATGTGTCCAGCAGACCTCTAAACGGTCTTGACTTGGTCAAACTTTCCAAACAGTCTTGGAGACCGTTTGAATCTAAACGGTCTTGCAAACCGCATGAAATCAAACGGTTGTGAGACCGTTTGATGGTCTTGCAAACCGTTTAGACCAAATGGTCCAAGGTCATTTGGGAAAGTTGCCTAGGGAATCACGCCCATCATCTTCAACCTTAGATCAGGTCGGTTACTTTTTGGTTTTGCTTGCAAAAGTGCAAGGAAGAGTGGGGAAGAAGAAGAACTAACTATTATTTGCAAGAACAAAGATATGCATAATCAAAGCAAGAGGTTTAGAGTTATAAAACCCGCCTCAAGGTTGTTCCTAGAGCTCCAAGCTTCCAAGATTCAAGCCTTTAATGGCGTCTTGAGCTCCACAGGTCGGCCAAAGGTGTTTCTCCTAGAAAAAGGTTGGGAAAAGTCGGCTAGAAGAAGAAAGATAAGTAAGATAACCATAAAACCAACCTTGTAATCCAACTTTCTCCATGAATCCGAGCAAGATGATGATCTCTTCTTACCTTAGAACAAGTTGGTCGTTCTCCTCTACTCCAAAGCTCTGCCTTAGTCAGTTTGAGCAAGGTGATAAGTGAAATAAGAAGGGAAACGTTCCTTTGCAAACAAAGGAAGGTTGTATATATACTATGGGGTTATTTCCAACTTAAGGACAATTTACTTCTCCTTTTCTCATCTAGGTCCTTCCTTTCTTCTTTGCACGTCCCTTCTCCTTATTTCTAAGACAAAACTCATGCTAAAACCAAGGACTAAGGGTAAAGAAGGTCAACTTGTTACTAAGTTGCACATATATAAGGGTCTTCTTACTTACAACTTGGTGTTTTAATTACAAAGTTGTTCCTTATTATATATTTATTCAATTGAAGCGCCCCCTTCATCAGTATTACTCTAAATTATGCCAAGAGTCATAGATATATTAGAAAGTGTATTTTACAAGTTGCACCCCTCATTTTGGGTAAATTGCATTTTACACCAAAAATTAGGGTTTTAAGCACAAGGATTGCTCCACAAGCTGCATCTTGGTGCCCAAACTTGGAGAATCCATCATACTTTATCATATTCATTCTTATTATGTCTTAACACTAAAGGAACATATTAACATGTGTAAATTGCAAGTTAACCCTTCTAATTGGGTAATTAGCACATAGGTCCTTGTATGACAAAACAATACTACAACATTGTTTAAAAAGGGCAGGAATGGAAATGTATGTTCCTCAGGAACTTAATTACATACCAAAAGATAATTACAAGTATCTTAATTACATAATTAAGAAAAACACCTAGGGTTAGCTCATAACCCTGGTCAGGGATGTTACAAATTATCCACCCCTTACAAGGATTTCATCCCCGAAATCAACAAAACATATATTAAGAGAAAAGAGTAGGGTTTTTCCTCCTCATCTCTTCCTCTAGTTCCCAAGTGGCTTCTTCAGCAGCACGGTGACTCCAGAGGACTTTCACAAGACTTATATCTTTCTTTTTCAGCTTTTTAATTCTGTTATCAAGGATTGACACTGGTCCTTCCTCGTAAGTTATATCATCATTCAATTCTACCTCCATAGGTTGTAGAACTGATTCTGTATTAGGGTAACATTTCCTCAGCATAGAAATGTGAAACACATGGTGTAACCTCTGCAACTCTGGTGGCAATTCTAGTTTATAGGCTACCTTTCCAACCCGTTCAATGATTGGATAAGGCCCCATAATCCTAGGAGATAACTTCCCTTTCCTTCCAAACCTCAGAACTCCCTTCCAAGGCGAGACCTTGAGATACACTCTGTCTCCAACTTGGAACTCTAGGCGTCTACAATGTCTGTCAGCATATGACTTCTGCCTATCATGTGCAGTCTTAATCTGTTGTTGTATCACTTTAAACTTTGCTGTGGTCTATTGCACAAGATCAGGACCTAACAGCTGATGTTCACCAGTCTCATACCAGCATAAGGGTGATCTACAACGTCTACCATACAAATCCTCATAAGGTGCCATATTAATGCTATGTTGATAGCTATTGTTGAAGGGAAACTCTATCAAGCTTAGGTGTAGATCCAAACTTCCTGCAAACTGAAGAACACATGCTCTCAGCAAGTGTTCTAAGGTTTGTATAGTCCTTTTCGACTGTCCATCAGTCTGTGGGTGAAAGGTTGTACTAAACCTTAACTGGGTGCCTAAAGCTTTGTTCATTCGTTCCCAAAAAATGACTCGTAAACTGAGGACCTATGTCAGAAACTATAGTGACTGGAACTCTGTGCAGTCGCACTATCTCTTCAACATACAGTTGTGCTAACTTTTCAGCTGAAAAGGTTATTTTGACAGGCAAGAAATGAGCTATCTTTTTCAAGCTATCAACTATTACCCAAATGGAATCATGCCCTTTGCTTGTCCTGGGTAGACCAACAACAAAGTCCATGGTTACATGATCCCACTTCCACTGTGGTATGGGTAAAGGTTGCATTGTTCCTGCAGGTTTCTGGTGTTCAGCTTTGACCTGCTGACACACAGGACACCTCATCACAAACTCTGCAACATCCTTCTTCATCCCAGGCCACCAATACATATCTTTCAAGTTCTGGTACATCTTGGTGCTTCCTGGATGCATAGCATACATTGAAGAATGAGCTTCTTCCAGGACTAAAGTCCTCAAGTTATCCATATCTGGCACTATCATCCTCCCATGATAACATGCTACTTGATCATTTGAGTCATGGAAACCATCTTGTTTCTCATCACCATACTTCGATCTGATCTCTTGAACTGCAACATCAACTTGTTGTGCCTCCTTGATCTGCTCTCTTAGGGTAGGTTTTATATGCATCTCAGCTAACAACCCGGCTAACAATGACACCTTCAATTGTACATTGTCTTGCCTTAAGGAGATAAGCATATCTCTCCTAGAGCATACTAAAGAGTTTAGTTGTGCCCTATCCATGGTTGATGTTGCTTATTTCCTACTCAAGGCATCTGCAACTACATTGGCCTTCCCTGGATGGTAATCAATTGTACAATCATAGTCCTTGATTAACTCCATCCAGTGACGTTGCCTCATGTTAAGTTCATGCTGAGAGAAGATATACTTAAGGTTCTTATGATCAGTGAAAATCTGGAATGTTTCTCCATAGAGATAATGTCTCCAGATCTTTAAGGCATGAACCAAAACAGCTAACTCTAGATCGTGTGTCGGATAATTCTCCTCGTGTTTCTTAAGCTATCGGGAAGCAAAAGAAATCACTTGCTTATCCTGCATCAACACACACCCAAGTCCATTCTTGGAGGCATCACAGAAACCTATGTATCCTTTGCCTTGCTCAGGTAGCACAAGTACAGGTGCACTTGTCAACCTCTCCTTCAGCAGCTGGAAAGATTGCTGACACTTATCACTCCAGACAAAAGGAACTTCTTTCTGGGTCAACTTAGTTAAGGGTAAGGCTATGGAACTGAAGTTCTTAATGAACCTTCGGTAATAGCCAGCCAACCCTAAGAAACTACGAATCTCCGTTGGTGTCTTCGGTTGTTCCCATTGTAGAACATATTCTACCTTTTTAGGGTCAACATGAATACCTGAAGCAGATACCACATGTCCAAGAAAAGATACTTCCGGCAACCAAAACTCACACTTGCTAAACTTAGCGTATAGCTTATGTTTTCTTAGCAAAGTTAGAGCCTGATGAAGATGTTGTTCATGCTGTTGAGCATCCCTACTATAGATCAGAATGTCATCTATGAAGACAACAACACACTGATCGAGGAAAGGTCAGAAGATTCTATTCATGAGTTCCATAAATGCAGCTGGTGCATTAGTTAGTCCAAACGACATAACTGTGAACTCATAGTGACCATACCTTGTCCTGAAGGCAGATTTGGGTATGTCACTATCCTTAATACAGAGTTGATGATATCCCGACCTCAAATCTATTTTTGAGAAGACGGTTGCACCTCGCAACTGATCAAAGAGATCATCAATCCTCGACAGAGGGTACTTATTCTTTATTGTTACTTTATTTAGTTGTCTATAATCATTGCACAACCGCATTAAACCGTCTTTCTTTTTAACGAAAAGAACCAGAGCACCCCATGGAGAAGTACTTGGTCAGATGAAACCCTTCTCAAGAAACTCTTGTAGTTGTTTCTTGAGTTCTTCCATCTCGGCAGGCGCCATCCTATGCGGTGTTTGTGCTATAGTTTGGGTGTCTAGGATCAAATTGATTTCAAAATCAATTTCCTGAAGCGGTGGCACACCTGGAAGTTCTTCAGGAAATACATCTTCAAATTCCCTGACTACAGGAACTTCAACAGGGTTAGGACTCTCCATGGTAGTGTCTACCACATGGGCTAAGAATGCATAACATCCTTGCCTCATCAGCTTCTCAGCAACCATAGCTGACACCAGACAGGTGGGTAGAATCTTTCTCTCTCCTTGAAAGATCCATGTGTCGCTCTCATCAGCAAACACAACCTGCTTGGATTCACAATCCAAGACAACCCTGTACCTTTCCAAGGTATCCATCCCAAGGATTATATCAAATCCTTGCATCTCAAGTGGTATTAGATCTACTTGAATGTGATGATCAGAAAAGAAGAGAATGTAGGGAGAACATACCTCCTGCAACACAGCAAACCCTCTCAATGGAGTCTCAAGCAACAAGTTATATGCCCTATGACTGACTGTCATATTGCAGTTACGAATCACTCTTTGAGTGATAAAGGAGTGCGTAGCACCCGGATCAATCAAAACAGATATAACACAGGATGTAGACATATCAGAATATAACAACTTCATCTGACTTGCCACAACCCGTGGGTTGATCACTGCATCAGGTGGGTTCATTGCATAGAACCTTGATGTCGCCTGAGGTTGATTTGGTGTTGATGACCCAGCTTGGGACGCTTGTCCACGTCCTCTAGATGCTCCTTGGAACTGCCTCCTCTGGGATCCTTGCTGAATATGCCTCTGTGGTTGGGTTACACTTGCTGGTCTAGCTCTGTAGTCTTTCATTAGATGTCCCACCTTCCCACATATGTAGCAGATTCACTCCAGTTGTTGTGGTCTTGGTGGTCATGTGACCAACATCGATGTTGAACTGCGAGCCCCTTGTAGTGGTAGGCTTCATCCTCTACCTCTACTTGGTGTCCACTGTGTCAGAGCACTAGGTCTAGGTGGTGGTGGTGTAGGAGCAGAAAACCTAGGCTTCTTAAAGTCTCTGGATGAAGATCCCTGGAACTGAGGATATCTTTTATGGGTTTGCCTTTTCTCTGCTACAGACCTTTCTATCCTTCGTACTGACTCAACAAAAGGTAGCAAACCTTTCCCGATTCTCTAGGGCAGACACGGGAGTAGTCAACTCAGCATTCAACCCTTTCTCGAACCTCTTGATCCTCTCTTCATCTGTAGCAGTCATGTGTGGACAAAACCACAACAGCTCCATGAACTTAGCTTCATATTCGCTAATGTTCATCAGACCTTGCCTCAATCTATCAAACTGAGAGATCTTCTCGTCCAAGAGAGTCTTAGGAAAATATCTATTGATAAATTCCCATCGGAAGACTTCCCACGTAGCCTCCACACCTGGCCTCTTCTGCTCTTCCATGGTCCACCAGTGACCAGCACTCCCCTTGAGAAGATAGACAGCATGTCTAACTTTCTCAGCTTCTGGGATGTTAAGGATTCTAAAAGCCTTCTCTAACTCGGTCAACCACAAATCGGCATCTACAGGATCAGCTGTTCCAAAGTATTCAGTTGCTCCGACACGACGAAGTTGCTCGAACGTCTTACTGATACCTTGTCCTTTAGATTGGGCAGGTGCCCTAGGTGCAGGCATAGGCATCCTATCTGTGATGTGTGTCATGGCAGTCATAAAGTGCCCGAACATAGTCTGAACAGCTGGGTTCTCCATGTCAGCTGGGTTAAACTGAGGTGGCTCCATAGGTGGCTCAGGTTCAGGTTGCTCTATCTCCAAGTTTCTTGCACCTTCTCGGGGTGCAACAACACTACTTTCTACCACATACTCCTCGTGTGGTTCATACATCCTTACTTATCCTCTTCTCCTGAGGAGAAGAAGACACTATTAGATATACTGGAAAACACTTAGAATAGACTCGACATCCTAAGTCCTATGTCTCTGTAAACTCAGCAAACCTAGAGCTCTGATACCACTAAATGTGGGATCCAACTTATAAATCATGAGATAAACTAAAGCGGAAGCGTTCGATTAGCAGCGGAATATGAAAATCATTGGAAATTTAAAACTTTTTAAGAAAAACTCTTTGAAACATGAAACTTCTTTATAAGAAACAAGATAAACAGTTAACATCATGTTTTAAGATTACATCTCTGATGAATCACCTCTCGAGTGATTATATACATCCAGATACAAAATCTCAAGGTTTAAAACCAAAATCTCAGACCTACTGACTCCTGGGACCTGAGAGTACAGAGACGACATAAGACCAGCTAACTATGGGATTAGACAGTCAGTATCTCCACATGAGATTCACTGTTGTCCCTGGTGTTGCTGCTGCTGATACTGCTCACCCTCGGATTGGTTTCTCCATCCTCGGCGTCCACCTAAAAAGTTGAAACCTACAGAGTGAGACAACCTGAATAATTGTCCCAACGAGAGTTATAACTCTCCGCCAGAAGCTTTGTTATAGCAATCAAGGAATAACATAAACAATATAAGCTTTAAGACAATCAACAGCAGATTTGATATTTAAGTAAAGCAACTTCATTAAGGAATATGAAGAACATGTATACTAACATAAACAGTGTAACATCAATCATTGTTCCTCGTAGTTTAACCTAAGTAGATATGCTACGCGGTTCATTATGTTTTACAAACATTATTATGCCCTGCGGAGATGAGGTATACCACTCATACTCCAACCGATCACTACTAAGTCGCATCGGTATCATACATAGGTCATCAAAAGAGCCAGATTCTTATGACCTCATCTTCCTCAGTCAGTATGAGGATCAACATGCAGGACATCTAGTGTCTCTACTAAGATAGCTCACCAGGGTATTCTGGTACTTCGCTATTAGAGTCACAGTGGCATTTTGTACTCTCTTTGCCGTCGAAAGATCTCTTGTTTATCTCTCATCAATGCGGTATAAAAATTTCCCTCGGGAGATTACTGATACATCACCCCGGCATAAACACATAGTGAAGGGTTGATAGATTAAGGTACATCTACATCGGTTCCTATACTAGGATGTAAGGATATTCACATCCATATTCCCCCACATACTCAAAAGTATGTGATCCAAGAGTTCCCTTAAGAAAGCATGTTTCACCATCATTTAGCTTCTGACAATGATGGATCTATGATCAGGGCTCTACATGATATGGTTATACATGATTAGTTACATACATTTCAGCATTCTTTTAACATCAAGCATGTTTTCAATCATTAATCATTAGAACAATAGCTATGAAAGTAGAACACTAAATGTATCAAGTTTAACTCACATCAGTTATCATATGGATATCAATTCTTAATCATTTCATCATAAGTCATCTAATCATCATGACCTTGATGTTACTCATGGCTCTTACAGCCTATCAATCTCATATGATACCACTTAACTAGGCAACATAGTATTTCACTATTCATAAAGCTAATAACATGCTTTCTATGAATATGATATCATTACCCTTACCTGGATATGATCATCCCCTTATAAGAACATGCATAGTTAATTCAATTGACAACAATAAACAATTCATTTCCAGAACAACAATTTATAAAGCAGGATTAATCTTTCAATTCAAGGGTTGTACCTTCATGCCTTCATTAAGGCTAGGTTCCCTTATTTACTTCAAATAGGGTTATTCAATCCCTTTCATTTTGATTAGGAATAATGATTCCTCATCTCATACTTTAATCATGAAGATTCATGCTTAAAAGCATAACCTGGAATTAGGGTTTATTGTACATTTCAACACATCACCCTCAATTAGGGTTTACTATTCACATTACCTGTTATTACCCTAGAATTAGGATTTACTATTCACTTCATAGTGAATTGAGTTCATAGCATCATCATGTATGAAAATTATCATTATTGATGCCCTCAAATTAGGTTAAGATTCATTACTCATCATAAATAGGGTTTCCATGGTCTCACCTTGATGGATCATACCCTAATCATGTACATTCTTACATATTGGAGATAGGTTACTTGATTCTCATTCATATTAGGAGCCTTCTCTATCCTCTCATTACTAGATGATGTTTACATCACTCTAGATTAGGTTAAATCAATTCAACTTGATTAACATAGGTCAAGTCATCACCATTATGGTTATTAGGGTTTGCTTGATCAAGGGGTGTTGCCTACTTGAACCCTTTATAAGTGCCTTGGTTATGTTCACCATTAATCATAACATGGTTCAATCTACTAGGTACTTAACCCCTTAATATCTTTAGGTATGATTAGGGTTTAAGTTGAACAACCATTGAACCATTTAAACCTTCAAAGCACTAAGTAATCACAACCCTAAAGTCCCCAAACGATTACACACTTTCAACCTCCAAACGGTCCTGAGACCGTTTGGGAGGGTTGACCGTTTGGTTAGGTTGACTTCCAAACCGTTTGAACTTGTTCACCCTCAAGACCGTTTGCCCTTAAACGGTCTTGATATCGTTTCAACTTGTTGACCGTTTGGAAGAGTTGACTTTGAAACCGTTTGAAATTGAACGACCTTGAGATCAATTGGATCCAAACGACCTTGAGATCGTTGGAGCCCGAACGGTCTAGAGACCATTTGGTCTCAAACGGTCTTGCGACCGTTTGGATTCAAATGGTCTTGAGACCGTTTGGTCCAAACCTCTCAAAACCGATTGGACCCGAAAAGTGCATCAACACTTGCAATCGATTAGGGTTTTCAATGTTGAACCCCTCAATTGACCACATATATGTTAACCACTTATCAATTGAGCCAATTAGGGTTAACCTTAACCAATTGGACACTCAATTGACCCTCAATTGATAGCCAATTAGGGTTGAAACCAATTCAATTAGGGTTTCTAATCGGTTAACCATCAACATTGATCAACATGAGTCTAATTGAAGTTGAACCCATCAATTGACATCCAATTGGGCCCCAACTTGGCCCAAACGGTCTTGGGATCGTTTGGAAACCCTCCAAACGGTCTTGAGACCGTTTGTCCAAAGTCCCATCAAAATCTAAGTCAATTTGATAAGGGTTGAACCCTAATTAAGTTTCAAATCAGCATTTTCAATTAATTCAACAACCTATTGTGATTGGACCTTCAATTGGTCAAATTATCTTAACCCTAGACCTTCAAATGGTCTTGGGTGGTCACAAAACGGTCTTGAGACTGTTTGAGTGATCCCTAAATGGTCTTGGGACCGTTTGGTCCACTCAACCCAAAGTTCAACACAATCGATCCTTGAAATCATCAATTGAACCCGATTAGGGTTTAGAGGGTTGAAGTGCCTTCAACTTGTGATTGGTTTGCAATTAGATTATGATTCTTTGTAATTGATTAATTCAACATGTGTCCAGAAGACCTCTAAACGGCCTTGACTTGGTCAAACTTTCCAAACGGTCTTGGAGACCGTTTGAATCTAAACGGTCTTGCAAACCACATGAAATCAAACGGTTGTGAGACCGTTTGGTATCAAATGGTCTTGCAAAACGTTTAGACCAAATGGTCCAAGGTCGTTTGGGAAAGTTGCCTAGGGAATCACGCCCATCATCTTCAACCTTAGATCAGGTCGGTTACTTTGTGGTTTTGCTTGCAAAAGTGCAAGGAAGAGTGGGGAAGAAGAAGAACTAACTATTATTTGCAAGAACAAAGATATGCATAATCAAAGCAAGAGGTTTAGAGTTATAAAACCCGACTTAAGGTTGTTCCTAGAGCTACAAGCTTCCAAGCTTCAAGCCTTTAATGGCATGTTGAGCTCCACAGGTCGTCCAAAGGTGTTTCTCCAAGAAAAAGGTTGGGAAAAGTCAGCTAGAAGAAGAAAGCTAAGTAAGATAACCATAAAACCAACCTTTAATCCAACTTTCTCCATGAATCCGAGCAATATGATGATCTATTCTTACCTTAGAACAAGTTGGTCGTTCTCCTCTGCTCCAAAGATCTGCCTTAGTCGGTTTGAGCAAGGTGATAAGTGAAAGAAGAAGGGAAACGTTCCTTTGCAAACAAAGGAAGGTTGTATATATACTATGGGGTTATTTCCAACTTAAGGACAATTTACTTCTCCTTTTCTCATCTAGGTCCTTCCTTTCTTCTTTGTACGTCCCTTATCCTTATTTCTAAGACAAAACTCTTGCTAAAACCAAGGACTAAGGGTAACGAAAGTCAACTTGTTACTAAGTTGCACATATATAAGGGTCTTCTTACTTACAACTTGGTGATTTAATTACAAAGGTGTTCCTTATTATATATTTATTCAATTGAAGCCCCCCCTTCATCATTATTACTCTAAATGATGCCAAGAGTCATAAAAGATATATTAGAAAGTGTATTTTACAAGTTGCACCCCACATTTTGGGTAAATTGCATTTTACACCAAAAATTAGGGTTTTAAGCACAAGGATTGCTCCACAAGCTGCATCTTGGTGCCCAAACTTGGAGAATCCATCATACTTTATCATATTCATTCTTATGATGTCTTAACACTAAAGGAACATATTAACATGTGTAAATTTCAAGTTAACCTTTCTAATTGGGTAATTTGCACATAGGTCCTTGTATTACAAAACAATACTACAACATTGTTTAAAAAGGGCAGGAATGGAAATGTATGTTCCTCAGGAACTTAATTACATACCAAAATATAATCACAAGTATCTTAATTAAATAATTAAGCAAAACACCTAGGGTTAGCTCATAACCCAGGTCAGGGATGTTACACATATCGTGCAATACCACTTAGTACTCTTCACTCATATCGATTACCCAAATTAGGGTTTCATATCAACTTACAAGTATACATTTAACCTTGTATCGTGCATGGATCCTATACTTGACCTCCTATCATGAAATAGGTGTATATTACACCCACATATCGTGCAAGAAGGTATACAATGATTTCCAAATCATTTTAGTGAAGTAAGTGCATCATCATATCAGGTTAGAGGTGCTTGCTTATGTGCTTGCACCCGATATCACTTTTATAAAGTGATACCATCATCTTCAAGCTCTAGACCTTAGTTATTACTGTTATATTTCATGGAAACAGGTCTAAGAAACTACTAGAACTCATAATTTCATCAACTATTTTAGGAAATTTTGGAATTAAAAGTAGATCATTAAATATAGCAATTTAGGTGATGAATAATAACATGGTCGAGTTCAAGTTATATAAACCGTCTTAAGAACAACTTCAAAGCTCCAAGCTCCAAATATCCACGTTCCTAAGGTTGAATATGACTTATAAAAATTCCAAGGCTTGTTCACAACTCTTTCATATATAAAGAATCACCATGTATAAGCAATTGGTGAAGAAGAAAAGAAAGGAATATCAAAACCCTAAAATCATGCTTCAACTCAAGGTTGAAGAAGCTCATGGCCTCACCTTAGGGTTAATACTTGAGCACCTTATTTCTCTATAACCTTTTCATGATACCTCATAACCCTTGCACGATATGCCACAACTTGTGGCTGATATCTCCCTCACTTGGGGCCAAAAACACTTTACTATGGCCGATATCACCCTTCTTGGCCGTTATCACCCTACTTGGGCGATATGATCTTGCCATGGGCGATACCCAAGGCCTATGCACGATACCAAATCACTACTTCACTATACAAATACCCTATGAATGATACCCTACGGAAGGAGGGTGGTAAGGGTCGAAAAATTTCACTAAGGGGTGAAACTAGGGGTATATATACTTGTTGCTCATGAAGAAAGGTAAAAACGGGGTGTCATCAATTTAAGGTAGTAGGTGCCACGTGTACATGCATGGAAGACATGTTTACATGCATGCATAAACATTTATCTTGACATGAAAAATAGTTCAGGGTGATCTAGGGATAAGGATTCGTCCATTACTTATATCTTTGAATAAGATATATCAACAAAATCACCACTTTATTCACAACCCGTCACAACTTTATTAAGGAAGTTGTAACCTGACACAACTCACCTCCTTGAGGTTCTTTTCATGACATGGCCTTTTCCTAGTGTTCAAAAAATGATATGAGGCTTGTACTATGGCTCCTTGGCCGATAGGCACTCATATATAAACTTTTCAACTTGATACAACTCAAGTTAAGCTTTCATATTCAACCCTTTTTCTTGGTTATTTCATCACCAAGATTACCATCATTCATAATTGATACAAACATGGTGTGTACGTCTTTCTCTCTCCTCTACATGATACTAGGAGGGAGTAGGGACACTGTAGATGTGGTAATTTGCATATCAACCCTACATTTTGGGTAAATTACAATTTGTATTAAAATTGGTGCACAAGGTACCAACATTGTTCAAATGAGTTCAAACTTAGAATTTAGGCTTTCCACAAGCCACCATCTTGCATAATACTCTATCTTATGATGATAAAACATATAAACCACGTTTAACATGTGACATATTGCAATATAACCCCTCAACTTGGGTAAATTGCACTTTGCTCCAAAACAAAGAAACATTGCTCAAACAACACTCAATCAGGACCAAACTTGAAACATAAGTGTGTCACATGATAACAAAACTCCTGAGAGGATTATATTAGAGTTCTAAGCAACATTATTAGCCAAAAAAATAGGGTTACCTCATAACCCAGGTCATGGTTGTTACAATATCAATGTTTTCTTGATATATCAGTAAGGAAGGTGGAAACCCTAGTTCAATTCATTTCATGGTTTCATATATATATTCGATTATATGTGAACTAATGAGAGAAATCCTTATTGAATGATGTAATGATGTATTCAATCCTTATGCGAGTTATGTGATAAGTTAATGAGGTAAATAAAACCCTAATGATAGGGTGTTTAGTGAAACAAGTATTGTGATAGCAATGTTTCTCAATTTGAGATGTGGTGATGCTTAACAGTTCAGTTGAGGTAAACGTTATCAGATGGTTTATGAAATGAACAATTTACATATCTGAACAAAGATGTGTTGACGTGATGATTGAATAGTGAAT
Source organism: Alisma plantago-aquatica (assembly GCA_963693085.1). Lineage (NCBI taxonomy): Eukaryota > Viridiplantae > Streptophyta > Magnoliopsida > Alismatales > Alismataceae > Alisma > Alisma plantago-aquatica. Next base: position 597,993,389 of record OY856413.1, on the reverse strand, counting down.
TTAAAGAGTGAATTAGATATGTGGATGCCCTGAACAATGTAGAATCCTCACTGTATGAGGCTTGCACTGTGAGGAGGAAACAGTTTCCCGACTAGAGGTAGTCCAAATTGAGGTAAGCCAGAGCACACCAGTAGGGTGTGGGGGTCTTGAATAATAGCGCAGAATCCTTACAATTGTGTGGTACCCAACACCAACTGGGGATCCTGGTGGTACATGTGTTACATGTTGACTAATCAATGGTTAGTAGGTTCAGTGATTCATAATAAGCCTGAGGGCTTTGACTCACCACATGAGTATCCAGGTTGAGAGGTGGAGTCAGAGAGATCTGGCCGCTCCTATTAGCTGTTGAGGGGTAGACGTAATGAGGCCTACTGTAGACGGGGTCTTACTCAAGAGATAGGCTTAGGAACCTGGGCATTCTTCTAAGACTTGTACAGTGAGATCATATCTTGCTGCGATTCTTTCACATGTTGTAGTACACCTCATGTGGGTTCAGGGCATAACAATATGAATGAGAGGTTAAATAAGTGTGTGGATTTATTGAATTAATCTTTGTATATTTTGGAGTTATTAGTTTTCTCTATGATCAATCAAGCATGTTCATATATTGATTCATTTTTGTAGATATCTAGAGTATCCTGCAATATTTATGATTGTCAATGATTAGACTTCGTGAAGCTTACTGTTGTTATAATTGATATCATTTTCTTGACAATATATCTGTAATTATATAAGTGCCTTAAACTATTTCTTTGAAGTACTCATTCACTGAGCGAGTGGGCTCACCCCTCTCTCACAATTTTTAGGGATAACTCGTGGACTTGAATAAGGTCAAAGCATCAGAGTAGATCTACCACAGGAGTTATGTATGAGATCAGTTAAGTTCAGTCGGTCCCTGTCACTCTAGGTCCTTGTATAGATGTGATAGAGTTGTAATGATGTTTTGTATCTTTGTTTCCTTAATAAGAGAGAATGTATATGATTATCATGTCGTATGTACATGGAAGTGTGAGAAACAAAATGAATATATGGATGTGTATCATTAATGTTGAGATCATATTAGAGTAATAAAGTTTAATTCTCTTCTAAAGTTTGTTTATATGATTGGATGAAAGAAAATAAAGATTTTGAAACAAAAGAAGAAAAAAAAAATAAGGGAGTAGACTTTGTATTATGTATAATCCTCAAACTTACGTCCACATCTCATGATTAGTGGTAATTTTGGGATGTGGGTGAGACATTCAGTGCCCTATGTAACTAAGACTTGGTTAATTTAAGGAAGCTTTGTTGTTTGGTGCATGTATATACTTGTGTGTTTGATCCACTCAAGGACGGGAAATTTGAACCCTTTTGTACACCATTTCCTTTTGGGTCTAAAGTGTAGATTGTAGTTAGATTGTTAACCTATAATCGATGGTATTAGAGAGGAAACATAGGTAATGTATGTGCAGTAAATACTTGGTAACCTTATTTAAACCTGAGATAACCCACATTTAACAATATGTTGTCGAGGTATCTAGAAGGATACTTGTGGAAGGTTCTGGCATAAAATCCGCAATCTGTCTTCACGGAAGCTAGGGTTCCCCTCCGCAAGTAATCAGCCTAGATAACATAATTATTGTTAAAGTGGGCACTCATTATCCTAGAGAAATCCATCTTCACATCTTTTCTCAATTTAGGACTACCCTTACCACCCATTTAGTAAATGATACACACTAGGCTTCTCATCTATTTTTTCTCTCTTAACCATGATCAATGAAATACTCTCACTATTATGTGGGTAGTTAGGAGAAACAGGAACAACTAAAAAACATGAAGAATTGGAAAAAACATTGTGTGGTTCATAAAACATTTTTTATTGCATTATGATCTACCTCAAACTTGCAGATGCCTCCAAAAACTAGATCCAAGAGAAAGAAAACTAATGATGACTCGGTGATGAATCTAGCTCAAATCCTAGTAAGACCATGTCTATAGGTGAATGGGAGGAACGAAAGAAGATGATGTTGGAATGCATGCATGATTAAACACTAAAGGAAACAAATAACACAGCTTCTTCATCTAGGAACTACCATTAGTAATTTACTCAAACTTAAGCTTGAATAATTAATGGAGAAGATTTAGGTGAAGTCCTAGACAAAGTTGATGCATGGATCCTATTTGTTGAAAATGCCTTTAGAGACCTTAAATGTGCTGAGGAAGATAAAGTCACTTTTGCAACTTATCAACTCAAGGGGTCTGTGAAGTTGTGGTGGGAAAATTATTTCCATACATGAGAACTTCCATATGCCCCTATCCATTGGGAGGAGTTTAAGGTGATTTTTACTACTCGGCTCATGCCCATATCTACCTGAAAATAGAAGCGGAAGCAGTTCAATAACCTCACCCAAGGAACCTTATTTGTTGTTGATTATGTTAGGGACTTTAGACTCCTAGAACGTCATGCTCATCAACTTGATGAATATGAGAACATTGAATACATCATTGACGTCCTTAACAATGAACTAAAAGTTTAACTACACACATCCAACCACATTACCGTTGAATCCACCATCAATAGTGTCCTTGCCTAAGAAAGAACCTTAGGGAAGAATAAGTCACCAAGTTTGGGATACTTAGGCTTGACTGATGCATCCATCACCAAGGACAATGAAAAGGGGAAGGATAAGAAGAATATTTATAGCCATGGAATGGGAATAGGAGGTGGAAATCACCATAGGGGTCAAACTTACTGAGGAGGACCAAATAGAGGAAGTCGAGGCCGAGGTGGGCCACATTGAGGACCACCAGTAGGAACAAACAAATGCAAGATCTATGGAGGTTTTCATTAGGGGAAAATCAAGTTTGAGAGGTCTATATGTTTCTAATGCAAGAAGTAAGGGCATATGATGTTCAATTGCCCAAGTATGTTTCAAGGGGTACCTTAGAATCGTCCTGCCCCACTAGCTCAAGCTCAGCCAGAACATCGCCAGGGCCGAGTCTTTGCAATTGATGCAAATGAATCTAAGGCTAATGATAACAGTCTTATTGAAGGTAATAATGTTAATATAATTTCCTTTACGTGAACCGCCTTAAATCATAATCTCATATGAAAACCCTAATGTATGTATGATATATATCCAAGATAATCATGTTGTGGCTCTATTTGATTCAGGATCAACACATACCTTCATCTCTAGAAATCTTGCCTCTATGATCAAATTAGAGATAAAGGGTCTAGTTTATATCTTGGATGTAACAACTCTGAGTGGCAAAATCTATACTTCTCTTCAGAAAACTGAAAGCTGACCTATTTCTTTTGCTAGTCATGAATTTCATTCTGAATTCATTCTCTTTGATATGGAAGATTTTGAGATAATTTTGGGGATGGATTGGCTCTTTGCCAACTATTCCATGCTTGATTGTCGAGCCAAGAAAGTAATCATTTTTGTACCCAGTTCTAAACCATTGATAATACCCGAGAGAAAAGAAAGAAACTGAAACATGATTATCTCTTCAATTAAATCTAAAACCTTGATAGCCAAACGATGTAGAGCCTATCTTGCAATTGAATATGTGTCTACTTCTAAGGTGAGACCTATAGAGAGCTTGGATGTGGTGAGACATTACCTAGATGTATTTCCTGAGGAGCTCCTAGGGCTGCCTGTAGTATGTGAGATTCAATTCTCAATTGAGTTTCATCAGGCACCGCTCCAGTCTCAAAGGCACCTTATAGAATGGCACCTGCTGAGCTTGCAAAGCTCAAGAAAAAATTATAAGAACTGCTTCATAAGGGCTTCATCCATCATAGTACATCTCCCTGGGGTGCTCCTATCCTTTTTATTAAAAAGAAAGACGGGTCAATGCTAATGTGTATTGATTATCAAATGATCAATAAAGCCACCATAAAGAATAAATATCCTCTCCATAGAATTGAAGACTTATGTTATAAACTCAATTTCCTAAATATGTAATGAAAAGTGTAATTTTCTTTTAAAGAATAAATGAAAACTATTTCTTTGATTTGTGTTGGATTTCATGTAAAATGGACTTGATTGATAATGGGCTTTGTTGGCCATTGAGCCCAATTGAAAAGAAAAGAGAAATCAAAAGGAAAAGGATTTAATTGATAAAAGGGAAATATGAGAAATAGACATTTAAAAGAGGATAAAGACTAATAGATATTCCCCAACATGGGAATCTATGCCTTGAGTATTTCTTGAGGTCCAAGGGACCCAATATAACAAGATAATGGCTAAAGGAAAAGAAATACTAATTAATTTTGATTTAATTAAAGGATAACTTGAGAGAGAAGGAAGCCTTCTCATCCCTTGGAATTTGTTTCCTAAATTTTGTAAATAGATAGATACGGACAAGACGAACTTTTCCTTAAAATTTGAGATAAAGGGGAGCTATGGTTTAGGATATATGAATTTCCCAATTAATTGGGAATTATTCTGAAATTAGGAATATACTTTTCTCTGTGTTTGATCACGAACAATGAGATCCATAGGATCTTGATCTGACGCCTAGCACACATCGTCTAAGTCCCACGTGGACTGGGACTCTGTCAAGATGCAGAGGGGCTTTCCCTCTTGAATTCCTCGTGATCCTCTGAGTGTGCAAGACTATTGATGTTTCCTTTGGACTCAGGAGAGGAAACCGCAGAGGTTCACCCTAGTTTGGTGAGGATTGGTCACCGATTGGGAATGTTCCCAATCCAGTAGGGACCTACCCCGACCCTATATATAGGGGAGGGTGAAGGAGGGAACCAGAACATCCATTTGCTACCCCAAACGCTGCAAAGGAGTGAGAGGAGCGATTTTGTGCCTCCAATTATTTCGTTTACCTTTACCTGCACCCCCGTTCTAGTGGCGAACCTCGTCGGAGTCCACCGAGTAGAGGAGGGTTGCGTCGTGTTTTGGGCACCCAATTGAACCCTCGGTTGAGTTTGATAGAGAGAAGTGAAGCTCCCTGGCTGACAGACATGCTCAAAGGAGGATGAAAGCCCAGAGTCAAACTACCAGGTTGACCACCGAAGTTGTTGTGCTCGACGCAAGGTTGAAGAAGACCCCTTGGTCTTTTATGTTTTTGCCCATCTGCGCCTTCTTTACAGGTAAGGACACTCTCGTCCTTCGACTTACTTTTGATCGCTAGAATAGGTGTGCACATCTATGGCCGTTGGATCCTCATTGGACGCGCGGATCATGGATCGGGCGATCCTTGGTTTTCCAAAATTAGCAAGTATATTAATAAAAAGGAATTTTCTTGATAAAATCGTATCTTATGCTAGAAAACTCGGATGAGAAATGTTTATACATGGAAATTGATCAGAATAATATGAGGAATAAGATAAAAATGGTTTCAAAGACTAAATCTATCTTTTTTAATAAAAGAATATTATTTTGATGAAAAAGGTGTTTATTTGTGGTTAGAAACCCTAATTGTTAGTCAAGGATAAATTCAATATTGCAATTAGGTTAATTCGAGCATTGTTAACTTGTTTAATGATAAAGATGGATCTTAATATATATTAGAGATGGAATTGCAAAGTTTAGGGTTTTAAACCTAATAAGATGGTTAATATGCTTAGAAACCCTAAGTAAGAGAAAAAGAAGAGAAAAGTGCTTATAATCTGAAATTAGGGTTTCATATTGCTAAAAGATGATCTTAGGATCTTTTGTGAAATAAAGATGAATTAATTAGGGTTTTTAAGTGATTTTGTAAAATTAAGGTTTAAAGTAATAAGAATGAAGTGGACCCTAATTGTGATCAAAACCCTAATAAAGACTAATAACCCTAGGAAACAACTAGGATTAAGAGATAATGATTACATGATTAATGATAGAAAATTGGATGCCTGTTTTAGGATCAACATGAGTTTGCCTTCTTGATTTCTTAATTGGTTGAATTATTACTGCATTCAAGATAGCTTGACAGGTATGTGCTTAATTACAATTAATCTCATTAGTTTTCCCGAAGGTTTCCTAGAAGTTTAATCGCATTGAATGAAACTAAATAGTTTGGATGTTCATACTGCAATTATAAAGCCACTATGGTTATCACAATTATAAATACATGTGTATTCTCGCACAAACATGCCACCCTGATGGATGATGCCAAAAAGGTGAGGCCCAGGAGGCTTGACCAATGGGCACCATGAGAGGTGACCCCAGACACCAAGCTCGGGAATGAGAAGGTGGTCTATGTTGCCTGACTATGGGGCACCATGAGAGGTGACCCCCAGGCACCAAGCTCGGGATTGAGAAGGTGGCCTTAAGTCAATGGCAAAAGAGAAACCCTAGAGGGGTATTCCAGGGTTAGGGAAAAAGCGGTAGAGAATGACACATTGAAAACGTTAATTCGTTTGCTAAATTACCCTGATTGTGATAATTAAATTGTTAGCCATATTTGTGGAATTTTGGTTGTTCCCACATACCAGCATATTCCCATATGTTGACCAACATTTTGTTTGTTGAAATTTTAGGTATAACCCTGAAAGCACAAATAGTAAAGTGACACATTGTGAAAATAAGAAATAAAGTGCAAGGAGGATTAGATAGAATAATTCAAGCTGTGGAAAGATAGATTTCTAAAGTTTTAAAAGGTATGAAAAGTTTTATTTTAGTACCATATTTCAGTTTAGCTAGTAGAATTTCATAATTATTATTGATTATTTGTTGAACCTTTGATCTGGTTTATTGTGATAATAGCTTTGACCTCTTGGTCTCCCTTAAGTGGGGGTTATCAGGAGGTGGGGTCGTTAGAATTGGTACTAGAGCATAGGTTCCTCATCTAATCTTTAATAATTATTAAATTTTACAAATTCCATAGAATTGAGGGAGTTATTAGAGGATTTTCCGAAAGATAGAGGTGTATAGAAAAGGATCACTTCCTGGGGCTGGCAATATTTTCCTCCGCACTGCTGGTCGGAATATGAGGACTCCCAGATTGTGTGACAGCCCGGCTGATGTCCTAGGATTTGACTCAAAATAAGATACCTTTAGGACTCTCTCATCTTGTTCGTCTCTTCTCAACTCAAACTTCTATTAAGGATTTTAAGGATTAGGATTTTCTCTCTCTTCCTCACCCTCTTGAGGTATGGGTAATGTTGATAAGGTTTAAGAGATCCTCCGCCAAATTAATATAAGATATGTAATTAAGATGTCATTGACATAAGTATAAATAGTTAATTATAGACTAAAAGTCTTTTTGTGTGCTTGTGTAGATGGCTCGTACAAAGGTTGTGGCTATCCCGGTTGCCACCAATAGTGGTGGGCATCCCCGCAAAGAGAATGGGTCCACTGAGAAGAGGAAACATAACCATGGTGGTGAAACCTCAAAGAAGAGAAAGAGACCTGAAGAAGTTGTGCATGAGCCCCCCAACCCTGAACCCATACCCTTCAGCAACCTTGAGCAAGAGGAAGGATCGGGATATGAGGAACAACATGTGTACGAGGAGGTAGCCCAGATGGAGGAGGACCAGCGTGGTGGTCCAGAACCAGCTATGGTGATTCACACTACAGATGTGGTTTGGATGGAACAACAGAAATGGCTGACCGAGGCTATCCGTGCCTTGGTCGTCAGAGACATGGCTAGGGATGAGAATGGTGAGCCACTTCATGTTCGTCCTTGACTGGGAGCCACCATCTTGGACTTCGTCAAGTTGAACATCGAGAAGTTCTGGGGAGAAGATAAGTCTGAAGTGGTTGACAAGGCGCAAGCTTGGCTGCTTGCAGTCGAGAATGGGTTATGTATGCTCAAAGTGCAGCCGACTAAGAAGGTTCTATTTGCTACTCACCTTTTGGAAGGTGCAACCAAGATATGGTGGGAGAACCATATCACTGGAAGAGACCTAAGTGAATAACTAATGGTGTGGACCGATTTCAAGACCATCTTCACCATCATATTCATCCCCGTCTCAGCCAAGAAGGAGAACGAAAGAGAGTTCACCAACATGACTCAAGGAAGCTCGTCAGTTGCAGACTTTGGTCACAAGTTACGCATCCTGGAATGCTTCAAACATATGATGGATGAAGAGAGAGGGTGGAACACTTCATTTGCGCCTACACCCTGCCATCAAGCCACATGTGATGGCTAGTAAGCTGAAGACCTTCTCTGAAGCCTACAACAGCGCCTTGGACATGGAAAGGATGACGATGCCTGCACAAAATCCCTCCATGGGATACCTGGGTTTCACTGAAGGAGCTCAAGGGTAGAGGAATGAACACAAGAAGGGATAAGGACGCAACCACAAAAAAAAAAAGCATGGGCACAAAGGCAAGCCCTGTGGTTGCCTCCAACAGTGTTGTACCTGCGAACAGACACATCCTGGGAAGTGCTACTTTGAGACAAAGGTGTGTTTCAGATGTCAACAAGGACACTTCATCGCCAATTGCCCTCATCCCGTCCTGAGAGGACCTTTGGGTTCACAGCCTGTGGTAGCACATCCAGTAGCTGTAGCACCACTAGTAGGAGCACTAGTCGGAGCACCCCCAGCTGGAGAGAGGAGGCAATCTAGAGTGTTTGCCATTGACAATGAAGAAGCTCAGGCAAATGCTAATAGGTTGATCGAGGGTAATAACCCTTAGATGTTTTTCTTTTAGTTCAGTAGATCATGTAATAGCTTTCTGACAAGGTACAAACTATGTAGGCTTGCTGGAAGTCATGGGACAAAATGTAAAAGCACTTTTTGATTCTGGTTCTACTAATACTTTTATTTCAAGAAATCTGGCAACTATGCTTGGTTTGGATATTAAGGATTTGGGTTACGTTTTGGATGTCAGAACCCCGATTGGTCGTATTTATACCTCTCTTTTGAAAACCCCTATTTTGCCAGTTAAGTATCTGAACCATGAGCTTCCCACTGACTTCATCATTCTCAAAATGAATAATTTTGATGTAATCATTGGTATGGATTGGCTTTCTACCTAAAGAGCTCAGATTGACTATAGAGAGAAGAAAGTTCTTATTAGGAAAACCGGCCATCCACACTTCACCATTCGAGGAAGGAGGGATGTGACAACCAACCTTTATGTGTCCGCCTTGAAAGTTGAACGGATTCTATCCAAGGGTTGTCGAGCCTACCAACCTATAGTTAACGTACCTGAGGTTAAGGGGAGATCCTTAGAGGAGATAAAGGTGGTTCGAGAGTATGCAGATGTGTTTCCAGATGATCTACCAGGAATTCCCCCTGAGAGGGAGGTAGATTTCTCCATCGAGTTAGCTCATGGGACTAACCCTATATCTAAGGCACCCTATAGAATGGCCCCTGTAGACTTTCTTGAGTTGAAAACCCAGTTGCAAGAATTGTTGGATAAAGTCTTTATCCATCCCAGTACCTCACCTTGGGGAGCACCAGTCCTCTTTGTGAAAAAGAAGGATGGGTCGCTTCGGATGTGTACTGACTATCGGATGATCAACCAGGCAACCATTAAGAATAAGTATCCTTTGCCTAGAATAGATGACATGTTTGACCAACTCAAATCAGCTCAAGTCTTTTCCAAGATCGATTTGAGGTCAAGATACCACCAAGTAAGAGTAAAGAGTGAGGATATACCTAAAATGGCTTTTTGAACCCGATATGGTCACTATGAGTTTGTGGTCATGCCGTTTGGACTATCCAATGCACCTAGTGTGTTCATGAACCTCATGAACAGTGTGTTCCAGCCTTTCCTCGACTCTTTTGTGATAGTGTTCATAGACAACATCTTAGTGTATTCAGATGACCTAGCCCAACACCTTGATAGTGTACATGACCTGGGTAGAGTCCTTGATATCCTGAGAAAGCATAAGTTTTTTGGAAAATTCTCAAAATGTGATTTTTTGTTAGACCGAGTCATGTTTCTTGGACACATCATCTTAGCAGGAACGATCGCCATAGATCCAGCCAAAGAATTGGTAGTTCGAGACTGGCCGGCACCAAAGAACCCCTCCGATATTCACAGCTTCTTGGGGTTGGTCGAATACTACCATCGCTTCATCAAGGATTTCTCAAAGACTGCTTTGCCGCTGACCATGTTAACCCAGAAGGATGTGAAGTTCGTGTGGTCTGACTTATGTGAAGCTCGCTTCCAAGAATTGAATGAGAAGCTGACCACCTCCCCTGTTACGACCCCATCTGAGCTTAATTGGTAAACTAGGGTTTACCTAGACAATTGCAAAGATTAATTGGAATAATCATTCTTGAAATCTAATTAATGACGATAACACAATTAGGATGTTTTAACTATGATAAGAAGTCTAAATGTTCTTTTGTCTTGAGAATTAGGGTTTGAGAAGCATAGACCCTAATCGGCCCAAAATAGGGTTTTAATGATACATGGATACAAAATTTGATAAGTATAGTGTCTCGATAAATGATTTTTAGTATATTATTTGTAACTCTGATTTAGCTCAAATTTGGATATGATTTGGATACCTCAAATAGGAACACTACTGAAAAATATCAGAATTTATGAAGAATGTTCAGACCTATTTGTCGGTCGAGTTTGCAACTCGACCGAATCTGCTGCAGACTGCAATATAGCAGTGCACCGTTTGATTTTTAATTATTTATTGGTAACTAGAAATGATCTCAAATTTTTATTGGAGGTCGAAAACTTCATTAGGTATAACATATAAAATTTCCAGAATTTTTTGAGCTTCTGTTAGCTATTCAGTAGGCGAATTACAGAAACTATTGTGAAACTGAATATTCAGCCAATATAATTAAAGTTGAGTGTTGGGTCAATATGCAATTGACCCAAGCAGCTCAAATTGACTTATATGATCGACCACACACACACACAGCTCTCATTCTTCATCATCCACCCCAGAGAAACGAAAATCTAGAGAGAGTGGGAGAGTTAGGGCTTGAGTGGAGAAAGAGGAGGAATTGCCGACCTAGGGTTTTGCGGTCTGAGGAATGGTGAAATCAAGTATGTTTGGATTCTTTGCATAGACTTTTATGGTGAATCTTCTCTCTCATGTCAAGATTCCGTCCATGATCTGATTTGATCCAAGATGATGTCGAAATTCCCTCTTTTCTCACCCTTTCTTCATAATCCCTCATTTTCAAGGTTTCCGAGTTGAATGGAAGAAGAATTGGGAGATTTGCTAGGGATTTGATATGAGTTCGAGATCCCCTGAGTTGAGCTGTAGTTTTGAGGTGTTTTCACACCTTAGGGTGAGTGGGTACTTCCTTTAAATAGTATAATGTACGAAATTTGATTATAGCATCCAAATCCTAAATGCTTAGTATGTGATTCTAAACCCTGAAATGTCCGTTTGATTTAAGTTGTTGCAAATTGATATGATACGGATTCCTTCTCTGTTTGAATGACTCTTTGATGGTAGATTCACATCAGAAATGTATACAACACATCCTAGTAAGAATGCTTTTTAGATTTATACCATATGATGTAATTAAGGTTTAACCTAATTGAGATCTCACTAGAGTTTTAATCCAATTGAAGAGATAGAGTTTCAACCTTATTGAAAAGGCATTTAGTCTTGAACTAAGTCTAGATCTTAATGCTCCTAATAAAGCGCATGTCTAACATATTTCAATATCCAAGCCCATTTGGATTCACCATTAAGTCTATGACTTTTGATTTCACTAAGTTGAAGCTCAATCGAGCTGTGGCACGGCCGTGGTGGGTGACCACGACCGTGGTGAAGGGTCTGTGCCACGGGCGTGCTAGGTAGCACGGCCGTACTGAATGCTTTTGAAACTCTGATCTCTATACACCACGACCGTGGGGGAAGCGCCACGACCGTAGTGAGGTGAATGTGCCACGGCCGTGGGGTGACACCACGACCGTGTTGGAGCAAACCCTAATTGAACACTTAAAGATCAAAGTTAAATAAAGAGGATTAGTAATCCTATAAGTGGTTAGGATGTACCTCATGGGTTATCTTAATTGAATTTTATTCTTGATACATGATATCTCAGTGAATGGTATGGAAAACCTAAATTTAGTTAAATTTCCATGGTTTCATATCTATATTGATTGTATATGATTTGTTGAAAACAATCTATAATTAGTGAATGCTTATATCCTATGAAATCCTTATGAGAGCCATGTGACAAGTGAATGAGGCAAATGAAAAGGTGAATGAGGCGAATCAAACCCTAAGAGTAGGGTGTTAGCATGTGATGAATGAATAAGGCAAATGAAACCCTAAGGATAGGGTGTTCAATGAATCATGTTATGGTGATGAAAGGTCTTGATATGAGATGTGGTGATGCTTAACTGTTGAATTGTATGTTTCTAGTGCATTTAACTTTATATGCTTGTTCTCTCTGAGTTGATATCTACATACTGCAGGGCTTCTTATTTTCAATACACATCTCGTAAATTGCAGGTGATGAGATATGACATGCCCTAGAAAGGGATGTTACTCAGACATGATATATGTTGAATACATGAGTTATGATGTTTCTTATGATATGATATGGCAGGCCGTGTGAGCCTTGTGAGAAATGTTAAATGAGTTATGATTTCTGTTTAAAATGTACCTATAATGTTAATGTTAGACTTAGGTGCCCTGAACACCGTAGGATCCCCTTTGTGCGGTCTACGATCTTAAGGGGATGAAACGGCCTAACTGGAGGACAGTCCAGACGGTCCGCAGCCTACTGGAGGACAGTCCAGATGGTTGGAGAGAGAGACCTACTGGAGGACAGTCCAGATGGTCGAGTAGTCGTGTGACCTACCTGGAGGACAGTCCAGACAGGCACGGCTCGACACTCCGCCTGTGTGCTCAGGTTAGGAGGAGTCCAGTTTACACTCTTTTGAGAGTGCAGTGAGATCCTGTAGTAGACCAGGATGAGAGCAGTCAGACTTAGCATTTCCCGGGGTGTCGCTAAGTCTTGTACGGTGTGGCCGTAGTGCACTGCGAGTCTCTTATGCAGAGTACACTGCATAGATCAGGGCATAAGCTAAAATATGATCATATAGGTTCACAAAGTTCCTTATAAATGAAAGAGTTAAGGAAGACTAGAGCATAGTCTTCTAGTAGTTATTCTTTGGATGCAATATTTACATTCTTTGTTATTTCAATTATATTGTTTTAGAACTGCTCAGTGTAGTATTTATTGTTGTTAAATTTCATATCGTTTACTCAAAGTTATATCTGTAATCACATTAGTGTCTTAGACTGTTTCTTTGAAGTACTCATTCACTGAGCGAGTAGGCTCACCCCTCTACTCAAACATTTTAGGGTTAACCGCATGGACTTGAAGATGGTCAGAGCATCAATGTAGATCTTCCACAGGAGTCAAGTACGAGATTAGTTGGGTCAGTCGGTCCTTGTCACTCTAGGTCCTCAGTAAGAGATAAGAGAGAGAGTTGTAATTACGATGTGTAATATTATTCCTCTTTTGAAATTGTATGCTAATTAGTAGGTCCTATGTGCATAAGGTGTAAGAGACATCATGAATGTTTATACATGTATCTTTACTATTAAAGTCTGATTAGTAAAAGAAATGTTCAGATTCCCTTGTTAAGATGATTTATGTGGTTCAATGTGAGGAAACAAGAGTTTTAACAGAAAAGAAAAAAAAAGTTAAGGGTGTTCTTTGTATTACATATAAATCCTATCTTATGCCCTAATCTCATGATTTGAGGAAATTGTGAGATCGGGGTGTAACATCCCCTGTGTTGACTCTACCTTCTGGTAATGAGGGTTTCATAATATTCACGGATGCTTCCAAGATGGGACTTGGCTGTGTGTTGGAACATAATCAGCATGTGGTTGCATATTCTTCCCAACAGCTCAAGCCCAATGAGGTGAATTACCTGACTCATGACCTGGAGTTAGCTGCTATTATCCATGCCTTGAAGATGTGGCAACATTACCTGTACGGTGCTACCTTTGAGATCTTCACCAACCATAAGAGCTTAAAATACCTGCTGACACAGAGAGACCTGAACCTACGACAACGACGATGGATGGAGTATATGAAGGATTACGACTTCACCATCGCCTATCATCCAGGTAAAGCGAATGGTGTAGTTGATGCTTTGAGTCATAAATAGCTTAAGTGTGCATCTATTTTATCCAGTCAATGGAAGATCCTAGAGGAGTTGTTGGAGTGGACTCCACAACTATTAGAGGATCGAGTTCGGTTGGCTGATATCCAGATTCACTCGGAGTTGTTGAGTGAAATCATCACAACACAGTTGACCAGTGAAGGCTAGACAAGATGAAAGGTTTGATGATGAAGCCACAGACTTGTCTCTCAGAGGGAATAGATGGAGGAATCAGGTTTGAGAATTGCATATGGGTTCCAATGGATTCATCGATAAAGGAACGTATCCTGTAAGAGGCTCATGGATCCAAATACACAGTGCACCCAGGAAATACTAAGATGTTCAAGGACCTAAAGTGGTTTTTCTGGTGGCCAGGAATGAAGAAAGACATTGCGGCATGGGTGGCCAGCTGTCTTACGTGCCAGATGGTGAAGGCTGAATACTAACGACCCGGTGGGCTATTATAGTCGATAGAGATTCTAGAATGGAAATGGGAGCAGATCACCATGGATTGTTTGGTGGGTCTACCCCAGACTAAGTAGGGTTATGATGCAATATGGTTTGTGGTAGATCATCTTACCAAGTCAGCACACTTCCTTCCCTTAAGGACCACTACTAAAGTGTCAGACCTAGATGAGCTATATATCAGAGAGATTGTGTGTTAGCATGGCGTGCCAGGATTGATCATCTCAGATAGAGACCCAAAGTTTACTTCCAAGTTGTGGAAGTAGGTTCAAGAGGAACTTGGTACCAGGTTAAAGTTTAGTACCGCTTATCACCCCAAGACAGATGGTCAGTTAGAAAGGACGATCTAGACATTAGAAGATCTATTGAGAGCTTGTTTGCAAGATTGGGGTGGCTCATGGGAGCACTACTTACCTTTAACTGAGTTCGCCTACAACAATAGCTACCAATACAGTATTGGGATGCCTCCGTATGAAGCTTTGTATGGGAGATTGTGTCAGTCACCACTTCACTAGGATGATGCGGGTGAGAGGACCTTGTTTAGGTCAGATGAGCTCCAAGTGTATGCTGATAAAGTTGCTTTCATCAAGCAAAGGCTGAAGAGAGCCCAGGATCGACAAAATTCGTATGCTGATGCAAAGCGGACTGATGTGCATTTCACTGTAGGAGAGAACGTTTTTTTGAAAATCCAACCGCTCTGAGCTATAGCCAAGAATAGAGGAAAGCTAAGTCCCCGATACGTGGGTCCGTTTGAGGTGTTAGAACGGATTGGTGAAGCTTCTTATCATTTGGCATTACCCCCTCAGTGTAGCATGATGCATGATTTGTTTTACGTGTCTAACCTGAAGTGATATGTGCAAGATCTGAGCCATGTGCTGAGCATTGAACCTATTGAGCTTCAAGGGAAGCTGACTTATCCTGAGTCACCTTTGTGGATTCTAGATACCAAGGTAAAAGAGCTCAGATGCAAGAATATAGAGATGGTAAAGGTTCTTTGTAGGCACCATGGAGAGGATGAGGCCACATGGGAGCTGAAGGCGGACATGGAGAAAGCATACCCTGATTTCTTTGTTTGATTACTTGAATTTTTAGGACAAAATTACTATAAGGAGGGGAGGGTTTTATAACCTCAATTTCATAAATATGTAATGAAAACTATAATTCTCTTTTAAAGAATAAATGAAATCTATTTCTTTAATCTGTGATGGATTTCGTGTGAAATGGCCTTGATGGATTGATAATGGGCTTTGTTGGTCATTGAGACAAATTGAAAAGAAAAGAGAAATCAAAAGGAAAAGGATTTAATTGATAAAAGGGAAATATGAGAAATAGACATTTAAAAGAGGATAAAGGCTAATAGATATTCCACAATATGGGAATCCGTGCCTTTAGTATTTCTTGAGGTCCATGGAACCCAAAATAACAAGATAATGGCAAAAGGAAAAGAAATACTAATTAATTTTGATTTGATTAAAGGATAACTTGGGAGAGAAGGAAGCCTTCTCATCCATTGGAATTTGTTTCCCAAATTTCGTAAATAGCTAGATAAAGACAAGACGAACTTTCCCTTAAATTTTGAGATAAAGAGGAGCTATGGTTTAGGAGATATGAATTTCCCAATTAATCACCAAAATTGAGAACTATTCTGAAATTAGGAATATACTTTCCTTTGTGTTTGATTGCGAGCAATGAGATCCATTTGATCTTGATCCGACACCTGGCATGCATTGTCTAAGTCCCATACGGACTGGGACTCTGTCAAGAAGTAGAGGGACTTTCCCTCTTGAATTCCTCGTGATCCTCTGAGTGTGCAAACCTGCTGATGTTTCCTTTGGACTCAAGAGAGGAAACCGCAGAGGTTCATCCCTAGTTTGTCGAGGATTGGTCGCCGATTGGGAAAGTTCCCAATCTAGCAGGGACTTGCCCCGACCCTATATATAGGGGAGGGTGAAGGAGGGAACCAGAACATCCGTTTGCTACCCCACACGATGCGGAGGAGCGATTTAGTGCCTCCAATTATCTCGTTTACCTTTACCTACACCCCTGTTCCAGTGGCGAACCTCACCGGAGTCCGCTGAGTAGAGGAGGGTTGTGGCGTGTTCTTGGCACCCAATTCAACCCTCGGTTGAGTTCTATGGAGGGTGGCAAAGCTCCCTATCCAACGGGCGTGCTCAAAGGAGGACGAAAGCCCGGAGTCAAACTCCCAGGTTGACCACCGGAGTTGTTGTGCTCGACGCAAGGTTCAAGAAGACCCCTTGGTCTTTTACATTTTTTCCCATCCGCACCTTCTTTACATGTAAGGACAATCTCATCCTTTAGCTTGCTTTTGATCGCTAGAATAGGCACGCACATCTGTGGACATTGGATCCTCAGTGGACCCGCGGACCATGGATCGGGCGATCCTTGTTTTTCCAAAATTAGCAAGTAAATCAATAAAAAGGAATTTTCTTGATAAAATCATATCTTGTGCTAGAAAACTCAGATGAGAAAAGTTTATACATGGAAATTGATAAAAAAAATATGTGGAATAAGTTAAAAATGTTTTGAAAGCCTAAATATTTCTCTTTTAACAAAAGTATATAATTTTGATGGAAAAGGTGTTTATTTGAGGTTAGAAACCCTAATTGTTAGTCAATGATAAATTCAGCATTGCAATTAGGTTAATTCGAGCATGGTTAACTTGTTTAATGATAAAGATGGATCTTAAGTTGTTTTAAAGATGGAATTGCAAAGTTTATGGTTTTAAACCTAATAAGATGGTTAATATGCTTAGAAACCCTAAGTAAGAGAAAAAGAAGAGAAAAGTGCTTATAATCTGAAATTAGGGTTTCATAGTGCAAAAATATGATCTTAGGATCTTTTGTGAAATAAAGATGAATTATTTAGGGTTTGTAAGTAATTTTTTAAAATTAGGGTTTAAAGTAATAAGAATGAAGTGGACCCTAATTGTGATCAAAACCATAATAAAGACTAATAACCCTAGGAAACAACTACGATTAATAAATCATGATGACATGATTAATGATAGAAAATTGGATGCCTATTTCAGGATCAACTTGATAGGTATGTGGTTAATTATGATTAATAAATCATGATGACTAAGTGGTTGAATTATTACTAAAGTCAAGAATTAATCACATTAGTTTTCTCAAAGGTTTCCCAGATGTTTAATCACATTGAATGAAACTAAATAGTTTGGATGTTCATACTACAATTATAAATCCACTATGGTTATCACAATTATAAATACATGTGTATTCTCGCACCTACATGCCACCCTGATGGATGATGACAAAAAGGTCAGGCCCAGGAGGGTATACCAATGGGCACCATGAGAGGTGACTCCAGACACCAAGCTCGGGAATGAGAAGGTGGTCTATGTTGCATGACTCTGGGGTACCATGAGAGGTGACCCCCAGGCACCAAGCTCGGGATTGAGAAAGTGGCCTTAAGTCAATGGCAAAAGGGAAACCCTAGAGGGGTATTCCATGGTTAGGGAAAAAGCGGTGGAGAATGACACATTGAAACTGTAAATTGGTTTGCTAAATTACCCTAATTGTGATAATTAAATTGTTAGCCATATTTGTGGAATTTTGGTTGTTCCCACATACCACCATATTCCCGTATGCTGACCGACATTTTGTTTGTTGGCGTTTTAGGTATAACCCTAAAAAGCACAAATCGTAAAGCGACACATTGTGAAAATAAGAAATAAAGTGCAAGGAGGATTAGATAGAATAATTCAAGTTGTGGATAGATATATTTCCAATGTTTTGAAAGGTATGTAATGTTTTAGTTTAATACCATATTTCAGTTTAGCTAGTATAATTTCATAAATATTATTGATTATTTGTCAAACCTTTGATCTGGTTTATTGGGATAACAACTCTGACCTCTTGGTCTCCCTTAAGTGGAGGTTACCTAGAGGTGGGGTCGTTACAACTTATTTGACCAGCTTGGTACTTCAACTGTGTTCTTCAAGATTGACCTTAGATCAGGCTATCATCAATTATGAGAGAAGTATTGTGATATTCCAAAGACATCTTTCAGAACCAAATATGGACATTCTGAATTCATGATGATGCATTTTGGGTTGACCAATGCTCTTGGACTGTTTATGAATCTGATGGATACTGTCTTCCAGTCTTTTCTACACAACTTTGTTGTGGTCTTCATTGAAGACATTCTAATATATTCAAATTTTGTTGATCAACATCGTGAGCATCTCCAAAAAGCTCTTGATGTGTTGAGATCCCAGAAATTGTATTCTAAACTATCGAAATGTGAGTTCTAGATTGACCGAGTCATGTTTCTTGGCCATGTCATTTCGGGTTGGAGAATTTTTTTTATCCTGCTAAAGTCCTAGTCATCCTTGGTTGGAAGGCTCCTACCAATGTCTCTAAAATTTGAAGCTTCCTTGGTCTAGTAGGTTATTAACGTCGTTTCATCCTTAATTTCTATAAAATAACCCTACCATGACTAAACATACTAGAAAAGATGCCAAATTTATTTGGACTTCTGAATGTGAATCTAGTTTCCAAGAACTGAAATCATGTTTGACTTATGCTCCTATTCTTACCCTACCTTCAGGAAATGATGGGTTTGTATTATTTTCAGATGCTTCTAAAATGGGTTTGGGTTGTGTCCTAATGCATGATGGTAAGGTTGTTGCCAATGATTTTAGACAATTGAAACCTAATGAAGTCAAGTATCCAATTCACAATTTGGAGTTAACTGCTATTGTGTATCCTCCCAAAATCTGGAGACATTATCTATACGGTGCTACATTTCATATATACACAGATCACAAAAGTCTCAAATATTTGTTGATTCTGAAGGACCTCAATATTATACAAAGAAGATGGTTGGAATATCTTACTGACTATGATTTCACTATTGCTTATCACCCAGGCAACACTAATGAGGTAGCTGATGCTCTTAGTCATAAGAGGTCAATATGTGCATTTATCCTTACTTCTAAATCAATGAGTCTGGAACCTTCAACCTCTAGGTCACCTCAATATGACACTATAATTCTGGCAAACATCGATATTATCCGTAGACTTCTTTCTAAACTTCAGACATCCTAGAAGAATAGCCCTAGCTTGAAGGTGATGTGTGATGGACTAGATTTTTTGGTTTAATTTCGATGATGAAATTTCTCTTAAGGTGTGAAGGATGTGATGGAGTGGACTTTTGGAATCCGTAAATGTCCTATGATATAAATGAGTTCACGTGTGGTTGAGTTATTTTGAAGAGACCAAGTTCTTTGATAAATATGAATGTCAATTGGTGTTGATATCATGGCTCTGATTCATAGTTCATAACATTTTGAAGTATTTAATTGAATGACAAAATAAGAGAGTCTTGGTACTAAAGTTGGGTGAGATGTAGCTTGAATGATGTTATAGCTATGGTCAAAGTTTCATAATTTTTCAATGTTCCTAGAGGGAGATATCTAGGTTTGAATATGGTTACATATTTAGTATTTTGATGACTTGCTCATCTTCACAAAAGGCGATGAAGACAATGTTCTAAGTATTCTCAGTTATCTAAAAAAATTCATTGAGATCTCGGGTCTAAATCTGAACCCAAATAATTCTCAAGTTTTTCTCAATGCAAACGCTCCTATAACTATCCTAATCATTCTTGGGGTTTAGAAGACTGACTTCCTGTCAGATACCTTGGGCTGCCGTTGTTCACTTGACGACTAACGAAGACACATTGCCTTCCTCTCATAGACAAGATCAAAACAAAGATGGAGTCTTGGAAGACCTGACTCCTATCCATGGTGGGGATGTTAGAACTTGTCATCTCCACGCTAACAGCTTATCACCTATGTTGGACTGGGGTATTTCCTCTTCCAAAATCAGTAGTTGAGGAAGTTGAAAGATTGTGCAAGAACTTTCTATTGGGGGGACAAAGAGAATGAAAGGCATTTTCATTCAGTGTCGTGGGATACCATATGTCACCCCAAGCAAGAGGGTGGGCTAGGCATATCTAAAGTAGAAGATTGGATTAAAGCAGGTCTAACCTACAACATATGGGACATTGCAAACTGTAAGGCTTCCTTGTGGGTCTGATGGGTGCACAACAAGTATCTCAAAAATTCCTCCATTTGGTCAACCCATAGTTGGTGTTGGAGGAAGCTCAAAAATTCCTCCATTTGACCAACAACGGCTCAAAGCCTTCATTTCATATTGTAAATGATGTATTCCACAATGTAGAGGGATCAAAATATTGGATAACTTATGGCAGAATATACCTTTGCAAGAGACAGACCGTTCCTACCTCATAAACTTGACAAGAAACTCCCTAAGGAATGCTTGGGATTTGTGCAGAGAGCAACACCCTATTCTTGTGTGGGCTAAAAGCTATGGAAATCAAATGCACCCTGGAGGTTCATCATCTCCGCTTGAAAGGCATTCCAAGATAGGCTACTGACAGAGAAATTCCTGAAATCGAGAGGATTCCTTATGCAGTCTAGATGCTCTCTTTGCTGCAGGGTGGAAGAGGACACAGATCACTTACTATGGAAGTGTGAATTTTTGAGAAATATTTGGCTGCGGGCTGAATCAGAATTACTCAAGACTCCACAGAACAGAGAAGATATATACATACAGTTGAACAAGAAGAATAGCCTCCTCATTACAGCTATAATCCATCTTATATGGGCCTCTAGAAACAAGCTCATCATTGAAGACAAAAATATCTCTATTTCATTAGTTTGGAGAGAAATAAAATAGGACACCAATGACTTATATTTGTAGAGATAGGTTGTTTAATGTTTATCATTCATCTTGTACATATTTTTTATTCATTAATGAGAAGGAGTCCACGCTTAATGATAAACAAACATATTTAGTATTTTGATTGTTATCAACCAAGCTTAATGGTATTGCTCTAGCCTAAGTTGCTCTTTAGAAAGTGTGACAAGCCCAGTAGAAGCTGCTTAGTACAGGAAAAGCAGATTTGCAGTGTGGCACCCGATAAACCGTTGCATGACCTGGTTGAATGGTGGATTTCTCATCTCCCTCCTCTGTCAATTACAAAGTCAGGTGAGAAGTTGAGGATATGAAATCAGTCACATTGCATGACTCTGATCATGGGTCATCACATGACTGCATCCTGCTACAACTATCCTCACTAATGTGGGCATTTAGATAAACCCTCACTTTAGGTGAACGACCGCCTGAGCAGGGAGCTTGAGCTCTCGGTCCTCCCCACCTCTCCACCATGACAAGTTGGCTAGAACCGTAGGTGGGTAAAAGGAGGAAAAGAGGTCTAGGAGAAGATCACATTGGTGTTAAAGAACCTCGAACCCTCACGACATTGATGGGAGGAAGAGTTTTAGGCTTTGCGTTGAGATCTAGGTTGACGAACTCGAGGTAGCCTGAAGAAGAAAACTGAGTTAGGATGGGTAGAAGAAGGTCCTCCCACTACATTTTGGAGTCACAAAGAAATTGAGGAAGACATTGCAGTTCTCATGGAAGCAAAACCCTGAAGCTTGTTCAGGTGAAGAGGGAAATCCCCTTTCTCATGGCCGCAACGGAGGCCATCCCGGCAATCTCCCCAAGCTACATACAAGGGAGGCCCTAGAGGTAGTAACCCTGCGGGTGGCACTGAGGAAGAATGGCCACATCCTTTGGAAGTCCTTTTGGTTCAAGTGGAGGAGGAGAGAATTATCGATTGCTCTTCAGAACAGTCCCAGATGAAGCTGGCAATTGTTCACAGAAGAATACATCCCAGCGCCATCATGACACGAGAAGCTGAAAAAGAAGATGAACTCCAATAGGACCAAGTTAGAAGCAAACCGGCCATAAATCACGCATGAACCAACTTGAACCAAGTACAAGCCAAGAGAACCAGTCACCTGATCCAAGGCAGAAAGTGTCGCGCCCCCACATAGCTACGTGGCAAGGCAGGATTGGCCAGAAAACGTTAAAAAAACTCAAAAATGCTCAATTCGTATATAATTCATAGTAATTAAATCGTTTGTCAGAAAATTACAAACAAAGTACCAAAATTCATAGAAAAAATAGTAGAGCAAATTGAGACCATGATATCAGTCTTTTGAAGCTTAAATGTTAATATTATCTTCTAATATGATATATACTTATTTCATGAGTAATAAATATCAAATAATGACCCAAAATTATGAGGATGCATCAGAAACTCGTAATTATGTTTTAGAATCCATGTCACATTAGATATGATCATGATATGACACATAATCATGTAATTTGCTTAGAATGTCTATCTAGAGCTTATAACCCAAAATAAATGCAATTAATACATACATGCTCAATAAATGATGAAATTCACAAAATACCCTCATAACATTAACGGGAAGATAATATGTAAATCTGAGATCAGTTTTATACACAAAATTTATGTTATATTAAGATGGCCCTTAATACATGTTATGAAACCCTAATTTAGGTTAATGATGTAACCTAGGGTTAATATGTGCACAAAATACTATGGAAGCTAATGTTCAGATGATGAACCCTATTCTATAAAATAATATGGAACATGACATCAATAAGATAATTCCATGATGACAAGACAAGTAATAATGAGATATCCCAATGACTAGGTCAAACCCTAATGAACATGACTAGGGTTAAGATAATGAGAACATGATGGTGATATGTGATCTTGTCTTAATCAGGGTTGACTAAGGTTAGAATGGAATTAGGAATGTGGTATAGATTGTGATATATGTGATCAAGGTATGCCACTACCTCTTACTTGGCTTATTATACAATATGCTTGTGTTATATGTGTAGTAGAATACTTGTCATATGGTATTGGATGAAATGATTATTCTTGTATGATATCTTGCTTGATTTTTCATATTTATGGCTATGAACACATGAAACATAAAATATCTGATCCAGCATATGATAGCACTAAACACTTTGGTAGCACAATGCATTGAAGTGAGATCAAACTCCTTTGCAGTAGATCATAAGGCCTAAAAACATCAAAGCCCTTAGTAATAGATGTACAAGATATATGATCACAAACTCCTTGGGAGTAGATCATAAGGCCTAGAAACATCAAATCCCTTGGTCGCATGTGCACGAGATATATGATGGAAATGTGCTTAAAATATATGTGTTCTCTTTTGTTAATGAACATCTTTATGCAAGTATATGCTTTTCTTATATTGGTTTAATGCTTCCAAGTTTTAGTTTTATCTTATTGCCAAAATAGTAATGAGAGGTATATAAAAGACACGTAGGCATATTTGGTACAATATTCTTGAATATTGTGCTGATGTGTACCACATGTAATCTTTTTTTTACGTCACAAACATGCGCTTTTGAAGAAAAATGATAGTTGAGAGTTGTGTGGTGAGCTGATGTACAGGTGGACCTATTGTCTTAAGATCCTGTTTTAGATGTAGTACATGTATATGTGTAAGTTTAATGTTCAATATATAATATCAAATGTTGTAACAATTCATTATGTAATTATATGTTAAATGGTGAACATGTGTTTTATGGTTTTATTATCGTTCATGTGTTGTGCTACTGTGTTTCCCTATGATGTCCCCGAATTGTCTATAACTTAATCTGATGTGTGACATTCAAATTGAAATGATGGTTTCAATTTAGATGTCACACATCAGATTAAGTTTTAGAAAATCTGGGAATGTCATAGGTGATATTAGAGAATGAACAAGAGCAAAGCCTAACATTTTCTCATTATAAAACTCAAAACTAAAGAACCTTGAACTTAATAATCCTTAGGGTCAGATTAGTCATCGTTTAGAAACTAGATCTGACCTAGACTCTAGGGTAGCACCCAGATGTCTGAGAACTAGGTCTAGACTGGTGCTTGTTGTATAGCAAGTCCTTAGATGCCGTACTTTCCTTATAGTGCAACAATATGGGATGTGGAATTATTTGGAAATGGCATAAATCAAGGGAAGAGAACCCTAGACATATGGTTCTCGTTGTCTAGAGTAGCTACACTAGTTTACACCATGTTCTCACCCTTTTTACTAGTTTTCATGACAATGCACTCTCTAATATTTGTGGGATACTCATTTTGTGGATTTTGTTTTTGATTCCAATCAGATCGAACCTTGATAGTTTTCTCTGACGCATGTTTAATCAGAGAACAACTATATAATATTTTATTATATATATGTATTTCAAAAATGTGTCCCCACGCATGTACGAGTAGGAGGTGGTCATGCAACCTAAGTGAAAGTGAGTGACATCAGTCTAGAAGAGAGAGTAGTTCTAGATTAGATGTGTAGAGCCTTGTTAAAATATGTGATAGATGGAATAAGATTATATGACGATCTAAGCTGTATAGAAATGATATAAGATAGATTATGTTGATATATGCTTGTCTTTGAGGATTTAAGTTTCAATTTTGAGGATTTGAGATAGGCTTTGGTGATGAAAGTATGTATGTTCTTGTAAGAAGAGAAAAGATAAGATAAGACAAGGTTGTGAGTCAGTATAAGCTTCAATATCTTTTACAAAGGAGGACCTCTAGTGTTGGGACCAATTATAGGGTTAACTCCAGAGAGAGTGTGACCCATTGGGAGAAAGTCAGAGAACCTAAATGCCAAGATATGAGCATGATGAGAAATATATGATATGATATATCCTAAACTAGAATATTCCTGAGTGATTGAGTTTAGTCACATTATGCATGATTCCTATAGTCTTGATGAACCCTAGATGTCCTTGGGAGGACTAAACCAAAGAGATAGAGAGAGGCTAGTTATATAAGTGCATGTGACCATGAATATGAACATGAGTACCTACCATCTGGGTGAGGGAGAGAGAGTCCTAAGACCCTGGAGGAGGTAAATGTGTTTCTTTCTATGAAGCCTCATGCTCGGGTTGGTGGTTGATGTGGATTTTGAATGCACTAACAAATTCACTCGTAGTTTATATCTCCGAGCTTTTACCAAAACCAAGTGCAACAATACCACCCGCAAGCGGACGGGTCTTATCGCAGTATAGTTGAGGATCGAACCCAAAGGACAACGTTTTTAAGAATCCTTGTCAGTTGAATCTAGCTCGAGTAAAACTAATATTTAGAACAATTGGTTGATTTGGGTTTGATTAAACTAATTGCAAGAAAGTAAATGCGGAATAAAAGATAGGTTTAGATCAATAAAATGGAATCGTTGGGATGGTACCGGGTTTGACCACCGCTACACACACAAACATACTCTTTTGCAAACTATCCAGGCACGATATAACACTCCAAGTAGAGTTGCTGCAGAACCCCCCATACAGGCGTTAGGTCCGCGTAAGCATCACCATAGGCAACAGATTTCTCATCGTCATCCGGATCACATGTCTTACCACTCTGAAGATACAGAAATCCACGGAGGTTGTGAACCCCCCATACGGGCGTTAGGCGCACAAAAGCGTCACCGAAGGCTAGATGGCTCGTCCCCTCGCGGATCATACACTTACTACCTCGATTAAATCCCATCCTATTTCTAGTTTGGGAGTCAGCCGCGTTAATCGATAAACAAGCAGGAGGGTGACATGCAAGGAAACATCGACGTTTAGCAAGATGACACAAAATCCAACTAAGGTTGTGAACCCCCTATACAAGCGTTAGGCGCACAGAAGCGTCACCGAAGGCTAGATGGCTCGTCCCCTCACGGATCATACACTTACGACCTCAAGGAATCCCCTTCTATTTCTAGTTAGGGAGTCAAACTCGTTAAACGACGTTCGAACCCATGCATTGAAGTTATCGCAACATAGGGAGCACAAAGATGAAAACAAGCATATAACCAACCTACAAGATTAACGATAAACAACAAAATGAAGAGTTATATACATTGCCATGTAGCGTTTAACAAAAGAACATGATTTGCATGGGCAGCGGGGCTAGTCCCCGCACCCCAGCGAAAGAGGACTACTCGCTCATGATGCGAGATACAAGAAGGATAGGAGAGAAAGAGAGATCCACCATGAGCTCAGTGCAGAGGGTGGACACAACTCGGTGAAGAAGATGCGCTCCTTGCTCCGTCTTCTTTCTCTTCTTGGCCTCCTTGGATGCAACACCAGCAGTAGATGGAGTGGAACTTGATCGGGGTGGTGCTCTGGCAGCCTATCGGCATCCGGATCCGATGCCTCGAAATGAGGGCCCTGGGGTTCTATTTATAGGCTCAGATCCGATCCCAAACGGTTTGGGTAAGTTGCTGGAAATATCTTCTCCAAACGGTTTGGAGACCGTTTGGGCGCCAAACGGTTTGGAGACCGTTTGGGCGTCAAACGGTCTTGAGACCGTTTGGACACCAAACGGTTTGGAGACCGTTTGGGCACCAAACGGTTTGCTTCGATCGGTCCTGGCCTTGGCATGGGCATGCGGCTTTAGTTCTTCAATCGATCCTTGCACTTGTGTCGAACGGTCTTGGGACCGCATGAGACCAAACGGTCTTGAGACTGCATGGGACCAAACGGTCTTGAGACCGCGTGGGACCAAACGGTCTTGAGACCGCATGGGACCAAATGGTCGTGAGACTGCATGGGACCAAACGGTCTTGAGACCGCATGGGACCAAACGGTCTTGGGACCGCATGGGACCAAACGGTCTTGGGATCGCATGGGACCAAACGGTCTTGAGACCGCATGGGACCAAACGGTCTTGGGACCGCATGGCTTTCTTTGGCAATCGGTTCCATCATTCGTTCTTCGCGTATTCCGCCAAACGGTCTTGGGACCGTGTGGACCCAAACGGTCTTGAGACCGCAAGGATCCAAACGGTCTTGAGACCGTATGCATGGAGTTGCTTGATTTTCCTGCATTAAATGAAAGATATTTAGTTAAAATCTTGATTATTGAATCAACTAAGTAGTTTTGTGCATTATGATTCATATTAGGGTGAAAAGATGTGGAATGGATATGAAATTGTTCCAAAAAGGTAATTGAATTTCATGATGAGTATGCACTCATCAAAACACCCCGAACTTAAATCGTTGCTCGTCCTCGAGTAACATAAAGTTTGAAACTGTTGCCTAATGAAATACTTTTGATCCGTGTGATTTCTTCATCTTCACATCACAAATGTTTTCTTTCTGCTCAGTATGAATGAGTACCTTAACTTCCTGGGACCACTAAACACATCTTTCCATAGCTTCGTTCCTGAGTTCGTTTCCCAATAACGCTTCCTCCCTACTTTTTCCAACACCAAGCATGTCGAAGAGTTTTGTAGGGGTTCTGAGATACCCGTAGAATCAACAAGTATGCATCCGATCTGACACTGGTGTAGTTCAGGATGGTGGGGCATGTATTGTGCCCTTAGGTAGAAAAAAGAGTGAAAGGTGGTATGGAAAGAAGAAGTAAATCTCTCCTCTATTCGACTCGAGATTTTTATTTGTTTTGCAATTTCATTTATTGCATATTTTTTGTGTGCACTATGGCATCTTTTATTGCAGATCTCTCCTCTATTCGACTCGAGATTGCATTTCTTTTTTTTGTGTGCACTTTGGCATCTTTTATTGCAGATCTCTCCTCTATTCGACTCGAGATTGCATTTTTGGTGGTACGCCCCTATTTATTGGAAGGGGTATGGAAGAAGTGGATACGGGGGAAGTGGCGTGCCACCCCGAACTTAGGGTTTGGCACAAGTTTGGCTATTTTGGTGGTATTGATGGATGGAGGGATATGAAGATGATAGAAGAAGTGTAGAAGAGAGTTCAGATCAAAATGCAACTTGATTTACAATTCAAAACCGGGTTATTCTCTTTGTCATACTCTGCTCAAATAATGACTTGATGCGGATCCGATGGGGTTTCTGAGCCATCGTTCCACTAGTCAGTTAGGAAGCACAACGTGTCCCTATTAGTTCGACATATACTTATCATTTTGTAAAAAGTATTATGATGTTAGGAATCATAAGCTTCACAGGATGGTTTCAGGCAAAAGGCAAGTTTCAAACGTCAGTCCTTTTGAGGATTCGCTTCGAATAAGGAGGATGTTATGATTGAAGATGCATAGAAAAAAAGTTAGTTACATTTTTATCGACAAGAGTCAAAATTTCATCAGGTATCTGTTCAAAAATTTTGAAAAATTTTATGATAAAGACAACTTGTATGAAAGAGGGTGTTTATGGAAGTAAAGTACGTACCACCCACCCTCCACCCCGAACTTAGAGATTTGCTCGTCCTTGAGCAAACCCTAAATTCAAGATGGAGGGGAAAGGAAACACCAGGTATGAATGTCGAGAATGATTTCGTTCTGATCAGCGCCACTCCGATCTCATGTTCTGAAAGAAAACTATCTTATAAGGCAAATTTTATTTAAGGAAAATTTAACTATAAGGTAAAAACAAAATTTGAAGAGGAGAAGTAAAACAGATTTATTGGTCGGGTTGCCTCCCGACGAGCGCCTTTGTTTTATGTCGATGGCTCGACAAAGTTCTTCGGTATTATGGTGGATCCTTTGGATTGTTGAATTCCAACATTATTTCGGTGCCTTTGTCAGTTGATGTGAAGTATCTTTTCAAGCGGTGACCATTTGCTATAAATTCGCCAGAGCTGTCACTCCATAAAGAGAAAGCACCATAAGGAGAGATGCTTTTGACGATGTAAGGTCCACACCAATGTGAGCGGAGTTTCCTTGGGAACAATTTTAATCTGGAATTGAAAACTAGAACTTGGTCTCCCACTCGCATGTCTTTTCGTTTCAGATGTCCATCATGCCAGAGTTTTGTACGTTCTTTGTAGATTCGTGCATTCTCATAGGCTGACATTCTGAGTTCATCCAGCTCATGGAGTTGCAGAATTCTGGCTTGACCCGCTTGTTTCATATCGATGTTTATTTGTTTAATTTCCCACCATGCCTTATGTTCTAGTTCGACTGGCAGGTGGCAACCCTTTCCATATATCAATCAAAAAGGTGTAGTCCCAAGGGGAGTCTTATAAGCGGTCTGGTAGGCCCATAAGGCGTCGTTGATTTTTGTTGACCAGTCTTTTAGATTGCGTCCGACGGCTTTTTCGAGAATAGACTTAAGTTGATGGTTGGATACCTCGACTTGTCCACTTGTTTGTGGATGGTATGGTGAAGCTATTTTGTGTGAGACACCATATTTTCTTAATAAATCTTCAAAACTTCTTTTAATGAAATGGGAGCCTCCGTCAGAAATCACAGTTCGCGGTACTCCAAACCGTGGGAAGATGATATCTTTGAATAATTTGATGACGGGTTTTGAATCACTAGTGACAGTTGGATAGCTTCGACCCATTTTGAAATGTAGTCCACTGCCACTAAGATATACGAGAATCCATTGGAAGATGGGAATGGACCCATATAATGCACTCCCCAAACGTCAAATATCTCGACTTCTTGCCATAGATTCAGTGGCATTTCGTCTCTCTTGGTTATATTGTCGGCCCTTTGACATTTATCACATGATTGGACAAAATCGTAGGAATCTTTGGATAAAGTCGGCCAGAAGAAACCACATTGCAAAACTTTTAAAGCTGTCTTCTTTGAGCTCATGTGGCCGCCTACAGGTAGTGACA
Organism: Alisma plantago-aquatica; assembly: GCA_963693085.1. Classification (NCBI taxonomy): domain Eukaryota; kingdom Viridiplantae; phylum Streptophyta; class Magnoliopsida; order Alismatales; family Alismataceae; genus Alisma; species Alisma plantago-aquatica. Next base: position 597,963,404 of record OY856413.1, on the reverse strand, counting down.
TTGTTCTAAAATAGAATGGGCTTCTTCTTCGGTGACGCAACGTCTATACAATCCATCTGCGCAGAGTTTAAAAAGATATGGTTCATCCCAATAGTAATGCTTCACATCATGCATAAATTTCTTCAGAGCGTTCCTGGTGTATTGGGGATGGATGACTCCGGCGGAAAGGTAATTTACGAAGTCGGAATACCATGGTTCGAATCTTGAGACCCTCATAAGCTGATCATCTGGTAGGGAGTCATTTATTGGAGTCCCTTCAGCATCCAGAGTGTGGATGCGACTGAGGTGATCTGCCACGACATTCTCCGTCCCTTTTTATCTCTTATTTCTAGGTCAAATTCTTGTAGAAGGAGTATCCCTCTGATCAGCCTTGGCTTAGCATCCTTCTTTGCCATAAGATAACGGATAGCAGCATGGTCTGTGTAAATGATGACCTTCGAACCAATTAGGTAGGATCTGAATTTATCGAAGGCATAGATGACTGCCAGAAGTTCCTTCTCAGTAGTGGCGTAATTCCTTTGAGCTTCGTCGAGGGTTTTCGACGCATAATAGATCACAAAATGTTTTTTCTCTATGTACTACCCTAAGACGGCACCCATCGTGTAATCACTGGAATCACACATAATTTCAAAGGGGTGGTCCCAATTGGGAGCTCTAATGATGGGGGTAGTTGTAAGGGCTTTCTTCAGCGTATGAAAACTTTTGACACATTCTTCATTGAAATCAAAATCAGCATCTTTTAAAAGTAGATTGGTCATCAGCTTTTTTATCTTAGAAAAATCTCGTATAAACCTTCTATAGAATCCAGCGTGACCAAGGAAAGCGTGAACTTCCTTCACATTTGTGGGAATAGCCAATTTAGATATAACTTCTATCTTGGCTTTATCGACTTCAATTCCTCTGTTGCTAATCCTATGGCCCAAGACAATGCCTTCCTTTACCATAAAGTGGCATTTCTCCCAATTTAGCACCAGATGTGCTTCTTCACAACGTTTGAGGACCATGGAGAGATGCTTAAGACATGAATCAAAGGAGTCCCCATATACAGAAAAATCATCCATGAAGACCTCCATAATAGTTTCAATAAGCCCTGCAAAAATGGCAGTCATGCAACGTTGAAAAGTTGCGGGGGCATTACACAGACCAAATGTCATCCTTTTAAAAGCATATGTCCCGAAGGGACAGGTGAAAGTCGTTTTTTCTTGATCATCTGGATGTATGGGAATCTGATAGAATCCAGAGTAACCGTCCAGGTAACAGAAATATTCTTGATGGGCCAATCTTTCTAAAACTTGATCGAAGAAGGGCATAGGAAAATGATCCTTTCGAGTGGCCTTGTTTAATTTTCTATAATCGATACACATCCGCCACCCAGTGACTGTTCGCGTGGGGATGAGCTCATTGTTTTCGTTTCTTATAACGGTTGTCCCTCCTTTCTTGGGTACCACATGAACTGGGCTCACCCATGGTGAGTCCGATATCGGGTATATTATTCCAGTTGTAAGAAGTTTGATGATCTCGCAACGGACCACTTCCTTCATATTCGGGTTCAGCTTTCGTTGATGCTCGATGGTTGGCTTATGGTCTTCCATCATGGGGATCCTCTGCATGCACAAAGCTTGACTGACCCCTGTGAGGTCGCTCATCTTATAGCCCATGGCTTTCTTCCTCTCCCTTAATACCTCTAGAAGTTTCTCTTCTTGCTTGGTTGTTAGATCAGAGTTTATGATCACTGGACAAGCTTTGAGATCGTCTAAAAACATATACTTCAGCCCTTCAGGAAGGGGCTTCAATTCAGGAGGTTCTGGTTTATCGCTAGTTTCTTCTGTAGTTCCGGTAGTCATTAGTTCTTTGTAAGTAGCTTCAGCATTCTCTTTAGTAGAGTTGGGGAATTCATTGCAATCCTTTGCTTGTTGGTCAATAGGTTCGTCATTAAATAAGTCAGATAGAGCCTATTCCAAGGGGTCATATGATTCCTCATACTCTTTGGTCAGTTGTGACAATTGCTCAATGCAATCAATCAGATATACTTCTTCCTGTATACTTGGTCTTCTCATGCTTTCAAAAACTTTGAGCTCCAAAGTTTCTTTACCTAACCTGAGCAGTAAGGTTCCTGCTTCAACATCAATAAGGGCTCTAGCAGTGGCGAGGAACGGACGGCCGAAGATAAGAGGGTATCTGGTGTCTTCTTTTATGTCCATGATGACAAAGTCACATGGAACATATGCGTCCTTGCCTACCTTGACCGGGATGTCTTCGAGAATTCCTAACGGTCTTTTTATCGAATTGTCTGCAAGTTGAATGGTCATAGCAGTTGGAAGCAATTCTGCGAACCCTAATCTCTTGCATAAACTGAATGGCATAATAGAAATACTTGCACCAAGATCTGCTAGTCCCTTTTTGCACGATGAGTCACCAATGTGACAAGAGATTCCAAAGGATCCTGGATCTTTCTGTTTCTTTGGCATCTTGCTGAGTATGGTATCTGATGTGGTCGTAGCCAGTTTTACGGTTTCATATTCTTCAGTTATATACTTCTTAGTGAGAAGTGACTTTAGATACTTGGTTCAGGCTGGTATCTCATTAAGAGCGTCTAAGAAGGGAATATCGACATGGAGCTTCTTCATAGCCTCTTTGAACTTGATGAATCTCGTATCAAGCTTGGTTTGCCTTAGGCGGGATGGGAAGGGTATACAAGGCTTATACACAGGAATATCCATTTCTGGTATTTCATTTTCTTCATCAATAGATTTTTCGGACGCTTCTTTGTCAGCCTTATCTTTCATTGGTTGCGATTCTGGTGTTGTCAAGTTCTGGACTATCTCAGGTTCTTCTTCGTCAGTAATAACTACAGGTGTCCTTACTGGGGGATTCGAATAATCTTTCCCTGATCTAGTGGTGATAACCTTCAGCTGCTCAAGATGTTTTGGATTGTTCTCGGGTTGTCCGGCAAAGACTCCAGCTTGTGGCTTTATGCTAGCAGCAAGTTGAGCTAGTTGCGTTTCAATAGCTTTTTGTTGGGCTTGTTGATTATCTATCATCGTTTGCTGTGTTTGCAGCAACTTTTCAATGGTTGATAGCTTATCATCAGAAGGGATGGGTCCTGTCTGACTTTGTTGTTGATTCAGGTTCTGATACTGAGAGTTGTTCTGATAATTATTGTAGTTCCTATTCTGAAAGTTTCCTTTGAAGTTTCCTTGATTCCCAAAGTTCTGTTGTTGGTTAAACTGGTACCCAGGTGGGCCCCTCGGTTGATTGTTCGGACCAAATTGATGTGAGTTCATAGCTCCTGAAGGGTTTCCGTATTGGAAGCCTGGGTGATTCCTATTTTGATTTGGATTGTAATAGTTCTGCCCAGGGTTGGTGTTAATAGCATTAAGATTTTCCATCTGGAAATTATCTCCTTGTCCACACGCATTACTTAGAACAACATCGTAGAGAACATGCATGATAATGTGGAATGATCAGTGCCTTTGCATGCTTCACAAAACAAAGAAGTGGACTTGACTTGTTCTGGTTGCCTAGTAGGAGAATGTCCTCTTCCAATCGCAGCAAGGGATGATTCTATGTGATCTTGTTTTGCAACTAAGACTTTCAAAGTTTCAGCTATAGATTTGTATTCCGGGATAGCTTCAGCCATGGCTACCTTTAAGACTCCTTTTCCAACAGATCTGACCCAATTGGCTTGATTTTCTGCTCCCAGGGTGACTACTCTCCATGCGCTGTCGTAACTTTGCCGCATGAAGTTCCCTCCAGATGAGGAGTCAAGGAACATCTTTACGTCATCCTCCACACCCCTGTAGAATATCTCTATCAGTTGGTTCTTAGGAATTCCATGGTGTGGGCATTTGCGTAGGAGCTCCTTGTACCTATCCCAAGCTTCAGCAACGGTTTCTCCTGGGACATGAGTGAAATTTGTGATTCGTCCCCTGATTTCATATGTAAGAGATGGGGGGTAGAACTTTTCCAAAAAAGCGTTTTGGAGCTGCTCCCAGGTGGTGATAGGTACTTCACTCTGTAGTGAATTGTACCAACTAATGGCTCTATCAGCAAGAGAGTATTTGAAAAGACGGAGTCGAATGACATCATCGGAGACCCCATTTTGCTTTGTCATGGCACACAAGTCGATGAATCGAAGAAGATGACCTTGGCTGTCTTTAGCTTGTTTGCCATAGAAGGGGTTGTTTTGAAGCAAAGTTATCCAATGTGCTCTAATCTCAAAGTTGGCAGCTTCGATGGGAGGAGGCTGCACCGGATGATAGACATTTGCAGCCTTTGGGATAGAGAACTCTCTAAGATCTTTCTGAAGTTTTGCTGCTTGCGCTGCTGCCTGTGCTGCTAAGATCTCCTATTGAACCGCAACTCTAGCTTCTTTCATGAGCCTCTCTCTCTGCGCATTGATGGCTTGAGCCACTCTTCGAGCTACTTCTTCTTCTTGCGCCATCCTTGCCTGATTTTTCCTGATCTGACGATGGAAGGTTCTATCTATTTCAGGATCGAAGCTCGCTGTGAGTCCGGGACTATCCGAACGGTGCATGCACTAAACGTTGAAGAGCACCTGAAATTGGAAAAGATTCAAAGTGAAATCCACAAAGTAGAATAACAGTCAAGTAGATGAGCAATAGTTTCAAAAGAAAACAAAACCCTAGATTAGTCTTAAAAGAACTAGATTTGACTGACTGATTTCGTTGTCCCCGGCAACGGCGCCAGAATTTGACGTGGATTTTGAATGCACTAACAAATTCACTCGGAGTTTATATCTCCGAGCTTTTACCAAAACCAAGTGCAACAATACCACCCGCAAGCGGACGGGTCTTATCGCAGTATAGTTGAGGATCGAACCCAAAGGACAATGTTTTTAAGAATCCTTGTCAGTTGAATCTAGCTCGAGTAAAACTAATATTTAGAACAATTGGTTGATTTGGGTTTGATTAAACTAATTGCAAGAAAGTAAATGCGGAATAAAAGATAGGTTTAGATCAATAAAATGGAATCGCTGGGATGGTACCGGGTTTGACCACCGCTACACACACAAACATACTCTTTTGCAAACTATCCAGGCACGATATAACACTCCAAGTAGAGTTGCTGCAGAACCCCCCATACGGGCGTTAGGTCCGCGTAAGCATCACCATAGGCAGCAGATTTCTCGTCGCCATCCGGATCACATGTCTTACGGCTCTGAAGATACAAAAATCCACGGAGGTTGTGAACCCCCCATACAGACGTTAGGCGCACAAAAGCGTCACCGAAGGCTAGATGGCTCGTCCCCTCACTGATCATACACTTACTACCTCGATGAAATCCCATCCTATTTCTAGTTTGGGAGTCAGCCGCGATAACCGATAAACAAGCAGGAGGGTGACATGCAAGGAAACATCGACGTTTAGGAAGATGATACAAAATCCAACTAAGGTTGTGAACCCCCTATATAGCCGTTAGGCACACAGAAGCGTCACCGAAGGGTAGATGGCTCGTCCCCTCGCGGATCATACACTTACCACCTCAAGGAATCCCCTTCTATTTCTAGTCAGGGAGTCAAACTCGTTAAACGACGTTCGAACCCATGCATGAAGTTATCACAACATAGGGAGCACAAAGATGAAAACAAGCATATAACCAACCTACAAGCTTAACGATAAACAACAAAATGAAGAGTTATATACATTGCCATGGAGAGTTTAACAAAAGAACATGATTTGCATGGGCAGCGGGGCTAGGCCCCGCACCCCAGCGAAAGAGGACTACTCGCTCATGATGCGAGATACAAGAAGGATAGGAGAGAAAGAGAGATCCGCCATGAGCTCGGTGCAGAGGGTGGACACAGCCCGGTGAAGAAGATGCGCTCCTTGCTCCGTCTTCTTTCTCTTCTTGGCCTCCTTGGATGCAACACCAGCAGTAGATGGAGTGGAACTTGATCGGGGTGGTGCTCTGGCAGCCTATCGGCATCCGGATCCGATGCCTCGAAATGAGGGCCCTGGGGTTCTATTTATAGGCTCAGATCCGATCCCAAATGGTTTGGGTAAGTTGCTGGAAATATCTTCTCCAAATGGTTTGGAGACCGTTTGGGCGCCAAACGGTTTGGAGACCGTTTGGGCGTCAAATGGTCTTGAGACCGTTTGGACACCAAACGGTTTGCTTCGATCGGTCCTGGCCTTGGCATGGGCATGCGGCTTTAGTTCTTCAATCGATCCTTGCGCTTGTATCGAACGGTCTTGGGACTGCATGGGACAAAACGGTCTTGAGACCGCATGGGACCAAACGGTCTTGAGACCGCATGGGACCAAACGGTCTTGAGACCGCATGGGACCAAACGGTCTTGGGACCGCATGGGACCAAACGGTCTTGGGATCGCATGGGACCAAACGGTCTTGGGACCGCATGGGACCAAACCGTCTTGAGACCGCATGGGACCAAACGGTCTTGGGACCGCATGGCTTTCTTTGGCAACCGGTTTCGTCATTCGTTCTTTGTGTATTCCGCCAAACGGTCTTGGGACTGTGTGGACCCAAACGGTCTTGAGACAGCAAGGATCCAAACGGTCTTGAGACCGTATGCATGGAGTTGCTTGATTTTCCTGCATTAAATGAAAGATATTTAGTTAAAATCTTGATTATTGAATCAACTAAGTAGTTTTGTGCATTATGATTCATATTAGGGTGAAAAGATGTGGAATGGATATGAAATTGTTCCAAAAAGGTAATTGAATTTCATGATGAGTATGCACTCATCAGTGGTTCCCGTGTAGGACTCTAGTGGTGTACACGTAAGAGATAGATGAGATATAGTGTTTCGTTGATAGAAATTTATAAAGGGTATGTCATAGCATGTTTTTGTTTGTGTTATGTGGATAGAGTTTGTAAGGCTATCTAGTTCCAATGAGGTGACTTGAAAACCCTAGACCAAAGAGGGAAGATAAAGTTTTTGCTTTTGTATGTTATACTCATAGAGTTGAGTTAGCTGAGAGATACTGAGCATGAGCATGGCACTACCCTCATGATATGGGTGAGGAAAACCTCAGTTGGACTAGATGAAGTTTTTATATATGTTTAACAAGGCACTCACATAAGTTTGTTTAGTAGAAACCATGACATAATATATATATGTAAGGATGTGATCTAACCTTGAGACGTGATATATGTACATGATATGATGGAAATCTAAAGTTGGTTTAATAGGTATCAATGCATAGATGGTTAACTATGCATGAATATTAATGATAATGCAATATAGTTGGTTAATCTAGTGATGAAGTCACTCATAAAGTTTGTAACTTGATATGAGAAAGTGAAATGAGATAATATTAATGATAAACATTGAATGTTGGTGGTTAATAAAGATATTGAACATAATTTGAAAGATGGAATAATGAGATGATGGAGACACAATAATATGACGAAGTTGGATAAAGTGAGTTAATTATAGTTCACTCTCTCCTAAAAGGCATATGTTAATATTGAACATGTTCTACCAATTTTGCACAATATAATGATGATGACACCTTGTTATGATCTATATGATAAATCGAGTTAATTATATATAACTCTTTCCAAAATGAGGACATAATGTTGGAACCTGATGTTTGGATAAAATGAGGATGAAAATCCTGAAATGTGAAAAATGCCATGTATAATCTATTGTTTGAATATTATGCTTGGGTGGAATTAGTAAAAAAAATTCTAATTGGAAATCTGACACATCCTAATCATCTACATCATGTTATATGTTAAGGGTTTCACCTTAAATTCTTTTAGAAAACTCTTAGAAGTATTTTGGATATATGGTTCTAGGTATCATGTGTGGCTTTGTTGCACATAGTGTGGTGTCCTTCATATGGAGGAAGTTCCTTGAAGTAAGAGGATGGCTTAATTTTGAGGATGCAATTTCTTTAAAGATGTATATGATGTGATGGACATGATATTTTTGGGTTTAATTTTGAGGATGAAATTTCACTTAAGGTGTGTAGGATGTGATGGAGTGGACTTTGGAATACTTAAATGTCCAATGACATAAATGAGTTCATGTGTGGTTGAGTTATTTTGAAGAAACCAAGTGCTTTGATAAATATGAATGTAAATTGGTGTTGATATCATGACTATGGTTCATAGTTCATACCCTTTTGAAGTATTTAATTGAATGACCAAATAAGAGAGTCTTGGTACTAAAGTTGGGTGAGATGTAGCTTGGATGATGTTACATCTATGGTCAAAGTTTCATAATATTTTGATGTTCCTAGAAGGAGATATCTAGGTTTGAATATGGTTACATATTTAGTATTTTGATTATTATCGAACCAAGCTTAATGGTATTACTCTATCCTAAGTTGATCTTTAGCCAGTGTGGCATGCCCAGTAGAAGTCGCTTAGTTCAAGAAAAGTAGATTTGCAGCGTGGCACCCAATCAGTCGTTGGATGACCTAGTTGAATGGTGGATTTATCATCTCCCACCTCTATCAGTTACAATGTCAGGTGAGTAGTTGAGGATACAAAATCGGTCACATTGCACGACTCTGATTGTGGGTCATCACGTGACTGTATCCGTCTATAGCTATCCACACTAATGCGGGCATTCAGATTACCCCTCACTTTTGGTGAATGACCACCTGAGCTGGGAGCTTGAGCTCTCGGCCCTCCCCACCTCTCCACTGTGACAAGAAGGCCAGAACTGTAGGTGGGGAAAAGGAGGAAAAGAGGTCTGGGACAAGACCTCACTGGTGTTAAAGCACCTCAAACCCTCACGAAGTTGGCGGGAGGAAGAGTTTTAGGCTTTGCGTTGAGATCGGGATTGACGAACTCAAGGTAGGCCGAAGAAGAAAATTGAGTTTGGTAGGGTGGAAGAAGGTCCTCCCACTACGTTTTGGAGTCATAGAAAAACTGAAAAAGACATTACAGTACTCATGGAAGCAAAACCCTAAAGCTTGGTCAGGTGAAGAGGGAAATCACCTTTCCCACCGTCACAGCGGAGGCCGTCCCGGTGAGCTCCCCAAGCTACAGACAGGGGAGGCCCTAGAGACAGTAACCCTTCCAGTGGCACTGAGGGAGCATGGCCGAATCCTTAAGAACTCCTTTTGGTTGGTGTGGAGGAGGAGAGCATAACCAATTGCTCTTCAGAACCATCCCAGGTGGTGGCGACAACTGTTCACGGAAGAACAGAGCCCAACGCCATCACGACGTGAGAAGCAGAAAACGAACATGAGCCCAAACTGGACCAAGTCATAAGTGAACCGGCCATAAATCACGCGTGAACCAGCTTGAACCAACAGGGGCTACGTGGCAAGATGGGATTGGCCAGAAAAAGGTAAAAATCCCAAAAATTCTATTTCTTATATAATTCATAGTATTTAGCTCATTTGTCAGAAAATTACAAACAAAGTACCGAAATTCTCAAAAACATTAGTAGATCAACATGAGACCATGATATTAGTGTTTTGAAGCTTAAATGTGTGTAATATTATGTAAGATGCTAAATATTTGTTTCATGAGTAATAAATATAAAAAATTGTCCCAAAATTATGAGGATGTATCAGTAACTTTAACTTGTGTTTTAGAATCCATGTGACATCAGATATGATCATGTTATGACACATAATCATGTACTTTTCTTAGAATGTCTATTTAGATCTTATAACCCTAAATAAAATGCAATTAATACATACTTTCTCAATAAATGATGAAATTCACAAAATACCCTCATAACAGTAACTGGAAGATAATATGTAAATCTGAGATCAGTTTTATACATGAATCCATGTTATATGAAGATGACCCTTAATACATGGTATGAAACCCTAATTTAGGTTAATGATGTAACCTCGGGTTAATATATGCACAAAATATTATGGAAGCTAATGTTCATATGATGAACCCTAATCTATAAAGTAATATGAAATATCACATCAATAAGATAATTCCACGATGACAAGACAAGTAATAATGAGATATCCCGATGACTGAGTCAAACCATAATGAACACGACTAGGGTTAAGGTGATGTGAGCCTAATGGTGATATGAGATCTTGTCTTAATCAGGGTTGACTAAGGTTAGAATGGAATTAGGAATGATGTATAGATTGTGATATCTGTAATCAAGGTATTCTACTACCTCTTACTTGGCTTATTATATAATATGCTTGTGTTATATGTGTAGCAGAATATTTGGCATATGGTATTGGATGAAATCATTGTTCTTGTATGATATCTTCCTTGATTTTCCATATTTATGGCTATGAACACATGAAGCATAAAATATGTAATCCATCATATGATAGCACTAAACTCTTTGGTAGTACAGTGCATTGAAGTGAGCTCAAACTCCTTGGGAGTAGATCATAAGGCCTAAAAACATCAATGCCCTTGGTGGAAAATGTACGAGATATATGATCACAAACTCCTTGGGAGTAGATCATAAGGACTAAAAACATCAAAACCTTTGGTGGCAGATGTATGAGATATATAATGGAAATGTGCTTAAAATATATGTGTTCTCTTTTGTTGATAAATATCTTTGTGCAAATATACTCTTTTCTTATATTTGTTTAATGTTGTCATGTATTAGTTTTATCTTATTTCTAAAATAGTAAGGATAGGTATATAAACGGCACGTAGGTGTACTCAGTACAATATCCTTGAATATTGTGCTGTTGTGTGCCACATGTAATCTTTTGTTTAGGTCATGGACATGTGCTCTTGAAAAAATATGATAATTGAGAGTTGTGTGGCGAGCCGATGTACATGTGTACATGTTGTATTAAGATCTTGTTTTAGATGTAGTACATGTATATGTATAAGCTTGTTGTTCAATATGTAATATCAAATGTTGTAACAATTCATTATGTAATTATATGTTGAATGGTGAACATGTGTTGTATGATTTGATTATTATTCATGTGCATGTGCTATTGTGTTTCCTTCTGACTTCCTCTAATTTTCTTCTTCTTAGCCTAGTGTGGGATGTGTAAATTGGTATTCTCAATGAGGTGAGGGTTTTAATTTGGACATCACACATCAGATTAAGTTTTAGAAAAATTCTGGACGTCACATGATGACATCTCTTTTGGCTAAACCCCAAACACATCTATTAGTTGGTATGGATGGTGATTAAGGTACAAGCATCAGATGTGGGTACCTGAGGAGTCAGAGATTAAGAAGTGCATTCTGTAAGAGGAACATGGGTCTAAGCATTCAATACATCCCTGGATCCACTAAAATGTACAAGGATATCCAGAGACACTTTTAGTGGAGAGGTAAGAATAATGATATACCAGAGCTTGTCTCTAAGTGCCTCACCTGTCAGCAGATTAAGCCCAAACATCGATGACCAGGCGGTTTATTGCATCCTTTACCAATTCCTAAATGGAAATGGGAAAATATCACCACGGATTTCATGGTGGGATTACCCAGGACCAGGAAGGGCCATGATGTAGTATGGGTCATAGTGGATTGTCAGACAAAGTCTGCACATTTCTAACCCATGCGAATTACGACCAAAGTTCCTGAGCTTGCCGAGTTGTATATAATGGAGGTTGTTCGAATGCATCGAGTGTCGGTATCTATTGTCTCAGATCTGGATCCAAAGTTCACATCACCCCTTTGGAAGCAGGTAAAAAATGAGTTGGGTACACAGTTGAATTTCAACACAACTTATCATCCCCAAAATGATGGTCAGTCAGAGCGTACTATCCAAATCTTAGAGGATCTTCTTAGAGCATGTGTTCTAGATTGGGGAGGATCTTGGGATTACTACCTCCCATTAGTAGAGTTCTCATACAACAAAAGTTATCAATCAAGTATTGGTATGCCACCTTATGAAGCTCTCTATGGTAGGCCATGTAGATCCCCTCTCCATTGGGATGAAGTTGGAGAAAGGAGAACGTTGAAGTCTGAGGTATTACAACTCTATACTGATAAGATTTCATTGATCAAGAAAAGGTTGAAATGGGCTCATGATCGTTAGAAATCATATGCAGATGCACATAGATCAGACAGGAAGTTCAAGGCTTGTGATTATTCTTTCTTGAAAATTAGATCCATCTGTGCTATAGCCAAGAACAAAGGGAAAATTAGCCCTAGATATGTGGGTCCCTTTGAGGTTCTATAGAACATTGCTGAATGTGCTTATCAGATTGCTCTCCCTCCACAATATAGCACGATGCACAATGTTTTTCATATACCCAATCTAAAGCATTATGTGAAGGATTATAACCATGTGTTGAATCATGAGCCACTTGAGTAGCGGGATATTATCTCATATCCAGAGCAGCCTACAAAGATTCTTGATTCCAAAGTCAAAGAGCTCAGGAACAAGCAGATTCAGATGGTTAAGGTGCAATGGAATCATCACGGTGTAAAATATGTAACTTGGGAACTACATGCAGATATATAGCAAAGTTTTCCTCTCCTCTTTTAGCAAGTTTAATTTTGAGACAAAATTTCTTTTAAGGTGAGTAGGATGTGATAAGGTGAATTTTCTATATTCTTTTATATCTTTTCTTTTATAATATCTTAACCCTAAACCCTAGTTTCAATGAATGATAACTTGACCAATCAAAGATTTGATATTGGATCTCAAACTTTACCAATATCTAGGGTTTGCTATGATTAAGTTATGTTTCAAATTTCATGCCAATCTAATACTCCTTGCTCTCTTTATAATTTTTTCAAAGAATCATATAAAGTTCTACATTAATTCACATTTACATGATTTCATAACTTAGTATTTGATGTCACAATTAATCAACCAAGTGTCACGCCTCCCCTTTCATCTACACATCACATCTGGGCCACCTAATGAGGGTTCCACATATACTAAATGGATCAGACAGCTGAGGAGTCATCCTCAATCTCCACCCACTCCATGGGATCGTGGCTACAGATGAGGCCTACGAGTGTTGACCACGATCTCCCCCTCTGGTCTCTCTCACAAGAAACCAACCGAGGCACTATCTCCACCTTGTCTTCACAAACCCGACAACCCCTCACACAACTCTTAGTGACAGCTAAAACCATATCCACGATCATCTTCGGCAACTTCCCTCTCCAATCTTCCCAAACAAAAATTGGGCTTCTTGCACTCTTCTCTCCTCCCACCTATTAAAATACCTCACCAAGTTTGTCTGGACCTCTTTAGTTCACTACACCTCTCAATTTGCCCGAATAGAGCCCCAATTACTCCACTCTCAAAGCAAATCACTCAGATCGGCTCCTCCATGGCGTAGCTCCTGCTCAGGCCGCCACTGCCTCCATCTATCCAATCTAGCTTCCCCTCTAGCTTTGAGGTGCTGCCAGCAACCTCAACAGCTCACCATGAAACCTCAGCACCCCCTACACTCCTCTCGCCCCTCCTTTCTTCTTTTCAATGAGTGGCTTCTATAACCACATCGGCGGCGCAACGCTCTAGAGGGAGCCAAGATCTGAGACCTTGCCGCTTGACCCAAAGGACATTAGTGAAGGTGATTGCACAAACAATTGCATGCGATCCTCCCTCTGTTGAACTCCTGAGCTCACCAGAGTTGACGACAGAGCTCGCAAGCTTCGAAGGAGGAGAAGAAAGAGTGGAACCCCTTTGTTGACTGGATCCTACATGGACCAACAAGGTTAATCCATGTTGACCAATTCGTTCTTTTATTTGTAGCCACACATTTTATTTTGACCATCCGATCTAAGCATCAAATGGCCCATTTAATTTCATTTTACCTTTATGCATCCTCGATTTTCAATAATTGCCAAGACATACCCTGATCTTTGAAAAATCACTATAAATAGTAGGAATATAGAAAAATACAAATTGATACTCCATTTTGATCAAAAAATTATGAGGATCATGATTATGATATCAGTTTACCCTAAATATGACTCATCTAAATGCTCATGTTCAAATATGTTTCTACCTTGTTTAATTATTCAAAAAATACGCGAGCATGAATAAATCACCAAAATGCTCCTTCTATCTATTTCATGTACCAAGATGATTAGAAAACATTCACTTCTAATTTATATGACTCAAATACCAGAAAAGATGATTTAGTACTCTTTTTCCTCTATTTTGTTTACCAAATTTGTTATAAAAATCTATCATGATCTAAAGACCACCAAAATCATCTAGAGGTCCTACTCTGACATGATACTGCCACATATGGAGTCAAATTCATACTCCATGACTCATACTCCACTGTCATGATCATAACCAAGGAAAAAGGACACATTTATACTTTACTAGAATTAATTAATGATTTTACCAATATATCTAATTAGTACCAAATATATTATTATTTTAGGAGTAGAAAGGTACACAAAAGAGCATATTTGGACTATCCCCTTCTGAGTAGAAGGTAAGCCCTTACCTATTACTTTGCCTACTATCCAATATGGTTGTATTATGTGGGTACAAACACTGGGCATATGGTATTGGTTGAAATGATTGTTCTTGTATGATATCTAGTTTGAGATTTCTATACTTATGGATATGAACACATGAAAACATAATGGCTTTGTTCCATTATATCTAAGCACTTCAACTCTTTGGTAGTCAAGTTCTGGATAATAAAGTACTTCAACTCTTTGGTAGTCAATTACTTGAAAGTGATCCAACTCTTTGGTAGTCTGGTCACTTTATGAAATGATCTAGCTCTTTGGTAGTTGATCATAAGGCCTTAGTGCATTCAACCTTAGGCGGTCAATGCATGGATATTTAATGGAAAAATGTGCCTAAAATACATTTTCTCTCTTGTTAATAAACATCCTTGTTCAAGTATATGATTTTGTTATATTTGTTATTTACTGCCAAGTTCTAGTTTTGTTTCTTTTGCTAAGTTATAATGAGAGGTATATAAAAGACATGTAGGCGTACTCAGTACATTATTTTATTATATTGTGTATACGTGTACCAAATTCTAAATATTTTTAGGTACTTTTTCTTATGATGATGATGATGATGATGATGATGCAAATCAATATGATGGATCAATAAAATCAGATCTTTCATGGGGATGTTAAAGTTAAATCAAACTCTTCATTTAAGCTCTTTTTCTTCTGCAAGTAGTTTTCTCATGTATTAAGTTTTTCTTCAGTTGTACACATATCCCTTCGGCCCCTATATAATTAACACTTGGTTTATTTAAGGAAGCATTATTATTTGGTGCATGTATATACTTGTGTGTTTGATCCATTCCTTGGACGGGAAATTTTAACCCTTTTGTACACCATTCCCTTTTTGGTCTAAAGTGTATATTGGGGTTTGATTGTTAACCAACTCAATATGATTGGACCCATGTATCATCTTCAGGAATTGGGATTCACCATCATCCAAGAGTTGGCCACTGACACGACTTTACCGTGTGTATAACACAAGTGTACGCATCAATGTAATATAGGCCTTGTGAGGCCCAAGTCGAACACAAGGAAACATAATTATCGGTAGACTACTACTAACTACTTGCGATCAGCTAAACCAATTATAAAAGTTTGGAAGTTGTTTTGAAAAAGTAAATAAAAACAAAAGAAAACAAAGCAATTGATTAAATGGCTGGTTTAATCAATTCAAAAGGAATCTCTAGGATTGTGGTTTCACTGTGGGTTCTTGTTGTAATAATTCCTACACAATTATCACAACTCGTCTCCCTTTCTGGATATTGGCCTATAGTCAGAATAACTCGCTTCTGTGATACAATTCACTACCGTAATCTAGGTTAGTTCCACGCTAGTAGTAACCTATGCCCTAGACTAGGTGCATGAAAAACATGTCTCTGGGTTCCCACCATTAACCATACATCTCCTTTTCCAAAGAATTTATTAGTTAATGTGATTATCGCCTCTTTTCAACCATTAATTCTTCATCAAAAGCAATTAATGGTATTAGATTACCATTATGGTGATCAAGCACAATGATAGCAATGGAGAAAACGACATCATACCACAGATTTGAGGGACAAATTATGATAAACTATGTAAAAAGAGTCATACAATGATTGCCCGGGCTTCTCCTGGTCCTAGAGACAAAGGAGACTAGCCTCGCATGTTAATCTCAATGCAAAACACCATGAAGGAAGGAAAAAACATGGAGAAAATGTGGATGGAGATGGTGTTACCCGTGAACGGAGAAGAACTGGGTGATCCTCGACGCAGGATGAGCGTTCTACAACCTTCCGGTGGTGAAAAACTCTATCTGCGGCTCTAGAATCTCCCAGGGTGTAGCTCTCTACTCCGTTGTTTGCTCTCTCCTCCTTCGAGACTTGTGCAATGCAATAGAACATGAATGACGGCTTTGGGCTTTCTTTTCCTAGGTATATGTACCACTTACCGCCGCCAAAGGATCGCAGCCGTCTGATTGAAGTCATGCTGGACAAAACTCTGATCTGACAGTGTCGATACCATCGACATGGTGTTGATGGCATCGAAACCTTAGGGTACTGGCAATTTCTTGAATTTCTGGGGTCCGTCTGAGGCCTTCTCGATACCATCGACCGCTCCCGTCGATGGAATGATATTTGGCTCACTGTTGGACTTTCGAGACCATCGACAAAGTGTCGATGGTATCAAACTATCTACTTCCTCTTCAGCTCTGTCATTGTTGCTCTATTGATGCTATCGACAGAACGTCGATGGTATCGACAGAACGTCGATCAGAATTGTGAATTGCCTGAAAATGAGAGAAAAACACAAATCAAATATGAGAAATATGATAATCTATGCAAAAATAAAGTAAAACAATATGAATTTGATGCAGGTGAGGACAATAGGCTAAAGGAATTGAATCATGCGATATTAACCACAAATATAACCAATAAGCGCATAAAACGAGTGTAAAACTAGCCTATAACAGAGACTCAAAATCCATGCATTAAACTCCCCCAAGCTTGAACTTTGCTCGTCCTCGAGCAACAAAACTATAGAATTAAATTATGAGGGTCAACTAAAGAACATAATCACAGTATGATTCCCACCTTCAAGGCACATACCGGCTCTCACTAACTAAGGAATGATAACTACCCTAAAGATGACAATGATTATCCATGAGAGATGTCCAACCCGTAATCAATGAACACAATCAAATAAAGTAGATAATATAATAAATTTTTCTGGTTCATGCGTGGTGCATCTTGTGATCTCCTATCTACATTTCTCAAATCCTAACTACCGTCTACAATGGAAGCAGATCTCCTGATATATAAGAATGAGGAGATAATCATGGGTGGCCTACCATTTTGAGCAAAGGGTGGGTGGAATGGGTGGTTGTGAAAGAAAAGAAAGCACAATACAGTTTAACATGCAAAAACAACATAAATGACCTAAATGATGCATATGCATATGAAAATGACCTAATGCCTACATTTTAGGTGGAATGATGCATGCTCTACTATTCCATCTCAATGTGAGATAGAATGTCTACAAAACTACATCATGTGCTTATTCTTCCTATTATACAGGTGAAACAAGTTCCTTTCTCCCTCTGATTTCTACTTATTTTTTTCTTTTCTTTTTGTTTCTCTTCTTTTTTTTCAATTCTTTTTCAAGCCCCAATTTTCTCAATTGACTACGGAGATATTTGTTGGGTTTTAGGGGAGACGGAGAAGGCAGCGGAAACAAAAAAATTTCTCCCCCAACCCATACCGAGGAAACACGTCAACGTCTATATAATAGGAAAGGATGGTTTGTGGAATCATACCTTGTCCCGAGGCTTGCTCGGCGACAATACCTCGCGTAATGCGCGGTCTTCAACTCTGGTCTTGGACGGTGTCTGTGCAGCTCTTGGTCGCACCGGGACTGACTCCTCCTCCTCCTACCGGACTGTCGGATGACAGTTGTCCTCCTAAGCGGCAGTGTCCTCCCGCCTCTGTAGTAGTCCACACGGACCACCTGGAACTCCACACTCCTTGTCCCACAAGGAAGTGGAAGGAGTCGTACCCTCCTGTTGATGTACTAGTCGCCAACACACTCTCCTTCTACCAGTTGCAACTGCAGTTGTCCTTCCCTTGCTGCACCTCCCTTTTGCGGGAAGCACTTGCTCGGGATCTCTCACGGTTACCAAAACCAGAGAGAACGACAACTTCGCAAAGCAACCGGCTTGCATTGAGTTGTACTCTGAGAAGCCCCCAATACCCCTATATATAGGCGGGTCATGGGATAGGGTTCTCTGTGCCTGACAATATGGGACTAAAGCAGGAGTAGAAGGGTTCGAGATTTTCCACAAAAAGCAACCAACTCGCAACCTGAACCGATCGGTTCACAAGTGAACCAGTCGGTTGGGGACCTGAACCGGTCGGTTGGAGCACCAACCGATCGGTTGGGACCCATGAGCCGATCGGTTCACTTCTGAACCGGTCGGTTTGTGGTCCTGGTCGGTTCCCGATTGACTTTCCTTCTTTCGTTTCTAATTGGTATCGAATACCAATCCTTGTTCCAATCAAATTGGGCAAGTGAAACGCAAGGAAAATTCTCACCGACCTGACTTTCCCAACTTGCTCGGTTGCACCAGTTGAACCGATTGGTTCAACACTTGAACCGCTCATTTCACCCTGGGCTTGAGCCGATCGACTCAACACTTGAGCCGACCGGTTCAGCAACCTCAGCCGACCGGTTCAACACTTGAACCGATCGGTTGGGAGTGCAGGTTGTGCAGAATCAGTCAAATGCGATTTCAATCAATCTGATACTCCAATCAATGCGTCCAACACCTTGACCCATACGATATTGAGCCATCGACTGATTGAGTGTTTAATTGAACTACTAAACTCCTTTAGTAATCAATCTAAACATTACTTGTGGACAAAACTCCTCTTCCAGGTTAAATCCTATGTGTGTGACCCTGCAGGTCCATTTCACGTTGGCAGTGAAAGTCCATAACACTTATGACTTCACAAGCAAAGAGCGGTGCCTAGTCACACATCAGTGCTACCCAAGTGAAAGTAGAAATTTGGAGAACAACTTTCATCCTACAATCCGTGAATGGTGTTACAATGAATGTATAATTCATTTGTCACTGATATCCTGAATGAACTCAAGGCATGGAACAGTCATCCTGTCAACGTTCATTCACTTTCTTGATCTCAGAGCAGATTGAAGGAGATATGTATGACATCAATATAACATACTGATTCACACATGCGTGTGCACGCCTATCTCAATCCTACTCATCAAGTGGCCTTGGATATCAAACTCCCTCAGGAGGGACAAATCCCATATCTATCACTCACCCCTCAAAAGCCCCATGTGTCAAAGCCACCCAATCATCACCTTTATAACAACCCATGTTTCAAGACTGCGTTTGATGATGTCAAAGTGTGCCCAACGACATGTGTTGAGTGTAGTGATTTCAGGTCAAAGAATCACACTCACCACCATCACTGTGAGTACTGACTGTGACTACCATCTCATGGTTCCATGTGTCAAACTCACGGTGGGTCTGTCCGGTACCTTGTTCTCTAACAAGTACCTGTGTGTTTGGTTTGATATCTCTATATCATGACTAATGAAATTCTATCATCAACCAACACCACAATCTAGTCTTTTGTGTGATTGCTGTCTATCTACCTTCCACAATGACATCCGACTAGGGACATAACAAGAATGTACAAACTCTTAGCATCTGTATGATCTCATCGTTCAGGTCATGAACCTGAAGGCATACGTCATTGAGTACTGTCATTCTCTAGACATTCAATCTGTTCTATCACTATCTCATATGACTGAACCAGAAAGAATTGGAAGCTTGCCTTTGATGTTTATCAAACCAATCTTAATGTATCCCACCAATCATCCCATGATTGGCTCTCAGGGCATACATACCAACAGACTCCCACTTGCACTGCGAGCCAATCACCCTTGAATCATATTCATAGTGATCTTCAAACATGTCCCACATGTTACTGTGCTCTAGTGCGAACATAGTGAGTAATGGCAACACCTTGCCAAAGTCAGTATAAATTGCATGTCTCACATCTCTTCGCTATACGTCACACGTATGAGATGGAGTTGTCGTAATATGCGATCTAGTATTCCTTTGCTAACCTTTAGCCACATTGCATGATCAAGGATTCCAGACTTGTCATCAATGACCGGAATATCTATCAGTTCATCTCATGAACTTCTGGATCCATATAGTATCCACTGATGTTCTCTAACACACGGATACTCAACATTTCCTTTTAAATGGTTTTATTGGAACACTTCCAATTATCAACAAACTTTAACTTTTATATATCCTATATATATTTTGCGATTAATTTTCTGTCCTTTCGAAAGTTCACATCAATGTAACTCTTTACATCGAACTCTTCCTTATCTCCATAGAAGTAGTAATTCACAAGTACTTATCAAGTTCTCATGGTATTCCAGTAATCCTTACTGGAAATAGACAGACATCCACTCGTCATGTCCCACATACGAGTTATCAGGATGAGCACATCATATTGTCATGTCCTACATACAACATGATGAATGCATTTTGTTCTTGCCATGTCAATACATGCAAGATAATGGGATGATTACATACATGATAGATCCATATCTATTCTTAGTGTTCCCATTCTTCATAAGAATTGGACACTTGGCCTTGGGATACTAACTCCATGTAAAATGGACAAGTTTTCTCCCACTGAATCTGTGTACACTAAACCCTTCAGTACATATTGCCAATGTATGCTTTCTCTTTTCAGGTCAAGAGGTTTTCGAGAGATATCTCTATAGATCTCTATTCCTATCACATAGGAAACATCTCTATCTTCCTTAAAGATAATTTCCACTTTTATATTTCCATTCAAGAACATTTCCATTTCACATCAACATGTGGAATGTGAACATGCTCCCACTAAATCACAGATCCCTTCTTTATCTTTGACATGTCAGTCAAACCCTTTGACTATATCATCAAAGTAAAGATCCAATTCTGAGTTGCTTGTACTCAATCAATCACATTGATTAGTCCATTGTAACTTATAGACTTCATTTGCATTAGTGGATTCATAAACCTTATAGGTTGTGTCACGTACACATCCTTGTTTTATTCCTCATAGGAATGCGGTTTTAGTATCCATATGCCAAATGTCTCAGTCATTAAGCTGTAATCAACAAGCATCATCCTTCTCAAAATGTTATCAATGTGTCTTAACACTTAAGACTCATTTGCACTTATGGATTTCATCCAATGAGCGCTACCATCAAGGTCATACCTTATGATTCACATGGAAATCATTTAGGATGTAATGATCATAAATCATAACTCAAAATTCGGTTCCTCATATTCATTTAGATAGTTGACTCATCACATGAACAACTCATCACATAGATAATTGAGGTGTATCCGTTAAGGATATAAGAACTCACGACCCTTGTGATTCTTAATTTCCTTTATTAGTGTGGGGTATTCTTTTATTAAGAAGAATTCAGTTATTTGATAATCATTATCTAACTCCTTAGAGTATGATTCCTTCTTGATTTAGACATCACCATGCCTTAATCATGAGTTCACTATGATATACTATCATAATCACTCATAAGAATCTCAAACATTTGGTCCAAGTATTTTATTCATTGATCTCATCAAGAATTAACACTTTACCAAATTTGTACTTCATCTATGATAATCTTGAACACTTCAAGATATTCATATTGGTATTTCTCTAAACACCATTTGAAGTATTAGCATTTGTTCCAATAGGTATGTAAATACATCACATGTATTATACCTAATAGGATAATCACTCTCCTACTATATTAGTGAAGATTGATTAATCATGTCCAAGATATTCATGTCTCTTACTGGTTCTCTAACCAAAAGAGTCTAGATTTATCCATCATATGGAAACTAGAAATGAATTTCTCATGATTAATGCTAATTTCATTGTTTGAGTTATCTATAACTTTTAGGTATCATTTTATCTTATGCATATCAAATACCACAAGATAAGCAAGGCATTGCCACAAAGATCATATCTTTAAGATCGAAACATCAACTTTATTAATTGCCATCATTGTCATACAATATGCAATAATAAAGTGTTTCTATCTATTGGAAATATTTGAAATAGCAGTTCTCAACTCTATTTTGTGCCCTTTTAGGCTGAAATAAACTGAAAGATACTCCTATCTATGGCAGCAACACTTGCTCCAATGATGGGTACTTCTTTCTTGGTCCTTTCACAAAGGCCATCACTTCTTTGCGGATATTGCATATCACATATGACATATCCATATCTTGGTATCATATACCTCGGATAAAGAAGCAGTTCATTTCTGATACCTTAGATGGAGATCTCCATCCCCTCCTTCATCTTCTTTTGTTCTTCCAGATATAGAGGGCAATCCCTCATACACCCTTTCCCCATGTGCCTTGAGGTTGAAGACGGCTTGGATTTCTGGCTAGCATCAGAACACTTCTTAGCTTTGCCCTTGTCCTTGCCCTTAAGAATTACCTTTTCTTTGATCACATCAAAGACTATGGTTTGTCTTTCTTCATCTTTGCCTCTAATATCCTCAACATGTCCAACAACTCTGTCAACGCTTGTCAAAGTTGTTCATGTTGTAGCTTATCATGAATTGTATGATTCTCACAACATTTGCAGTATCATACCAATAGCCAACTCTTGGCTCAGAGGGAATCCTTCTTAATCAGGTTTTCCACATACCCAATCACATTGAGTGTGTGAATACCTTACTGGATCTCCTTCTGTCATGACATACTAGGATAGTATCTTGGAGACATCATATGTCTCATGTTGTCTCTACAACTCATAGTTCAGAGAACACAACATCAAGCACTACTCATCAATGTCATCCTCAGTATGCTTCCATAAGCATACTTTCAGCCATTGATGTGGTGGGATCGAGTTCATCTGGTTCTGGTATAACTAGGACTTAGAGCTTTCGCTCTTTGATTGAGAACACTTCTCATCATCATCCTAAC
Source organism: Alisma plantago-aquatica (assembly GCA_963693085.1). NCBI lineage: Eukaryota > Viridiplantae > Streptophyta > Magnoliopsida > Alismatales > Alismataceae > Alisma > Alisma plantago-aquatica. Next base: position 597,940,511 of record OY856413.1, on the reverse strand, counting down.
CAGTCGTGGAATTATTCCCATTTAATTTGTTGGTCTCAAAGACCGATCGCAAATAAAGTGATTTGTTGATTAACCATTTATATTAAAAAAAAGGAAATATATGCAATTTTAGTCCAAAACTCTTTTTTGACTTCTTTTATTGATTTGAAAAGTTGACGATAAAATTAGGCCTTTAATTAATTATCGCTCCCACTATTTTAGTTCAAATTGATAGCCCTCACCATCAATTCGGAAGATTGCAGCGTACAACCTTCTGGTGGGCAAGATCCTGAAATCCTCTAAGTCATGAGTCAGCTAGGGCTGATCGCCCACAACTTAGATCTCTCAGGTAGGCAACTTTTGCCAATTGCATCATATGCAACTCTTGATAAGATGTCATATACAACTCCTTGCAATGATCATCTTCATGCCTCAAGGCGCTAGATCCTATCTAGGTCACCTTGTTAAGTCCGACCCAAAGCAAACACGATGAACATGCACCCTGCTAGGGAAGACCCACACATTCATCCTTCATGCTTCCACGAGATAGACGGTGCACCACGCTAGGGCGTGCCCACACTTGGTCGATCAAGCTTTTCACGTGTGTCGCACTTGGAAGGCATCTAAAACTTAATATTTTAATGAGGGATTTGGTTTTATATACATATACATATCCAATCACCACAATACATAGTACATATCATATACATGCTATATCCCACAGAAAACATGCACAAACGATAAAAAGCGATGATTATGGCCATCCTAATGTGATTCCTCGAGCCAAGAGGAATCACGGTCATCTAGGTCTACATCACATGTAACCTGTACAAGATGAACATATGTGCCTTGCCATCCGAGTTGATCAACTCATCACATGAATGATCTGTACTCTCCAGCCGGTCGTCTGGGTGCCACCAGCCGATCGGTTGTCTCCTCCAACTAATCGGTTTGCCTGGTCGTCGTGCATCTAGTCATGTCCGCCACCCGCTCATCTCGCTCCTCGAACCGGTCATCAACCGATCGGTTCACTCCTTGAACCGACCGTCTGGAACGTCAACCGATCGGTTCACGCCTTGAACCGATCGTTTGAGCAGTCGTCTTGATGTCTGCCGGTCTTTGACATAACAGGAAATAAAATCTATCCTATTTATTACATTGCTTTAAAAGGGGAAACCCCGAGTTACATTTGGGGGGAGCAAAGGTAGGAAAGAATCTTGAATTATTTCGAGCTACATCAGGAATAAGAGAGGGAAGATCGGTGCGCAGACTGAGATGCAAGCAACCACAAACAACCACACACAGATAGGGGTTTATAGGCCATAATCATGCTACACACATCCACCACAAAACTCGTTTAAGGGCGACGCGTATCGAGTGCATTAATAATACATATCATATATGTAATTTGGGATTTGTGGATTTAGGATTGGACATGCATAAAGCCAATATTATTCGCATCACATGCAATAAATAAAGGCGACAAACCAAAACCGATCATATCGATATTCCTAAAATATAGAGCAGTTGACGTGGCTCTGATACCACTGTTGGGTTTTAGGGGAGACGGAGAAGGCAGCGGAAACAAAAAAATTTCTCCCCCAACCCATACCGAGGAAACGCGTCAACGTCTATATAATAGGAGAGGATGGTTTGTGGAATCATACCTTGTCCCGAGGCTTGCTCGGCGACAATACCTCGTGCAATGCACGGTCTTCAACTCCGGTCTTGGACGGTGTCTGTGCAGCTCCTGGTCACACCGGGACTGACGACTCCTCCTCCTACCGGACTGTCGGATGACAGTTGTCCTCCTAAGTGGCAGTGTCCTCCCGCCTCTGTAGTAGTCCACACGGACCACCTGGAACTCCACACTCCTTGTCCCACAAGGAAGTGGAAGGAGTCGCACCCTCCTGTTGACGTACTAGTCGCCAACACACTCTCCTGCTACCAGTTGCAACTGCAGTTGTCCTTCCCTTGCTGCACCTCCCTTTTGCGGGAAGCACTTGCTCGGGATCTCTCACGGTTACCAAAACCAGAGAGAACGACAACTTTGCAAAGCAACCGGCTTGCATTGAGTTGTACTCTGAGAAGCCCCCAATACCCCTATATATAGGCGGGTCATGGGACAGGGTTCTCTGTGCCCGGCAATATGGGACTAAAGCAGGAGTAGAAGGGTTCGAGATTTTCCACAAAAAGCAACCAACTCGCAACCTGAACCGATCGGTTCACAAGTGAACCGGTCGGTTGGGGACCTGAACCGGTCGGTTGGAGCACCAACCGATCGGTTGGGACCCATGAGCCGATCGGTTCACTTCTGAACCGGTCGGTTCGTGGTCCTGGTCGGTTCCCGATTGACTTTCCTTCTTTCGTTTCTAATTGGTATCGAATACCAATCCTTGTTCCAATCAAATTGGGCAAGTGAAACGCAAGGAAAATTCTCACCGACCTGACTTTCCCAACTTGCTCGGTTGCACCAGTTGAACCGATCGGTTCAACACTTGAACCGATCGGTTCAACACTTGAACCGCTCGTTTCACCCTGGGCTTGAGCCAATCGACTCAACACTTGAGCCGACCGGTTCAACAACCTCAGCCGACCGGTTCAACACTTGAACCGATCGGTTGGAAGTGCAAGTTGTGCAGAATCAGTCAAATGTGATTTCAATCAATCCGATACTCCAATCAATGCGTCCAACACCTTGAACCATACAATATTGAGCCATCGACTGATTGAGTGTTTAATTGAACTACTAAACTCCTTTAGTAATCAATCTAAACATTGCTTGTGGACAAAACTCCTCTTCCAGGTTAAATCCTATGTGTGTGACCCTGCAGGTCCATTTCACGTTGGCAGTGAAAGTCCATAACACTTAAGACTTCACAAGCAAAGAGCGGTGCCTAGTCACACATCAGTGCTACCCAAGTGAAAGTAGAAAGTTGGAGAACAACTCTCATCCTACAATCCGTGAATGGTGTTACAGAGAATGTATAATTCCTTTGTCACTGATATCCCGAATGAACTCAAGGCATGGAACAGTCATCATGTCAACGTTCATTCACTTTCTTGATCTCAGAGCAGATTGAAGGAGATATGTATGACATCAATATCACATACTGATTCACACATGTGTGCGCACGCCTATCTCAATCCTACTCATCAAGTGGCCTTGGATATCAAACTCCCTCAGGAGGGACAAATCCCATATCTATCACTCACCCCTCAAAAGCCCCATGTGTCAAAGCCACCCAATCATCACCTTTATAACAACCCATGTTTCAAGACTGCGTTTGATGATGTCAAAGTGTGCCCAACGACATGTGTTGAGTGTAGTGATTTCAGGTCAAAGAATCACACTCACCACCATCACTGTGAGTACTGACTGTGACTACCATCTCATGGTTCCATGTGTCAAACTCACGGTGGGTCTGTCTGGTACCTTGTTCTCTAACAAGTACCTATGTGTTTTGTGACGACTGTCTCGCGAAAACAAGATTAACTAATGCGGAAGCGTTCATCAAGCAGCGGATTAGCGAAAATCACTAAAAATTAAAACTTTTTGCAAAGGGATCCATTCATAGGAAAACTCTTTCATTCAGAACCAAAGTAAAACTTTACATCTCATGTACTTTTGCTTCTCGAGGAATACAAACATTAACTACTCTGTCTTAATTGTACACAGGTAGTATAAAACCCTCGAGGCACTAAGCCAAAATATCGAAATCATTAACTACTACTCCAAGGACCTGAGAGTACAGAGACGACACATAGGACTTCTATATACATCTGAACATGACATGACAGTCAATGTCTCCACCTGAGACTTTACTGTTGTCCCTGCTACTGCTGATGTCCTTCACCTCCTGAAGGATTCCCGTCTCCTCGTCCGCGTCCACCTAAAAATGTGGTTCCCACGGGGGTGAGACAATTATAAAAATTGCCCCAGTGAGAGATATAACTCTCCGCCAGAAACATTATTATTGCAACTTAATAAGATAAATGTGAATAGGGAAATCATATTTATTTGACAGCAGATATTTTTATGTCTAACAGATTAAATCATTATTCTATATCAAAAGCATTGCAACTGTAACTTGATAGAATAAACATGTTACTATTCCTTTAATGAATATGAAGAACATGTATAACATCTATTCAAACTACATAATCATTATCACTGCATTAACTCTCTTCAGGCTTAGATCATATGACTAAAGCCTGGCATTATCATTGTGGAGTCATGGCTCGTAGCCATACTCTTTTCACAAGGTGTTAGGATCTTAATCCCTCATTTCAACACTGGGGCTTCTCATCCATTCTCAATTTCAATACCATAACCATGAAATCCTGGGTATTCAAACCCTTTGTTCATCACTTGAGCACTATTACCTCTTTCTCAGGTAACTAACACCTTTAGGTCATTTGACCAAGGTAAGTATGATACTTGCTACACAAGCATCCATCATGGCACTTGATGCACATTAATTCTCTTGCCACCTCTTACCAGGAACAAGGTATATTATGGCACACAAGGCCCAATTAACAATTCAAACTAATAATACATCATAGCTCATACCTGGCTATGCTCATCATCTCATAATACCTGCATGGTTAGCACATATAATAGCAGTACATCAATTATCTATCAATCCCATGCAAAAACAATGTATTAATATTTCAAGGGTATTACCCTTAATCCTTTATCAGGATTTGGGTTTCCATCACACATGGCTCATCAGAACACTGTACATCTTGTCACCTTTCACTAGGCAACAACTTTATTCACATGGCTCAGAAAACCATTCACATCTTGTCACCTCTCACTAGGCAACAACTTTATTCACATGGCACACAAGGCCATTCACATCTTGTCACCTCTCACTAGGCAACAACTTTATTCACATGGCGCACAAGGCCATTCACATCTTGTCACCTCTCACTAGGCAGCAACTTAAAACAAAGGCTTACAAGCCCAACTCATCTTGTTACTTCTTTATCAGTAACAAAAACATAATGGCACATATGGCCAATCAATTCTTATTAAATAAACATCATAGCTCATACCTGGCTTTGATCATCAACTCATGAAACCTGCATGATTGTCACACATGATAATAGACTTATCAGGTTTACAACACATCATGCAATACAGGGTAACACCACTATTCCCTTACCAGGGTTAGGGTTTTCCATCAATTAGGGCTTTCTCTCACATATCATTACCATTCATTAAGAATAGGGTTTTCCATTATTAACCATTTAGGTTTTCAAGATCATATTATCAATGATCAAACCCTAGTTCATTTCTCCCCACATCTAGGAGCCAACATTTATACCATAAGTATTCACTCATACTTATTTATTCTCATCAATTATCATTAAATGATTATCATCACAAGGTATGAGTATCTCTCTCATCCTTAAGTTGAGAATTAACAAAACGACCATGTTAGGTCACTTTCAATTCAGCTCTAAGTCAAGCATAGACCACCACGGCCGTGCTACCTTGCACGGTCGTGCAAAGTAAAGCTACCACGGCCGTGCTACCTTGCACGGTCGTGCTGAGTAAAGTCGCCACGGCCGTGCTGCCTTGCACGGTCTTGCTACATAGGATCATCACATGAATCATATTTATATATGAATTCTATTATTTGATCCTTTCAACTTGATTAGGTCACATCAACCCTTCAATCATATGCATACAACTATGATTAACATAGGGTACCAAGTCATTGGTCCTATAAGCAATTAGGGATGCATTCCCAATTAGGGTTTCTCATGAAATCACCCTCAACTAGGGTTCCACATGGATGCACCCTCAATTAGGGTTTCACTTGGAATCACCCTCAACTAGGGTTTCACATTGAATCACCCTCAACTAGGGTTTCACATTGAATCACCCTCAACTAGGGTTTCACATGGAATCACCCTCAACTAGGGTTTCACATTGAATCACCCTCAACTAGGGTTTCACATTGAATCACCCTCAACTAGGGTTTCACATGGAATCACCCTCAACTAGGGTTTCACATGGAATCACCCTCAACTAGGGTTTCACATTGAATCACCCTCAACTAGGGTTGAATTCAATAACCCTGTCAATTAGGGTTTATGTTCATGTTTAGGGTTTCATGATCTCTTTGATTAAGGATCATAACCCTTATACACCACATGATTCATATTCATGTATGAATTCATGCTATCAGCTTCTTAACTTGATTAGGTCATATCAACCCTTCAATCAAGTACATACAACTATGATTTACATAGTGTACCAAGTCATTGATCTTATCAGCAATTAGGGTTCATCCCTTAATTGACACTAATCACTTAGGTACTATTAGGGTTTTAACCTTTGTTCCTTCATTGGTTGACATTACTAACCATCATTGGATCAATAGTACATTCATCATCACATTGGACCTCCATTACATAAGGTATCCAAAGGAATTAGGGTTTACTATTCATCCTAATTAGTGATTTCACATGTAGGCAACCTCTTAATAGGGTTATACATGAAATCGGCCTCAATTAGGGTTTACATCATGTATTGGATCCATGCAATTGTTATGCATTAATGACTAGTACCATTAAAGGTATCTCCCACCTAATCACATTAGGTTTTCAAAAAGGTTTGATCCATTGGACCTTATAAGGTATCCAATTGAATTAGGGTTTCCAATGTTGATTCCTTCAATCATTGGATTCATGGAACCAATCATCAATTGGACCTATACCCATACTTCAATTGAGTTTAAATAGGTCAACCTTCAACTTATTTGACCCTTAATTAACCCTCAATTGGTCATCAATTAGGGTTTGATTCAATTGAATTAGGGTTTGGAATCGATGATTCAACAACACTAATCAATGTAAGACTAGTTGCTTTGAAACCATTGAACCATCATCCAAGTTGGGTATGACCTGACCCCAAACGGTCTTGAGGTCGTTTGGATGACCTCCAAACGGTCTTGATACCGTTTTCCCATCATATACCTCAAATCCAAGCCATCCAATTAAGGTTTGGATCATTGGATTGATCACCAAATCAGCATTGCATTGTATAACAGCTTGGCACCTTTAGACCTTCAAACACCTAACCATACTCAACCCTAGACCTCCAAACGGTCTTGGGTGACCACCAAACGGTCTTGAGACCGTTTGGATGAGCTCCAAACGGTCTTGAGACCGTTTGCCCATCATATCATTCCAATCCAAGCAATCTAATTAGGGTTTGGTTCATTGAAGTGCTCACCAAATCAGCAATCTATTGCAGATCAACTTGATATCTTTAGACCTTCAACCACTGAACTATACTCAACCCTAGACCTCCAAACGGTCTTGGGTGACCACCAAACGGTCTTGAGACCGTTTGGATGACCTACAAACGGTCTTGAGACCGTTTGCCCATCCAACCTTTGGACTCTAGTGAAAATTCATCATGGATTGGTCTATCGAGTTGATCAACAAATCAGCATTTAGTTGCAGTATGATTTGGTACCTTTGGACCTTCAATTGGTCAACTATACTTGACCCCAAACCTCCAAACGGTCTTGCGGTGATCCCCAAACGGTCTTGAGACCGTTTGGATGATCCCCCAAACGGTCTTGAGACCGTTTGGGCTAATCAACCCAAAATCTCAAATTAGCTCATTGTGATTTCAGCACTGATTTCAATTAGGGTTAGCCCAATTGATTAGCCTTCAACTCATGACTCGTTTGGAATTAACCCCTAAAATTTGGAGGGTCATTAACCAACATCATTATGAACAAAAATCTCATACGTTCAACGCTTGGTCAATGCACTCAAACGGTCTTGAGACTGTTTGCCCAAGCAGGTCAAGTTGATCAGGTTGAAAATCAGCACTTAATCCAATTAGGTTTCCCTAATTGATTAGGCTTCAACTCACGATTCCTTGGGAGTTAACCCATAAAACATGGTGAGTCATTAGAAAACATAATAAGGATCAAAAATATCATACGGTCAACGCTTGGTCAACCATCTCAAACGGTCTTGAGACCGTTTGCCCAAGCAGGTCATGTTAATCAGGTTGAAAATCAGCACATAATTCAATTTGATTGCCTAATTGATTGGCCTTCAACTCTCGATTCCTTTGGAGTTAATCCCTAAAATTTGGAGGGTTATCAGCCTACATAATTAGGAACAAAATTCCCAAACGGTCAACGCTTGGTCAACCATCTCAAACGGTCTTGAGACCGTTTTCTCCCAAACGGTCTCAAACCGTTTGCCTTTAAACGGTTTGCTGAAACCGCATAACCAATCAAATTAAAACGATTTGGAGTAGCTATCAAAACGGTTTTGCTTGGTAATTTTCTTTGGATAAGCATCTAGGATGATGTCATCATCCCCTTCCTTCGAACAACCAAGAACAGCAACCGTTCTTGATGGAAATTGCAGCAAGAAACAAGAGTGCATCAAATTGAAGAAATCAATCAACAAAGCATAGAGAATTGATGCAATAGCAATGTTTAAGGGTTTGAGTTATAAAACCCGCCTCCAATTGAGCTCCAAAGCTCCAAGATCACGCCATTAATGGTGGATGAAGCTCTTGAAACTCCCCCTAGGCTCGTTCTCAAGCTTTTGATTGCAAAAGTTGGCTAGGGTTGAAGAGGAGATCGAAATAAGAAGGATTCCATTATTTATTTTCGATTTCCACCATGAAATCAAAGAGAACGAAGGTCAAGGGCTCACCCACAGGTTGGGGACGTGCTACCTGCTCCTCCCTAGCTCCTTGGTCGGTTTTGCAAGCAAGGGGAAGAAGAAAATCCGAAATAGCCTTTCATTTGGCTTGAAAAAGGCACTTTTATAAGGAAATTGAAGAGAGAGAAAATGCATTATTAAAATGCATTAAATTCCAAAAATATGGCCGCCTCTTCCCCCTCAAATCCCTTAAGGACGAGGCAACTTCCTTTGCCTTTAATTCTCCTTCATTATCCTTGATTTAAAGAAAATCAAATTAAGCACCTTAATGCTTATTATATTAATATCCATATGTGAGTGGGTTTTCTTTTTCTTATAATAAGGTGAGTGGAATTTCACCTACTTAGGATATTTTCGTTCCTTATCTTGGAAAAGGAACGTTCATCCTTATTCAAAATCAACCCAAAACATTTTGGTTGAAAGCCCTTCAATTATTTTTATTCATTTTTGCCCTAAATCAAATTAGGGTTTCAATTAGGCATTAATCTTGATTATTTTAATATCAAGATTCTCTCTCCTCCAACTTAATTCAAATGAGGCACCCATATCATTTTATTTGCTCTAAATGTTTCCAAGAAACATTAGGGACCTTATTGAAGTGGTAATTTGCATATTGAACCCTAGGTTTTGGGTAAATTGCACTTTTCACCAAAACTAGGTTTTAATGCACAACACTGCTTTACAAGCTTAATCTTGGTGCCCGAGCTTGTGAAAGTCATACCACTACATCATATTCATTCTTATGATGTCTCAACATCAGAGTAACATCTTACCATGCAAAATTTGCAATTTAACCCCTCAACTTGGGTAATTTGCACTTTGGTCCAAAATAAGCAAACATTGCTTCAACATTGTTCAAACAGGACCAAAATTGAAACATAAGTTTCTCATGAGCCCTAATTACTTTTCACAAGATAAGATTAAGAATCTACTTAACCTTATTAAGCAAAACAATCTAGGGTTAATTCATAACCCGGGTCAGGGATGTTACAAATTATAAACCCCTAACAAGGATTTCGTCCTCGAAATCCCATGAAAAGGAGGGACAGATTGTTCATTAATCATGCCCTCAAGTCTCCACATATCATCTTAATATCATGGAGATATCATGAACTCTGTGATTCCACACAAAGCTCCTTTCATTAGTTCAACCTCATCAATGTTTATGCAGAGCATAAACCCCTAACATATGATGTCCATAACATTGAAAGGAAGAAGCATAGAAAAACATACTTCAATAATCACTCAAGAATACTTATCAAAAGGAAAAACATATATATCTAACATAGATAATTCACTTAGCAAACTCTATGTAATTGGGATTGTTCACATAGTTCTTCTTATTAGTTGGAAATGCCACATAGCTTTTCCCTTTTTGATTGGGAATGACACATAGCTCTTCCCTTTTTGATTGGGAATGACACATAGCTCTTCCTTTTTGATTGGGAATGACACATAGCTCTTCCCTTTTGATTAGGAATGTTCACATAGCTCTTCCTATTAGTTGGGAATGTTCACATAGCTCTTCCCTTTTGATTAGGAATGTTCACATAGCTCTTCCTATTAGTTGGGAATGTTCACATATCTCTTCCCTTTTTATTAGGAATGTTCACATAGCTCTTCCTATTAGTTGGGAATGTTCACATAGCTCTTCCCTTTTGATTAGGAATGTTCACATAGCTCTTCCTATTAGTTGGGAATGTTCACATAGCTCTTCCCTTTTGATTAGGAATGTTCACATAGCTCTTCCTATTAGTTGGGAATGTTCACATAGCTCTTCCCTTTTTATTAGGAATGTTCACATAGCTCTTCCTATTAGTTGGGAATGTTCACATAGCTCTTCCCTTTTGATTAGGAATGTTCACATAGCTCTTCCTATTAGTTGGGAATGTTCACATAGCTCTTCCCTTTTGATTTCATTATACTCTCTAGATTGTTTCAGAATGATTGCTTGATCAGGGCAATCAAAAAGATATCAATCTAGGAGTTTCCATACTCACTTTATCATCAATAGTTGTATATCTGGCCAGGGTTTACAAATACTGAGATCATGTAGTATGCACTTACATGCTATCACATTCCTCACTTTTCATATCATTATACACACAAGATTTTCCATTCCTATATTTCCTCCAGGCATCATTTCTAAATCTCATCTTTTGACATACAGATAAGAGAGATTATAAAACATTTTAAGTAACATTGAGTAAGATATAAGTTCTCATCTCCCTTGTGTCCTTATAGGACTAGTTAAAAGAATTCAAAAACATCTATTTTCATATTTTTAACACGCAGATACATGGAATGAAGTATCAGTATGAATATATTTCATCTAAGTATTACCCCTCAAGATCATCTACCACACTAGGTTGATTTCAACACATAGTGTCCAATTATCTCATGTTACTGCTTTTGCCTTTACTTAGTGGCTACTGCCCTGGTGCACTAGGCATTTATTGCACTGGTGACACCAAAAACTTTAGCTTTTCAGAGTAACTAGGCAAATGTCTCTAAATCATAGAGACCATTCCCTACTTCTCAGCTTTTTGCCCCTTCCTGGGCACTGTCATCACAGATTTATTATCTGTCTAAACTCATGGCAGAGTCTACTTTCTTTCTATAAGTTAATCTTTTCCATATTTTCCCTTGTTCCAATATGACTAAGTCATTCAGGAACTCTTTTAAAGCTCAAGATTTCTGTATTAAGGACTGATAATCTAGGTTGTAAGGCTAGTATCCAGTTCACTATATGCATTACTATTGCCCTAATCTGCCCAATAAGAGCATGACCATAGGATTCTCTATCCTGATCAGGTCTTAATGGGGATTCCCAGGCACTTGTTCTCCTCTTGCCTGGTCCCATGCACCCTCTCCTGGTGCAACAACATTGCCCTTAGCAACGTGTTCCTCGTGTTCTCCAGTCATTTTAAAACTTTACCCTTTTACTACACAAGCAGAAATCATTATAGGGTATACTGGAGGACACTAACATAGACTCAACAACTTAGTCCTATGTCTCTGTAGACTCAGCAAACCTAGAGCTCTGATACCACTAAATTGTGACGACTGTCTCGCGAAAACAAGATTAACTAATGCGGAAGCGTTCATCAAGCAGCGGATTAGCGAAAATCACTAAAAATTAAAACTTTTTGCAAAGGGATCCATTCATAGGAAAACTCTTTCATTCAGAACCAAAGTAAAACTTTACATCTCATGTACTTTTGCTTCTCGAGGAATACAAACATTAACTACTCTGTCTTAATTGTACACAGGTAGTATAAAACCCTCGAGGCACTAAGCCAAAATCTCGAAATCATTAACTACAACTCCAAGGACCTGAGAGTACAGAGACGACACATAGGACTTCTATATACATCTGAACATGACATGACAGTCAATGTCTCCACTTGAGACTTTACTGTTGTCCCTGCTACTGCTAATGTCCTTCACCTCCTGAAGGATTCCCGTCTCCTCGTCCGCGTCCACCTAAAAATGTGGTTCCCACGGGGGTGAGACAATTATAAAAATTGCCCCAGCGAGAGATATAACTCTCCGCCAGAAACATTATTATTGCAACTTAATAAGATAAATGTGAATAGGGAAATCATATTTATTTGACAGCAGATATTTTGATGTCTAACAGATTAAATCATTATTCTATATCAAAACCATTGCAACTGTAACTTGATAGAATAAACATGTTACTATTCCTTTAATGAATATGAAGAACATGTATAACATCTATTCAAACTACATAATCATTATCACTGCATTAACTCTCTTCAGGCTTAGATCATATGACTAAAGCCTGGCATTATCATTGTGGAGTCATGGCTCATAGACATACTCTTTTCACAAGGTGTTAGGATCTTAATCCCTCATTTCAACACTGGGGCTTCTCATCCATTCTCAATTTCAATACCATAACCATGAAATCCTGGGTATTCAAACCCTTTGTTCATCACTTGAGCACTATTACCTCTTGCTCAGGTAACTAACACCTTTAGGTCATTTGACCAAGGTAAGTATGATACTTGCTACACAAGCATCCATCATGGCACTTGATGCACATTAATTCTCTTGCCACCTCTTACCAGGAACAAGGTATATTATGGCACACAAGGCCCAATTAACAATTCAAACTAATAATACATCATAGCTCATACCTGGCTATGCTCATCATCTCATAATACCTGCATGGTTAGCACATATAATAGCAGTACATCAATTATCTATCAATACCATGCAAAAACAATGTATTAATATTTCAAGGGTATTACCCTTAATCCTTTATCAGGATTTGGGTTTCCATCACACATGGCTCATCAGAACACTGTACATCTTGTCACCTTTCACTAGGCAACAACTTTATTCACATGGCTCACAAAACCATTCACATCTTGTCACCTCTCACTAGGCAACAACTTTATTCACATGGCACACAAGGCCATTCACATCTTGTCACCTCTCACTAGGCAACAACTTTATTCACATGGCGCACAAGGCCATTCACATCTTGTCACCTCTCACTAGGCAGCAACTTAAAACAAAGGCTTACAAGCCCAACTCATCTTGTTACTTCTTTCTCAGTAACAAAAACATAATGGCACATATGGCCAATCAATTCTTATTAAATAAACATCATAGCTCATACCTGGCTATGATCATCAACTCATGAAACCTGCATGATTGTCACACATGATAATAGACTTATCAGGTTTACAACAATCATGCAATACAGGGTAACACCACTATTCCCTTACCAGGGTTAGGGTTTTCCATCAATTAGGGCTTTCTCTCACATATCATTACCCTTCAATAAGAATAGGGTTTTCCATTATTAACCATTTAGGTTTTCAAGATCATATTATCAATGATCAAACCCTAGTTCATTTCTCCCCACATCTAGGAGCCAACATTTATACCATAAGTATTCACTCATACTTATTTATTCTCATCAATTATCATTAAATGATTATCATCACAAGGTATGCGTATCTCTCTCATCCTTAAGTTGAGAATTAACAAAACGACCATGTTAGGTCACTTTCAATTCAGCTCTAAGTCAAGCATAGACCACCACGGCCATGCTACCTTGCATGGTCGTGCAAAGTAAAGCTACCACGGCCGTGCTACCTTGCACGGTCGTGCTGAGTAAAGTCGCCACGGCCGTGCTGCCTTGCACGATCGTGCTACATAGGATCATCACATGAATCATATTTATATATGAATTCTATTATTTGATCCTTTCAACTTGATTAGGTCACATCAACCCTTCAATCATATGCATACAACTATGATTAACATAGGGTACCAAGTCATTGGTCCTATAAGCAATTAGGGATGCATTCCCAATTAGGGTTTCTCATGAAATCACCCTCAACTAGGGTTCCACATGGATGCACCCTCAATTAGGGTTTCACTTGGAATCACCCTCAACTAGGGTTTCACATTGAATCACCCTCAACTAGGGTTTCACATTGAATCACCCTCAACTAGGGTTTCACATGGAATCACCCTCAACTAGGGTTTCACATGGAATCACCCTCAACTAGGGTTTCACATTGAATCACCCTAAACTAGGGTTTCACATGGAATCACCCTCAACTAGGGTTTCACATTGAATCACCCTCAACTAGGGTTGAATTCAATAACCCTGTCAATTAGGGTTTATGTTCATGTTTAGGGTTTCATGATCTCTTTGATTAAGGATCATAACCTGATAACCTCTCATTTTGTGACGTTATCTTATTAGTTATCTTTAGTTTTCCATACTCTTTCTTAGATAAACTAAATAGAATCATTAAACCTTCTTACTTTATTGCAGATACATCAATAAACTAACTTTTCCTCTTTTTCATTACAGAAAACACAAAAAAATTCACAAAGACTCCTCACGGTCCCAAGACCGCGAGAAGCCTCACGGTCCCAAGACCACGAGAAGCCTCACGGTCCCAAGACCGCGACAAGCCTCACGGTCCCAAGACCGCGAGAAGCCTCACGGTCCCAAGACCGCGACAAGCCTCACGGTCCCAAGACCGCGACAAGCCTTACGGTCCCAAGACCGCGAGAAGCCTCACGGTCCCAAGACCGCGAGAAGCCTCACGGTCCCAAGACCGCGAGAAGCCTCACGGTCCCAAGACCGCGACAAGCCTCACGGTCCCAAGACCGCGACAAGCCTCACGGTCCCAAGACCGCGACAAGCCTCACGGTCCCAAGACCGCGACAAGCCTCACGGTCCCAAGACCGCGAGAAGCCTCACGGTCTCAAGACCGTTTGAGACCAAACGGTCTCAAGACCGTTTGGGCTCAACTTGAAGCCTATAAATAGGACCTCAAGGGCCACTTCAAGGGGATCGAATTCCAAGACGCCCAAAGGCTGCCTCTCCAGACCCAGAGCACTCTGATCTTCTGTCCACTGCCCCAAGGCTGCCAGTTTTGGGATCCGTGCTCATCATCAAGCTTCCTTCTCTCTCTTCTTTCCACCTCTTCAACAAAGAAGGTGGGAAGAGAAAATCCTTCATCAAAGCAACCACGAAGTGCGAAGATCGTTGCTCTCTTCACCAAGGGTTCAACCTTCCCTCCTCCGTGGAGATGACGTTCTTTCTCTCTCTTCTCACCTCCTTTGCCATGAGCGAGTAGTTTCTTTCACTAGGGTGCGGGGAGTAGCCCCGCTACCCATGTTTTCATTTCATGCGATGTAATTCAATAACTTGTAATAAAGATACTCTTCCTTTCAGTTTGACTTCAATCGCTTAATGAATACTAGTTGCTTGATCATCAACTTGTGTTACATATTGTCTTTTGGTATGAATTGTCTACGTTTGTACCCTTAGATCTAAATATCGATTGAATGTTGGTTATGGATGTATGTAGTCACCATACGTCTGTTTCGGTGTCTAGAAGTGTTTTCAGGAGTGGAGTAAACTCACCCCCATCGTTGCACTTTCATACTATGAAATGGACTCAGTTGACGTATGGAAGTGCAACCTTGGTAAGGTCGAGGAACACATTTCATGAAGGAGTAATGCAAGGCATGTGACCATTCGTTATGGGATGGCTGGCATTGCAATACTCCACACTTTTCGTAGCTAGTTATCCGAAAGGAAGCTAGGACTACAAGATACTAACTGATTTGACCCTTTTTGCAGGTTGTTTTATTATGTTGCATGACTTGATCCATGTGTAGTGGTGTGAAACCCGATAACATCCTAGTGGTTTTTATCATTTGTTTACAACTTTAATCTTTACCTTCTTGCTTTTCTTTCCTCGCATTTAGCTTTAGAACCAACATCAAACTTTCGATCTAAATATCAACTGTTAAGTAGTTAAGTAGAACTAAAACGTTTTCCATCTTGACTTCGTCAAGACCGTTGTCCCGAGGATTCGACCCTTAACTATACTACGATAAGACTTCCGCGTGTCTTAACACACGTGGGTGGAGTTCTTACCATAGTACTAGCAAGGCTAAACCTAAGGATTCATCACCTTAGGATTTTTAGTGGTGTTGCAAAACTCCATCAAAAATTGGCGCCGTTGCCGGGGACAACGGAACTTTTTAGTTTTTACTTACCAACTTCTTGGTTGATTAGGATTTTACACTTTTTCTTAATAACAACTCCAATACTTCTTGATCTTTTTTTTTCATTTCCTTCCATTATCCTAACGTGTGATTTTCCTTCTACTCAGGTAGAAAACGTGTATGCAACCCCCGCATAGCATCGGATTCTCCCCTGAACCAGAATACGATTCTGAGGTAGAAAGAAGTTTTCACCGAAGGAATAGACTTAACCGCCAAAGAGCCAGACAGATGGCCGAAGAGCAACGCCTTGTTGCAGAAAGAGTCAACGCCGCCATAGCAGCACAACGAGCACAACTTATTGCCGACACTCGTGCTCAGGTGCAAGCTGAGATCCGAGCTGAGGAACAAGCCCGCATCCAAGCAGAGCATGCTGCTGCTCAACTTGCGTTAAGAAACAAGCAACTTCGGGACTACGCAGTCCCAAAGAATTATGAAGACGATCATCCTGTCCGACCACCGATTATTGACATACCACACTTTGAAATTCGGACGCAGTGGATCCAGATCATGCAAGGCATCTCTTTCTCCGGAGCACCCGGAGATGATTGCATGGATCACCTTAAGAGATTCAAGTCACTCTGTCGACTTGTACCCCAAGCAGGAATTGCAATGGAAGCAATCATGTTACACCTTTTTCACTTCACCTTATCTGGAAGAGCACTAAGCTGGTACAACGCTTTGGATAGACACCCCATCATCACTACCTGGACTCCCTTAGAAGAGAAGTTTCTTGAGAAATTCTTCCCACCTTCGCTAACCTATGAGATTAGGGGACAAATTAATCACTTTTCCCAACTACCCGGAGAAACGCTTGCTGAAGCTTGGGAAAGATTCAAAGAACTCCTGAGAAAGTGTCCTCACCATGGCATCTCTCAAAATCAACTAATAGAAACATTTTATAGAGGAGTAAGTGATGATATTAAGCAATTCCTAGATTCCTCATCTGGAGGAAACTTTATGATAAAGAATTATGAAGATGCCTGGAATATAGTTACGCTGGGGGCCGAGAACCAATCCAATTGGGGAAGGTCATCTAACCAACCCAAAGGCGTTCTCAAGGTTTACAAAGCGGAAGAATCCATGGAACTCAAGGCCATTGCTGAGGCTTTGAAGACTATCGCTAGCAAGCAACAAGCCCTCGAAACTTCTTTCGGGGAATATGATAAGAAGAAAAGCTCTCAGGTTCAACAAGTTAAGGCAGCTACTGGAACTTGTGAAGCCTGTCATGCATCCGATCATCCCACATTATCATGTGGATTGTTGTACAATGTCATGATGGATTTACAACCACCTATGCCGCAATATGAACCCATCATCGAGCATCCCGAAGATCAAATGCCAGAGCAAGTTAACTCCATACATTCAATACCTGGACAAGTGTATTACAACCCAGACAAACCAAGGAACCATCCTGGTTTCCAATACGGGAATCCTGCAGGGACTGCCAACCCACAGCAGCAGGCACAAGGTGGATCTTTCAATAGACAACCACCAGGATTTCAGAATAACTTCAATCAAGGGAATTACAGACAAGGTTTTCAAAGATCTAACTATCCCAGGAATCCTTCTTACCAATATGCCCATTCAGGACTGCACCCTCAGTTGCAACAACCCCAGTTGCAGCAGCCACAGCAACCCCAGTTGCAGCAGCCCCTGCAACCACAGTTAACTGCACCTCTACAACAACCAGGACAGCAAGTCACGCAGTATCAACAAAGGGGTGCTCCTCCCCAATCATCTGATGAGATATCCTTGATTAGACAAATGCTTCAATCGCAACAAACCAAGCTTGCAAACCAACAAGCTCAACAAAAAGCCGTAGAAGCCCAACTGGCGCAGATTGCCGCTCAATTGAAACCTCAAGCCGGCACTTTTGCTGGGCAACCAGAGGCAAACCCCCATCATAACCCAAACAGACCAGAACAACTTAATGCCGTCACCACGCGGTCTGGTTGTGTCCTGCCTGACGTCACAAGAATCGACCATGATGATGATAACGTAGCCATCCTTTCCCCAACAGGGAATGCAAGCAGAGAAACAGAAAATTCTACAGAGAACGAAAAGGAAAAGGAACCAATCTCAGAAGTCCCACCACGAATTCCTTACCCAGACAGACTAAAAGGAACCAAAATGGACACTAGGTTCCAAAAATTTAAAGAAGCTATGAAAAAGTTATACATTGATATTCCTTTTCTTGATGCCCTTTCCGAAGTGCCCGCTTGGGCAAAATACCTGAAAACCCTCTTGTCGAGAAAGTATATGACAGAGGAGCATGAAACAGTGAAACTTGCTCAGACCACTTCAGATATTCTGCTTAATAAAATGCCAAAGAAAAAGAAGGACCCAGGTTCCTTCGGCATTCAGTGTTCCATTGGAAATGGCTCCAGCAAGAAAGGATTGGCAGACCTAGGAGCAAGCATATCTATTATGCCTTATTCAATGTGTAAAAGATTAGGCTTCACTGATTTGTTACCTACGACTATGACAATCCAGTTAGCCGACTCTACCATAACTGCCCCTCTTGGCATTATCGAAGACATCCCTGTCAGAATAGGAACAAATTCTTATGTCCCGTGTGATTTTGTTATTATGGACATACAAGAAGACCTGAGATATCCGATAATCTTTGGAAGACCTTTCCTAGCTACCGCCCGAGCTCTCATTGATGTCGAAGCAGGAACTATTATTCTGAGACTTGGGAGGGAGGCTTTCCAGTTCAGAGTTCTCAACAGCATGAAAGGTCCTAGCATTCAAGAGGAAGTCTTTCTCCTGGATGCTATTTATCAAATGTCCCAGTTAGAAATGTCTGAACCATCCGACGAATTGGAAAATATTCTTACAAATCCGGATGTAGAATTCTCGGCCAGTGAACTAGTACAACAGTGCCTGCAATACTTAGAAAAAGCTGAAGAAGCTCCGACAGCCACGTTTGAAGAACTTAAAGCCATCACAATTATAGAAGCCACTGAGCCACCCAAGGCTCCAGAAATGAAAGCCTTACCCGAGGGACTTAAACATGTTTTTCTTGATGATGAGAAGCTCTGTCCGGTAATCATCAGCTCCACTCTGGAGGATGATCAAGAAAACAGACTCCTCGATGAACTGAAGAAGCATAAGAAAGCAATTGGCTATAAAATGACTGATCTGACGGGCATAAACCCTGCTCTATGTATGCACAAACTGCCCATGGTTGAAGAGTTTAAACCATCGCGAGAATACCAGAGAAAGTTAAACCCCAACCTCAAAGAGGTGGTTCGCCTCGAGGTCCTCAAACTTCTAAAGGCAGGCATTATCTACCCAATTTTTGATTCTCAGTGGGTAAGCCCAGTGCAAGTGGTCCCTAAAAAGGGGGGAACCACCGTTGTTCTTAATGACAAAAACGAACTGGTGCCCACTAGAACCGTTACAGGGTGGCGTATGTGCATTGATTATAGGAAACTTAATAAATCAACACGAAAAGATCACTACCCCCTGCCTTTCCTAGATGAGGTCCTCGAGCGCCTAGCTCATCAGAAGTTCTTTTGTTACCTCGATGGATATTCCGGCTTTTACCAAATCCCGATACATCCGGACGATCAAGAAAAAACTACTTTTACCTGTCCCTTTGGGACGTACGCTTTCAGAAGAATGCCATTCGGGCTCTGTAATGCACCAGCTACTTTCCAAAGATGCATGTCCGCTATCTTTGCGGGATTGACAGAGTCTATAATGGAGGTATTCATGGATGATTTTTCAGTTTACGGAGACTCCTTCGACAACTGTCTGCTCAACCTGGTTCAAGTCCTACAAAGATGTGAGGAAACAAACCTCATTTTAAATTGGGAAAAATGCCATTTTATGGTAACAGAAGGTGTTGTTTTAGGACACAGAGTGAGCGACAGAGGGATCGAGGTGGATCAAGCAAAAATTGACGTTATCTCAAAATTGATGCCACCAAAAGACGTAAAAGGAGTCCGTGCCTTCTTAGGACATGCTGGATTTTACAGAAGATTTATTAAAGATTTCTCCAAAATAGCAAAACCCATGACACAACTGCTGACCAAGGACACAGAGTTCAACTTTAACCAAGAATGCTTGCAAAGTTTTACAACTCTGAAAGATGCCCTGATTTCTGCACCAATATTACGAGCTCCAGATTGGTCGTTACCTTTCGAAATCATGTGTGATGCGAGCGATTTTGCCATAGGGGCCGTTTTAGGGCAAAGAATCGACAAGAAACCTCATGTTATATACTACGCATCTAAAACACTGGATGAAGCACAAAAAAATTATACCACTACAGAAAAGGAATTTTTAGCTGTCATCTACGCATTTGAAAAGTTCCGCTCATACCTGATAGGAGCTAAAGTCATTGTCTACACTGACCACTCCGCTATACGATATCTGATCCAGAAGCAAGACGCAAAACCTAGACTTATCCGCTGGGTGCTAATGCTTCAAGAATTCGATTTGGAAATTAAAGACAAAAGCGGAGTGGAAAACGTCGTCGCCGATCATCTCAGCCGTATCAGAATTGAGGATGAAGACAAAGTTCCTATCCAAGATTCCCTCCCGGACGACCACTTAATGAAAGTCTCCAATGGATTTCCCTGGTATGCCGACATTGTCAACTATTTGGCAACAGGAATCATTCACCCATCCGCATCTTATCACGATAAAAAGAAGTTCATTCACGACGCTAAGCAATATTTCTGGGACGAGCCCTATCTTTTTCGCTTATGCGCAGATGGACTCTTTCGTAGATGTATCCCAGAGACAGAAATCACTCCGGTCCTTGAGCACTGTCACTCAGGCCCTACTGGGGGGCACATGAGTTCTAAGAAGACAGCCCTCAAGGTCTTGCAATCTGGCTTTTATTGGCCCACCATTGCAAAAGACGCACATGAATATGTGCGATCATGCGACAAGTGCCAACTTTCCGGAGGAATAACCAGAAGAAATGAAATGCCATTGAACATATGGCAAGAAATCGAACTTTTCGATGTTTGGGGAATAGATTATATGGGCCCTTTCCCCTCATCTTATGGATTCAAGTATATCTTGGTTGCTGTGGATTACGTCTCAAAATGGGTAGAAGCTCTACCAACCACCTCTTGCGATTCAAAACCGGTTATCAAGATGTTTAAAGAGATAATATTTCCTAGATTCGGCGTCCCAAGAACGATTATATCTGACGGCGGATCACATTTTTTGGAACGGAGCTTTGAAGCCTTATTAAGAAAATATGGAGTCAACCACAAAGTTTCTACACCATATCACCCACAGACATGTGGACAGGTTGAAGTCTCCAATAGGCAAATTAAAGTTATTCTGGAAAAAACCGTCAATCGACACCGCACCGATTGGTCAACCAAATTATCCGACGCTCTATGGGCCTACCGTACAGCTTTCAAAACACCCATCGGAACAACGCCGTTTCGATTAGTGTACGGGAAGTCTTGCCATTTGCCAGTTGAATTAGAGCATAAGGCTTGGTGGGTCATTAAGCAACTAAATTTCGATCTCAAAGGTGCTGGTGAATTCCGACAACTTCAACTCCAAGAGTTAGAAGAACTACGAATGACAGCCTACCACAACGCAAGAATCTACAAAGAACAAACTAAGATGTGGCACGATGGCCACATCAAAAGAAAAGATATAATCGTCGGAAACAAAGTCCTCCTATTCAACTCCAGATTAAAAATGTTTCCTGGAAAACTGCGTACCAAATGGTCGGGTCCCTTTACAATCAAACATATATACCCGACAGGAGCTGTCATCATTATTGACGATAATGGAGGAGAGAGGATCGTAAATGGCCACAGTTTAAAAAAGTACCACACTCCGGCAGACAAGTTATCCAGACAAACCATCGAAATTCATGGCCCTATAAAGTCAGCATAGCCGGAGCAATACTCTTGTCGAGCCAGCGACGCTAAACCAAGGCGCTTCTTGGGAGGCAACCCAAGGCCTGATTATCACCTTCCCTAGCCTTTTCTTTTGTTTTTAAACACCCTTTTATCTATCTTTGTTTTTCCTTTTTCTTTTGCTTTCTTTAAATCAAAAAAATACATAAAAATCCACTTGATCTTGCGGTCAAACGGTCTAGAGACCGTGAGGCTCCTCGCGGTCTCCAGACCGTGCGGCTCCTCGTGGTCTCCAGACCGTGAGGCTCCTCGCGGTCTTACGACCGTGAGGCTCCTCGCGGTCTCACGACCGTGAGGCTCCTCGCGGTCTCCAGACCGTGAGGGGCTCCTAAAAACCTATAAATATACCCCCCCCACCTACGCACCCCTCTTCTTGATTCTCGAATTCTCGAACTCTCCTGTTTCATTCCGCTCTGACCTTCGTTTCTACACTCCCGCGCGTCGCTGTTTCAAGTGCTTTGCCGACGACTCGGCTTCGTCGCCGTCGTTCTCGACTTTGTCGTCGTCGTTCCTAGCTCGTCGTCGCTCCCGGCTTATCGACAGCTCTGCAACAGCTACCCCTTCGCCGACCCACCGACCGCAGCGACAGGTTGACGCATCACCATTTCAAACTCGCGTTCGAGCCCCCTCCCGCCGTTGTCGCCATCATCGTTTCCGCAGCTTTTAGCCAACGAACGGCCGCGCGGTTCGTCTTCCTCGCGGTCTCCAGATCGTTTGGATCCTCGCGGTCTCCAGACCGTTTGGATCCTCACGGTCTCCAGACCGTTTGGATCCTCGCGGTCTCCAGACCGTTTGGATCCTCGCGGTCTCCAGACCGTTTGGATCCTCGCGGTCTCCAGACCGTTTGGATCCTCGCGGTCTCCAGACCGTTTGGATCCTCACGGTCTCCAGACCGTTTGGATCCTCGCGGTCTCCAGACCGTTTGGATCCTCGCGGTCTCCAGATCGTTTGGATCCTCGCGGTCTCCAGACCGTTTGGATCCTCGCGGTCTCCAGATCGTTTGGATCCTCGCGGTCTCCAGACCGTTTGGATCCTCGCGGTCTCCAGACCGTTTGGATCCTCGCGGTCTCCAGACCGTTTGGATCCTCGCGGTCTCCAGATCGTTTGGATCCTCACGGTCTCCAGACCGTTTGAGACCAAACGGTCTCAGGACCGTTTGAACTAAATCAAACTAATAAAACTCAAATTCAAAATAATTTTACTTTGTTATAATTTCAAAATTTAAGATTTCTAACTTTTGTTTCTTATCAATTATTTCAGAATGACTTCACCTGCTAAGCAAGGACCAACAGACGCTCCCTTCTGGACAAAAGAGAAGCTCATTGCTGAACGAGCAAATCTGCAAAGCCTAGTTGACGATTTCAAAAGGACTGGAAAAGTCCCAGCAGAAGTAAACCTGACTGCTGTCATGAAGGACATCAAGCAAATCAACCGCTGCCTAGATGAAGAACCTTCTGACGAGGAGGTCGAAGAGACCTCATCCGACGAGGCCTCCGAATACCAGCCTTCCCCTGAGAAAGAATTCCCCACTACAAAATCTAAGGGGAAGAGATTGGCTCAAGAACCAACAACTGATCCCACATCTAAGAAGAGAGCCAGGAAGCAGGTCCACCCTGCCTGTGCAAGAGAACAAATCTTAGCAGGGTACATCCCACCATCCTCCACCACCGTCACCAACCCTGCCACAATAACTGTTCCTATCTTTCCTCCCATCACCACCACAGCACCACCACCCGAGAACCTTCACCTCCAAATCACTCCCCCCATCAGCCAACTCCTCAAACCAACCAAGTATGCCTGCCCCAGCATACTGATGAAGATGGGGATCTACCACAGAATCCTCACTCTTCTTGACAATTCCAACCTTTCCCGGCTCTGCTTTGTATCGGAAATTTCCTACTCTGAGCCAACTACTGAATTCTTCACATACTTCAACAAAGAAGTGGTGGACATCTCGCATAAAGAAAGGGACGGTGGTGACCGTAGAATAACCTCCAGAATCTTCAACAACGAAGTGGTCATCACCGAAAATGTCCTAAACGAAATCTTCATCGATAATAAAGACCAGCTGAAGCAAGCCAAAGCTGCTGGCACAGACCACCCAAGTTTCAACAAGCATAAATTCTGGAAGTCTTTAACGGGGTTACCAACCTTCGATGCAAGGACAAGCAAGGCCTCCAACGTTCATTCTGGCCTAGTGCGCACGCTACACAAAATTATAGTCGGCGCACTTTTCCCTAGATCCGAAGGGGGAAATATTTCCATATCCGACCTTTTTGTCCTCTGGTCAGTCCTCAACGGATTGCCTGTCAACATTGGACGGCACATGCTGATCAAGCTCTCAGCCTTCGCCCTCGGGAAAGAAATCTGCACGGGTGGTCATATCACATCTATCATCAAATATCTCAAGATGGATAGACTTCTACCCAAATGCAGCCCAATAAAAGGCGACATTCTTACCAATGAACAGACACTAAAGAACTCTTACATCTTAAAAGATAAGGATGGAAGGCTGCACTACGTATTCTGCCCCACAAAATCTTCACGAACCCTGCTGCCACTTCCTGAGCTTGCTGACTATGATAAAGACAAGCTCCTGTTCACTGAAGATGAGATCGCCAAAATCATCGCTTCACTCAAAGCCAGAGAAAAGAAAGCAAAGGCAGGGCAGGCAGAGCTTAGTATAACTGCCCCGGCAACTAAAACAGCAAAGCTCCTAGTCAAACGACCTTCCAGAAGGCTCGTCAAAGCTCATGAGCTGTCAGGGACACCCACATCGAAACCTAACCCTGAAACTGAACCCCCCCTCCCTGAAGAACATATTACATCCTCATCACTAGACTCTTTTATAATGAGTCTAAATGCTGAGCTCACTACCACCTCTCCGCCCTCCACTACCCCAATCTCCACCACCCCACCACCATCAACCACCCTTCAATCTTCCTCCGCTCCACCTTCCTTCACCACCTCTCCACCACCTCCACCTTTCTTTACTTCGGGAATCCCTTTCTCCACCACAATGCCCGCATTCTCCTCCTTCACATCCACCGACTTTCCATCAACATTCCCGAATCCATTTCCATCTTCGGGAATGCCACCATTTTTTCCATCCTCCACCACCCCGACATCGCTAGTGACTCCATCTACAGTCACCACGCAATTCGCGGGTCCATCACCTGTGTCTTTTCCACATGACACTATCATTCCACCCCAACCCCAGCCACCTCACCCTTCAATCACTGGGGTCCCTTTTGCTAACGTCGGTGCGGAATTCGGACGTCAATTTGACACCATCCGAAACCTCCTCACCGACCCATCTAACATTTTACATTCTATTTTTTCATGTGTGCAGGGTCTAACTCAGCAGGTTGCCCAGATCGGCGAGCAGAACCGCACCATGCCAGGCATCCTCCAAGAAATCAAACAACATCAAGCTTCAGTGGCCAAGCAAGTCGACCACATCGACGGCCACTGCAACAACTTGCCCAAGTTGATCCAGGGAGTACAACGCCAGCATGAAGTGTTGGCAACACAAGTCGATCGGATTTCCGCGCAGACTTCACCTCTGCCAGAGACCCTACGCGAGCTGCAGCAACAACAACAAGCTTTCAGCACGCGGCTGGATGACATCACCACCTCCCTCACGCAGCTACACCATCGCCAGGAGGAGTCATCAAATAATGAGCTCATTCAGTTAAGAGCTCAAGTAACAGATCTCACAGCAAGACTCCTCTCGGCTGAACAGCGTTTTCTAGATATTAAAGAAACCCACGAAGCACTGCTCGAAACACACGAGCACGTGCAAGTGGCTTATGATGAACTCCAATCCATCCATCGTCTGTGCAAAAAGAAAGCACAAAAGAAGACAACTAACGACGATGAAGATGATGATGATAATGATGACGATTCTGATTCTTCAGCAGACTCCACCAACAGTACCTCCTCAGATGAAAACTCTGACAAACCAGCTGATGCTGGGGAGGGTCCAAGCCAAGGAGCAGAACCCAGACAACAAACAGATCACCATGACGGTGATAAGGATCCCACCTCCCCACACCATGATTGTTACGACCCCATCTGAGCTTAATTGGTAAACTAGGGTTTACCTAGACAATTGCAAAGATTAATTAGAATAATCATTCTCGAAATCTAGTTAATGACGATAACACAATTAGGATGTTTTAACTATGATAAGAAGTCTAAATGTTCTTTTGTTTTGAGAATTAGGGTTTAAGAAGCATAAACCCTAATCGGCCCAAAATTAGGGTTTTGATAATGCTTGAATACAGAATTTGATAAGTGGAATGTCTCACTAAATGATTTTTAGTATTTTATGTGTAACTCTGATTTGCTTCAAATTTGGATATGATTTAGATATATAAAATGTGAACAATATTGGAAAATATCAGAATTTTTGAAAAATGCCCTGACCTGTTTGTCGGCCGAGTTTCAAACTCGACCGATCACAATTTCAGAATTTTACAGCAGTGTGGTAATTGAATTTTATCTTTTTATTGGTATATCCAATTGATCTCAAATTTTAACAGTATTTGATAAATACAATTTTAGACACTCTGTTAAATTGGCATAATTTTTGGATGACTTTTGAATCCCTACAGTAAGGGTGTCGGTCGAGTTTGTGCAGGACAAACTCGGCCGAATATATTCTGCAGACTGCAACATAGCAGTGCACTGTTCGATTTTTAATTTATTATTGGTAACTCCAAATGATCTCAAATTTTAACTGAAGCCTTATAGAACAATTATTAACAACGTGATAAATTCCCATAATTGTTGGAGAATGTTTGATCTCTGAAATAAGCGAATTACAAGAATCAATCATGAAGAATGAATCATAGAATAGAGTATAATGCTTTTATGAACCCTAAAGCAAAGGCTAAGTAGAAGAATAGGGTTGAGCATTCAATAGGTCCATAGAAGTAAAGAGTCTTTAAAGGAGTAAAGGTAAAGAGAATCGTATGAATATGTAATTCATAAGACTAGAACAACAAACTAGTTTCTAAGCAAAGAACATAGGTGTAGTTTAACAAATGAATAAGTCATACAAAGGTAGACTGTTTTCAGAAGAAAAAAAAAAACTCGATTGAAAGAGAAACTATGTTTGACCCATGCATGATCCACTTGATGTAAAAATGAAGAATATGTAATGTATTCAACATGAGGAAAAACAAATACAAGGACTATTAATTTAGAATGTTAACTTCACAATAGTATAAAGATAAAGGAGGAAATATGTGCAACATGGTATACATGACCATACATATGAATAAACAACATGGTCATAAGAGAAAAAAAAATTTAGAATTAAAGATGACGGGTTAAAAAGTAGTATATGGTAAGAGGACTATGAAACGTAAGAAAGGGTTTGAAATATGATGGAGAAATTATAAAATAAAGAGGTTGTGAGATTCAAGCAAGTGCTAATTAATCAAATATCTCTATTGATAACTAAGTAAATCTACATATGAGAATGTATTAAGGGAATGCTTGAATACAAGTATTCCAAGTCTTAAAATCATCTTCTCTTTCATATATTCCTTAATGAGAGCAAGGTGGGAATGAAATGATAAGAAAATGAATCATATATGGTGCATAACTACCTTGGTAGGGTCATCTAGTGAATGTAATAGTGACATACAATATGATGAAGTGTGATGAGAAATAAGTTCTTGCGTGATAGCAAGAATGATGAATAATCTATTCCTATCTTAAATGCTTCAATGTTAATGATGTTTATTGTATATAATCATATGAAAGGATAGGTAGCAAAAGTAAAGAAGTAATGAATGAGCAGAAAGATATGGGAAGCACTAGCTTTGTGTAATATGTGAATTTGTTTTTACATGTATGATTTGTTGAAGGCATATTAAGGTATGAAAGCTGGTTCTATATATGATTTCAGTGTATGTGTGTAAGCTATATGTTAAATTAAAGGCGTATGATAGTTGTAGTAATTCATACATGATATGCATCTTACTATTGTGTATTTGTGACATGGTGATACGATTTGGATGATGTCAGAACACATGGAGGGATATCCTGAATAAGGTAGTTATACCTATTCACTCATATTAATAGAAAGGGATGATAATTAGATTGTCTGGACAAGTAACCCTAATGAGGTGTAGCTTGTTATACCTAGCTCTAATATAACTGAGTGATGGTAATTGAGTATGATTAATGCTTGAATAACTGATACAATTGTGGATTACTTTATTACTGTGGTTGAAACCGTAAAATGATATTATACGATGGTTACACTTTGAATTGTGTGTGGGCCCATAACCCACAGATCCCAGGACCGAAACGGGATAGTATGGAATGAGGTTGTAATGCTTCACCTCATGCATCCATGACCCAAGGGGGACGCCAAGAGTAGTATTGTGCAAATGATTGTTGAATCTAGTCTTTTAATTCAAGACTGTTTTGCTATTTGAATAGCACTTGATTAAAGTTTAAAATAGTATGGTGAACTTGCTTTTGACACTTAAAGGTGATACAGAATAATAGAACTTTCTGAGCAGCATAAGTTGAGATAGTTGTATCAGAGTATCAGAGTTGCGCAGCGAAAGCATGGTGGTTTATCTTTGCATTCTATGTTTGACTGTGGCGTAAAGAATTTGCTTGATATCATTGAGAATTATTTGAAATATGTTGTGATTTAGTAAAGAATTAAAAGATCTAATGTTGAAAACTACATTCAGGTATGAAATACAAGAGTATAATGACATGGAAGGCTTTAGAAGCTTAGAATAACCTTGAATGTATCTTTCTTGTAGGTTTATGTTTCGAGGACGAAACATTCTAAGGGGGGGAGAGTTGTTACGACCCCATCTGAGCTTAATTGGTAAACTAGGGTTTACCTAGACAATTGCAAAGATTAATTAGAATAATCATTCTCGAAATCTAGTTAATGACGATAACATAATTAGGATGTTTTAACTATGATAAGAAGTCTAAATGTTCTTTTGTTTTGAGAATTAGGGTTTAAGAAGCATAAACCCTAATCGGCCCAAAATTAGGGTTTTGATAATGCTTGAATACAGAATTTGATAAGTGGAATGTCTCACTAAATGATTTTTAGTATTTTATGTGTAACTCTTATTTGCTTCAAATTTGGATATGATTTAGATATATCAAATGTGAACAATATTGGAAAATATCAGAATTTTTGAAAAATGCCCTGACCTGTTTGTCGGCCGAGTTTCAAACTCGACCGATCACAATTTCAGAATTTTACAGCAGTGTGGTAATTGAATTTTATCTTTTTATTGGTATATCCAATTGATCTCAAATTTTAACAGTATTTGATAAATACAATTTTAGACACTCTGTTAAATTGGCATAATTTTTGGATGACTTTTGAATCCCTACAGTAAGGGTGTCGGTCGAGTTTGTGCAGGACAAACTCGGCCGAATATATTCTGCAGACTCCAACATAGCAGTGCACTGTTAGATTTTTAATTTATTATTGGTAACTCCAAATGATCTCAAATTTTAACTGAAGCCTTATAGAACAATTATTAACAACGTGATAAATTCCCATAATTGTTGGAGAATGTTTGATCTCTGAAATAAGCGAATTACAGTAACTTTTGTATAACTGAATATTCAGCTAATATAGTTAAAGTTGAGTGTTGGGTCAATTTGCAATTGACCCAAGCAGCTCAATTGACTTATATGGACGACCACACACTCAAGCAGCTCTCATTTCTCATCATCCATTCCAGAGAAACGAGCTCCTAGAGAGAGAGGGAGAATTAGGGCTTGAGTGAAGAAAGTGGGGGAATTGCTGAATTAGGGTTTTGCGATTCCAGGAAGGGTGAAATCAAGTAAGTTCGGATTCCTTGCATATACTTTTATGGTGGATCTTCTCTCTTATGTCAAGATTCCGTCCATGCTCTGATTTGATCCAAGAGGATGTCGAAATTCCCTCTTTTCTCACCCTTTCTTCATAATCCCTCTTTTTCTAGGTTTCCGAGTTGAATGAAAGAGGAATTGGGAGATTTGCTAGGGTTTTGATGGGAATTCGAGATTTCCCTGAGTGGAGCTGCAGGTTTAAGGTGTTTTCACACCTTAGGGTGAGTGGGTTCTTCCTTCAAACATTCTAATGGACGAATTTGATTATAACAACCAAACCCCTAAATGTTTAGCATGCGATTTCTAAATCCTGAAATGTCTATTTGATTTAAGTTATTGTAAATTGATATGATATGGATTCCTTCTCTGTTTGAATGACTCCTAAATGGTAGATTCATATCAGATTCGTATGCAACACTTCCTATTGAGTATGCTTTTAGATTCATATCAAATGATGTAATTAGGGTTTGACCTAATTGGGATATCGCTAGGGTTTCAACCTGTTTGAAAAAGACTAGAAATCCTATATGTGGTTAGGATGTACCTCGTGGGTTATATTAATTGAATCTTATTCTGGATACATGATATCACAGTGATGATATGGAAAACCTAAGTTTAGTTAAGTTTCCATGATTTCATATCTATATTGATTATATAAGATTTGTTGGAAACAGTCTTTATTTAGTGAATGCTTATATCTTATGAAATCATTATGAGAGCCATGTGACAAGTGAATGAGGTAAATGAAAAGGTGAATGAGGCAAATGCAACCCTACGAGTAGGGTGTTGACATGTGATGAATGAATAAGGCGAATGAAACCCTAAGGATAGGGTGTTCAATGAATCATGCTATGGTAATATGAAAGGTCTCGATATGAGATGTGGTGATGCTTAACTATTGAATTGTATGTTTCTAGTGCATTTAACTTTATATGCTTGTTCTCTCTGAAATGATATCTACATACTGCAGGACTTCTTATATTTCAATATATTTCTGTTAAATTGTTTATTGTTAATCAAGTATAGACCTAAGTGCCCTAACACCGTAGAACCCCTAAGTGGTATCTGCAGCTTTGGGGTGAAACTCGTGTTGCAACATCATCCGTGCGTGTGTCGCGGACAAACGAGGAAAGAGAAAAAGGGCAGTGTCTAACAACAATTGTGCTTGTGTCACAATGGCACTGCGGTTTCACCAGAAAACACGGTTATCTAACACCATTCGTGCGGAGTCGCGAAGGTAACCCTGTGACCCTCCGCCTGTGTGCTCAGGTTAGTAGGAGGAGTCGAGAGAGCACTCGGAGTAGTGCATTGAGGCCGGAGAGCCTGTAGGCCGGAGAGCCTGTGGTCCTGTGGCAGAACGGGGCTGGCGTCAGACTTAGCATTCCCGGGTGTGTCGCTAAGTCTTGTACGGTGGGGCCGTAGCATGAACTTGCTGCGGATCTTTATATGCAGAGTACATTGCATATATTTAGGGCATAATAATAAATGAATAAATGATCATATAGGTTCACAGTAAATTTATATAACTGTTTATTTACTTGAAATACTTGATGATGCTTAGAAATGTGCTATTTCAATTATATTGTTTTAGAATTGTTCAGTGTAATATTTATTGTTGTTAAATTTCATATCGTTTAATTAAATTATATCTTTGATCACATTAGTGCATTAGTCTGTTTCCATGAAGTATTCATTCACTGAGCGAGTAGGCTCACCCCTCTACTCAAACATTTTAGGGTTAACCGCGTGGACTTGAAGATGATCAGAGCTTCAGTGTAGATCTGCCACAAGAGTCAAGTATGAGATTAGTTGAGTCAGTCGGTCCTTGTCACTCTAGATCCTCAGTAAGAGATAAGAGAGAGAGTTGTAAATACAATGTGTAATGTTGTTCCTCTTTGATATGTATGCTAATTAACAAGGTTTATGTGCACAAGTTGTGAAAGACATCATGAATGTTTATATATGTACCTTTTCTGTTAAAGTTTGATTAGTAATGAAAATGTTCATATTCCTTGTTAAGATGTTATGTGGTTCAATGCGATGAAATAAGAGTTTTTAAAGGAAAATAAAAAAAGAAAAAGTTAAGAGTGATCTTTGTGCTAATTATAAATCCTTTCTTACGCCCTAATCTCATGATTTGAGGAAATTGTGAGATCGGGGTGTAACAATGATAATGTTAATATATCATATGGGGATCAATTTCTTGACTACTCTGCTATGGGATCCATCGGAGAAGCTGCTAAAGAAGCAGCCTTCGCCGAATTCCACCAATGCATAATCGGAATCTCCGCCACCCCTCCTACAACAGCTGTCTTGCCCCTCTCAGCGGCCACCACGATGGCAACCTCACCCCTCGACGAGTACAAGTCAGAACGAGTGCAATTGGATACTGATGAAGAGCTCGATTCTGCCTCAGACTCAGACAACGATACTATTGGCTCTGAGGAAGCTCCAGAAGTACATCCTTCCCCCCCTCTACAGGAGCTTCCCCCGCCACCACCCCTGCCGCACAAAATGCATGACCTTGATATGGCGGCCATTTCCACTTTAGATGCCCAGGATATCTTTATACTGAATACTATCGTGGACGATACAAAGGCAGGAGATGATATTATCTACCACAACACTAAAACGAAGCGCAAGCTGACACGTGAAGATTTTCGCAAAATCCTGCGACCTGGGTCGACGATGCCAATGTCTATCTTCCGTGTCCTCCTCGCCAACTGTATCAAAATTTACAGAAGCCACAAAAGGAAGCAGCCTGTCTTCAATGCCTCACCCGCCCTATCCTTGGGCCTCCTATACAAAGACATCCAAGAACAATCCATCGAACGTCTGCGTATCGGGCTAGCACGACGAGCACGTTATCTTACTGTGCCATTCCAAATTTTAAACCATTGGCTAGCCATGATTGTCGATACAGAGGCTCAGGACGCCACAGTTTATAACTTCTGCAGCACCGAGCTACCCGCCGGTACGATAAACTTTGTGGGTGAAGCAGCCGGTGAAGCAAGATGCATACCCTTTCGGCTACTTAAGCTAATTTGGGCTGCACGCCCATCTCTCCGCCAAGACTGGTGCCAGCCCTGGTTCAAAATTATAAACCCACCAGTTCAAGCCGCAGAAGGATCCGGGGATTGCGCTTTCTGCACCATTCGTCACATCCAAGCGCTGAACCAAGAAATCCCTTTCTCTGCCCTGGTCACTGAAGATTTTCATTCCTTGAGAGGACGTTATGCGATGGAACTCATCTGCGACAGACGGTTCTTCAAGGACCTAACGATGGCACCAGATGATATCCCTCGCTACCTCTTCTCTGCTATCCAACGACCACTGCGGCGACCCTTCCGCCAAACTCTACAAGAGTCAGAGAAATCAAAAGGACCGGCCTCCGCTACTGAGCAAAGCAAAGATGCCAGCAACCCGTTGTCTGCCATCACACCATCTTTTCCAGACTTCGATCTCAGTGCTTGCAAAGGCCTATCCAGCTACGAACTACGTCTCATTATGTCAAAGCTTTCCGCCGAGAATGATGAGCTCGTTTTCATGTCTGGTGACATTCTTATAATGGCAGACACTCTGCGAGAATCTTTACAAATTAAAGGATCCCTCTCTGTTGGCCTTATGTCCGCCTATCAGCTTCTAATCGGACAAGATCACCCCACAACATACATGGCGTCTCCATATCTGAAGGATGATCTTTTAAAGCTAAAGAACTTCGGCGCAGCTGAAACACTAATCTCTTATCTACAACACACAACGCCGAAGTTCATCATGCTACCCTTCCTCTACCATGAACACTGGCTACTTCTGGCAGCAAACCTACCGGATGGAACAATTACAATTTATAACAGTTCCGATAGCCAGTACAACCCACGACAGAAAGTTTACGTCGTAACGCCAAAAACACCCACAGAGGTAGTGGCAAAAGAATGTGCTGAAAGATTAATTGATCTCCTTAGTCAGCACACAAAAGCTTACGCCAAAGAACACTTTCACCGCCCTTCCTTCTGCCACAAGTGTCCCCAGCAAATCCGACAATCCAACGACTGCGGCTTCCATGTCCTCTACTGGATGTACACCATCCTAGTTCTTCAGAAACCAGTAGAGGATATGACTGACGTAGACTATCACGCCCTGCGTGGACAGTTCGCAGCTAAGCTCCTCCAAGCACCAAGAGCAAGCTCAGGATTAACTGACGCCTAAATGCCCTTGTCCATGCACCTCTCATCCTATCCCTTTGACACTCTGTGGACAGAGTGCGTGATAAGTTAGGGGGGAGTGTACTGGACAAGGGCGAGGTATCATTCTTCTCCAACTCTTCTAACTCATTTTTCTTTTCTTTTCCGCACATCATTTTCAAATTTTCTTTTCGTACTTAGACTTTTTCCAGTTTTCTTTTTCAATAAAACAACTTCTAAGTATAACTTTCATCATGAAAAGTATCACCCTTACCTAAGTTAGAGATAAAGTAGTCCTCATATAAATAATAAGATTAGCTTACAGGCTTGAAATGGCGAATCCATAAAATTCATTCACTAGTGGTTTCTATACTTTTGCTTCAATTCTATCTCAGACTCTTCACAAGTCAACTTCAGGGCCAAAGCAAACCAAATACTCTCAAAGTCAAGAGGGAAATCAGGGAAATCCAAAATCAAGAAAATCTCGCGAGCAGACCACCAAGTGCATGTCAAGAACCCCAAGAACAGTTTTCTTCCTTTTTTCAATAAAAGAGGCTTGGCCGCCCAATCAAAAAACCCTAACAAAACCCACTTCCCAAGCCTGTGAGATTTGAATAAAAGCCAGAGTGCTGAATAAAAACATGAGAGTTGTGCCATGCATAAGGACCTATATGAAGAGCCAACAAAGATCTCACCCGGCCGGTACATAAAGCTGCCCTCATGAAGGCAGATGTGTCGTGCCTGGTAATGAGATCCTAAGGTTTCCTAATATATGATAAGGCTGATAAAAGAGCTCACCCGGCCGGTACATTCAGCTGCCCTCATGAAGGCAGATGTGTCGTGCCCGGTAGTGAATCTCTAAAAAGCATAGACAAACCTTTCCCCACTTGAAGGGGGAGTTACACAATAAGCTTTTTAAGCCAGCCCTCATACCCACTCTAGCTACCAGTAGGTTTCTCCAAAGAAGTATAAAACTGATTGGAGTCGATGACATGCACACATTAAGAAAGGTGGTCCCAATGCGAGATTCACGATATAAAAGGAACCTGAGATCCATGCAACTTTTGATACTCGAAAGAGTTAGGGTAAGCAGAAGCCCTGATAAGACCTCGGTAGATCTCTGACCTAGAATTGAAGCATGAGTATGGAAACCCTAATCAAATAAAATCGCCTCGCCATTACATGCCTTAGCTCTATCTAACTTGAGGACAAGGTAGACTCTAAGTTAGGGGGGGTGATAACCTCTCATTTTGTGACGTTATCTTATTAGTTATCTTTAGTTTTCCATACTCTTTCTTAGATAAACTAAATAGAATCATTAAACCTTCTTACTTTATTGCAGATACATCAATAAACTAACTTTTCCTCTTTTTCATTACAGAAAACACAAAAAAATTCACAAAGACTCCTCACGGTCCCAAGACCGCGAGAAGCCTCACGGTCCCAAGACCGCAAGAAGCCTCACGGTCCCAAGACCGCGACAAGCCTCACGGTCCCAAGACCGCGAGAAGCCTCACGGTCCCAAGACCGCGACAAGCCTCACGGTCCCAAGACCGCGACAAGCCTTACGGTCCCAAGACCGCGAGAAGCCTCACGGTCCCAAGACCGCGAGAAGCCTCACGGTCCCAAGACCGCGAGAAGCCTCACGGTCCCAAGACCGCGACAAGCCTCACGGTCCCAAGACCGCGACAAGCCTCACGGTCCCAAGACCGCGACAAGCCTCACGGTCCCAAGACCGCGACAAGCCTCACGGTCCCAAGACCGCGAGAAGCCTCACGGTCTCAAGACCGTTTGAGACCAAACGGTCTCAAGACCGTTTGGGCTCAACTTGAAGCCTATAAATAGGACCTCAAGGGCCACTTCAAGGGGATCGAATTCCAAGACGCCCAAAGGCTGCCTCTCCAGACCCAGAGCACTCTGATCTTCTGTCCACTGCCCCAAGGCTGCCAGTTTTGGGATCCGTGCTCATCATCAAGCTTCCTTCTCTCTCTTCTTTCCACCTCTTCAACAAAGAAGGTGGGAAGAGAAAATCCTTCATCAAAGCAACCACGAAGTGCGAAGATCGTTGCTCTCTTCACCAAGGGTTCAACCTTCCCTCCTCCGTGGAGATGACGTTCTTTCTCTCTCTTCTCACCTCCTTTGCCATGAGCGAGTAGTTTCTTTCACTAGGGTGCGGGGAGTAGCCCCGCTACCCATGTTTTCATTTCATGCGATGTAATTCAATAACTTGTAATAAAGATACTCTTCCTTTCAGTTTGACTTCAATCGCTTAATGAATACTAGTTGCTTGATCATCAACTTGTGTTACATATTGTCTTTTGGTATGAATTGTCTACGTTTGTACCCTTAGATCTAAATATCGATTGAATGTTGGTTATGGATGTATGTAGTCACCATACGTCTGTTTTGGTGTCTAGAAGTGTTTTCAGGAGTGGAGTAAACTCACCCCCATCGTTGCACTTTCATACTATGAAATGGAATCAGTTGACGTATGGAAGTGCAACCTTGGTAAGGTCGAGGAACACATTTCATGAAGGAGTAATGCAAGGCATGTGACCATTCGTTATGGGATGGCTGGCATTGCAATACTCCACACTTTTCGTAGCTAGTTATCCGAAAGGAAGCTAGGACTACAAGATACTAACTGATTTGACCCTTTTTGCAGGTTGTTTTATTATGTTGCATGACTTGATCCATGTGTAGTGGTGTGAAACCCGATAACATCCTAGTGGTTTTTATCATTTGTTTACAACTTTAATCTTTACCTTCTTGCTTTGCTTTCCTCGCATTTAGCTTTAGAACCAACATCAAACTTTCGATCTAAATATCAACTGTTAAGTAGTTAAGTAGAACTAAAACGTTTTCCATCTTGACTTCGTCAAGACCGTTGTCCCGAGGATTCGACCCTTAACTATACTACGATAAGACTTCCGCGTGTCTTAACACACGTGGGTGGAGTTCTTACCATAGTACTAGCAAGGCTAAACCTAAGGATTCATCACCTTAGGATTTTTAGTGGTGTTGCAAAACTCCATCAAAAATTGGCGCCGTTGCCGGGGACAACGGAACTTTTTAGTTTTTACTTACCAACTTCTTGGTTGATTAGGATTTTACACTTTTTCTTAATAACAACTCCAATACTTCTTGATCTTTTTTTTTCATTTCCTTCCATTATCCTAACGTGTGATTTTCCTTCTACTCAGGTAGAAAACGTGTATGCAACCCCCGCATAGCATCGGATTCTCCCCTGAACCAGAATACGATTCTGAGGTAGAAAGAAGTTTTCACCGAAGGAATAGACTTAACCGCCAAAGAGCCAGACAAATGGCCGAAGAGCAACGCCTTGTTGCAGAAAGAGTCAACGCCGCCATAGCAGCACAACGAGCACAACTTATTGCCGACACTCGTGCTCATGTGCAAGCTGAGATCTGAGCTGAGGAACAAGCCCGCATCCAAGCAGAGCATGCTGCTGCTCAACTTGCGTTAAGAAACAAGCAACTTCGGGACTACGCAGTCCCAAAGAATTATGAAGACAATCATCCTGTCCGACCACCGATTATTAACATACCACACTTTGAAATTCGGACGCAGTGGATCCAGATCATGCAAGGCATCTCTTTCTCCGGAGCACCCGGAGATGATTGCATGGATCACCTTAAGAGATTCAAGTCACTCTGCCGACTTGTACCCCAAGCAGGAATTGCAATGGAAGCAATCATGTTACACCTTTTTCACTTCACCTTATCTGGAAGAGCACTAAGCTGGTACAACGCTTTGGATAGACACCCCATCATCACTACCTGGACTCCCTTAGAAGAGAAGTTTCTTGAGAAATTCTTCCCACCTTCGCTAACCTATGAGATTAGGGGACAAATTAATCACTTTTCCCAACTACCCGGAGAAACGCTTGCTGAAGCTTGGGAAAGATTCAAAGAACTCCTGAGAAAGTGTCCTCACCATGGCATCTCTCAAAATCAACTAATAGAAACATTTTATAGAGGAGTAAGTGATGATATTAAGCAATTCCTAGATTCCTCATCTGGAGGAAACTTTATGAGAAAGAATTATGAAGATGCCTGGAATATAGTTACGCTGGGGGCCGAGAACCAATCCAATTGGGGAAGGTCATCTAACCAACCCAAAGGCGTTCTCAAGGTTTACAAAGCGGAAGAATCCATGGAACTCAAGGCCATTGCTGAGGCTTTGAAGACTATCGCTAGCAAGCAACAAGCCCTCGAAACTTCTTTCGGGGAATATGATAAGAAGAAAAGCTCTCAGGTTCAACATGTTAAGGCAGCTACTGGAACTTGTGAAGCCTGTCATGCATCCGATCATCCCACATTATCATGTGGATTGTTGTACAATGTCATGATGGATTTACAACCACCTATGCCGCAATATGAACCCATCATCGAGCATCCCGAAGATCAAATGCCAGAGCAAGTTAACTCCATACATTCAATACCTGGCCAAGTGTATTACAACCCAGACAAACCAAGGAACCATCCTGGTTTCCAATACGGGAATCCTGCAGGGACTGCCAACCCACAGCAGCAGGCACAAGGTGGATCTTTCAATAGACAACCACCAGGATTTCAGAATAACTTCAATCAAGGGAATTACAGACAAGGTTTTCAAAGATCTAACTATCCCAGGAATCCTTCTTACCAATATGCCCATTCAGGACTGCACCCTCAGTTGCAACAACCCCAGTTGCAGCAGCCACAGCAACCCCAGTTGCAGCAGCCCCTGCAACCACAGTTAACTGCACCTCTACAACAACCAGGACAGCAAGTCACACAGTATCAACAAAGGGGTGCTCCTCCCCAATCATCTGATGAGATATCCTTGATTAGACAAATGCTTCAATCGCAACAAACCATGCTTGCAAACCAACAAGCTCAACAAAAAGCCGTAGAAGCCCAACTGGCGCAGATTGCCGCTCAATTGAAACCTCAAGCCGGCACTTTTGCTGGGCAACCAGAGGCAAACCCCCGTCATAACCCAAACATACCAGAACAACTTAATGCCGTCACCACACGGTCTGGTTGTGTCCTGCCTGACGTCACAAGAATCGACCATGATGATGATAACGTAGCCATCCTTTCCCCAACAGGGAATGCAAGCAGAGAAACAGAAAATTCTACAGAGAACGAAAAGGAAAAGGAACCAATCTCAGAAGTCCCACCACGAATTCCTTACCCAGAAAGACTAAAAGGAACCAAAATGGACACTAGGTTCCAAAAATTTAAAGAAGCTATGAAAAAGTTATACATTGATATTCCTTTTCTTGATGCCCTTTCCGAAGTGCCCGCTTGGGCAAAATACCTGAAAACCCTCTTGTCGAGAAAGTATATGACAGAGGAGCATGAAACAGTGAAACTTGCTCAGACCACTTCAGATATTCTGCTTAATAAAATGCCAAAGAAAAAGAAGGACCCAGGTTCCTTCGGCATTCAGTGTTCCATTGGAAATGGCTCCAGCAAGAAAGGATTGGCAGACCTAGGAGCAAGCATATCTATTATGCCTTATTCAATGTGTAAAAGATTAGGCTTCACTGATTTGTTACCTACGACTATGACAATCCAGTTAGCCGACTCTACCATAACTGCCCCTCTTGGCATTATCGAAGACATCCCTGTCAGAATAGGAACAAATTCTTATGTCCCATGTGATTTTGTTATTATGGACATACAAGAAGACCTGAGATATCCGATAATCTTTGGAAGACCTTTCCTAGCTACCGCCCGAGCTCTCATTGATGTCGAAGCAGGAACTATTATTCTGAGACTTGGGAGGGAGGCTTTCCAGTTCAGAGTTCTCAACAGCATGAAAGGTCCTAGCATTCAAGAGGAAGTCTTTCTCCTGGATGCTATTTATCAAATGTCCCAGTTAGAAATGTCTGAACCATCCGACGAATTGGAAAATATTCTTACAAATCCGGATGTAGAATTCTCGGCCAGTGAACTAGTACAACAGTGCCTGCAATACTTAGAAAAAGCTGAAGAAGCTCCGACAGCCACGTTTGAAGAACTTAAAGCCATCACAATTATAGAAGCCACTGAGCCACCCAAGGCTCCAGAAATGAAAGCCTTACCCGAGGGACTTAATCCAATTAGGTTTCCCTAATTGATTAGGCTTCAACTAACGATTCCTTGGGAGTTAACCCATAAAACTTGGTGAGTCATTAGACAACATAATTAGGATCACAAATCTCATACGGTCAACGCTTGGTCAACCATCTCAAACGGTCTTGAGACCGTTTGCTCAAGCAGGTCAAGTTAATCAGGTTGAAAATCAGCACATAATTCAATTTGATTGCCTAATTGATTGGCCTTCAACTCTCGATTCCTTTGGAGTTAATCCCTCAAATATGGAGGGTTATCAGCCTACATAATTAGGAACAAAATTCCCAAACGGTCAACGCTTGGTCAACCATCTCAAACGGTCTTGAGACCGTTTTCTCCCAAACGGTCTCAAACCGTTTGCCCTTAAACGGTTTGCTGAAACCGCATAACCAATCAAATTAAAACGATTTGGAGTAGCTATCAAAACGGTTTTAATGGTAATTTTCTTTGGATAAGCATCTAGGATGATTTCATCATCCCCTTCCTTCGAACAACCAAGAACAGCAACCGTTCTTGATGGAAATTGCAGCAAGAAACAAGAGTGCATCAAATTGAAGAAATCAATCAACAAAGCATAGAGAATTGATGCAATAGCAATGTTTAAGGGTTTGAGTCATAAAACCCGCCTCCAATTGAGCTCCAAAGCTCCAAGCTCACGCCATTAATGGTGGATGAAGCTCTTGCAACTCCCCCTAGGCTCGTTCTCAAGCTTTTGATTGCAAAAGTTGGCTAGGGTTGAAGAGGAGATCGAAATAAGAAGGATTCCATAATTTATTTTCGATTTCCACCATGAAATCAAAGAGAACGAAGGTCAAGGGATCACCCACAGGTTGGGGACGTGCTACCTGCTCCTTTCTAGCTCCTTGGTCGGTTTTGCAAGCAAGGGGAAGAAGAAAATCCGAAATAGCCTTTCATTTGGCTTGAAAAAGGCACTTTTATAAGGAAATTGAAGAGAGAGAAAATGCATTATTAAAATGCATTAAATTCCAAAAATATGGCCGCCTCTTCCCCCTCAAATTCCTTAAGGACGAGGCACCTTCCTTTGCCTTTAATTCTCCTTCATTATCCTTGATTTAAAGAAAATCAAATTAAGCACCTTAATGCTTATTATATTAATATCCATATGTGAGTGGGTTTTCTTTTTCTTATAATAAGGCGAGTGGAATTTCACCTACTTAGGATATTTTCGTTCCTTATCTTGGAAAAGGAACGTTCATCCTTATTCAAAATCAACCCAAAACATTTTGGTTGAAAGCCCTTCAATTATTTTTATTCATTTTTGCCCTAAATCAAATTAGGGTTTCAATTAGGCATTAACCTTGATTATTTTAATATCAAGATTCTCTCTCCTCCAACTTAATTCAAATGAGGCACCCATCTCATTTTATTTGCTCTAAATGTTTCCAAGAAACATTAGGGACCTTATTGAAGTGGTAATTTGCATATTGAACCCTAGGTTTTGGGTAAATTGCACTTTTCACCAAAACTAGGTTTTAATGCACAACACTGCTTTACAAGCTTAATCTTGGTGCCCGAGCTTGTGAAAGCCATACCACTACATCATATTCATTCTTATGATGTCTCAACATCAGAGGAACATCTTACCATGCAAAATTTGCAATTTAACCCCTCAACTTGGGTAATTTGCACTTTGGTCCAAAATAAGCAAACATTGCTTCAACATTGTTCAAACAGGACCAAAATTGAAACATAAGTTTCTCATGAGCCCTAATTACTTTTCACAATATAAGATTAAGAATCTACTTAACCTTATTAAGCAAAACAATCTAGGGTTAATTCATAACCCGGGTCAAGGATGTTACATGTTTGGTTTGATATCTCTATATCATGACTAATGAAATTCTGTCATCAACCAACACCACAATCTAGTCTTTTGTGTCATTGTTGTCTATCTACCTTCCACAATGACATCCGACTAGGGACATAACAAGAATGTACAAACTCTTAGCATCCGTATGATCTCATCGTTCAGGTCATGAACCTGAAGGCATACGTCATTGAGTACTGTCATTCTCTAGACATTCAATCTGTTCTATCACTATCTCATATGACTGAACCAGAAAGAATTGGAAGCTTGCCTTTGATGTTTATCAAAACAATCTTAATGTATCCCACCAATCATCCCATGATTGGCTCTCAGGGCATACATACCAACAATATTTACAAAACATAATTTTTTTATCGGGCTTATTTTCACATAACTACTACAATTGATGCATTACAATCTACTTTTCAGAGAGTATAGAACAAGTTACCCGCTTTTCTTATTTTTCAAATGAAATAAGGCACATAATGTTCTACATGCTCAAAAATATGCAAAGTGCAACTAAATTAAAGTAATTATGCAACCACAATGGCATGCAGTCTAGAATGTGTGCATGCATGACTGATCTACAAAAAAATTTATTTTTCATTTTTTTAATGCAAAATCTAGCTATAATGCAATCCTATCAAAATGGCATGCAATCAAGAGATGAAAAATTGTAATGTGCTCCCAGTTCTTTTGGTGCAGCGTGAATGAAGTGAGGTGGATAGATCACAAGACTAAATGATAGAACCATTAGAAAAGATTATATGTCTCTCCTTACTGACATGTGCACAAGGTAACTAAGAGGTTTCTCTCTCTCACTTCAAATTAAAGTCTTGTTACCGTTTGGTCAGTTAAAGCTCAACATCCATATCCATCCTCATTTCTTGAACCATAAGGATATACAATTATGATCATATGTTTTAAAGTC
The DNA here is from genome assembly GCA_963693085.1 of Alisma plantago-aquatica. Taxonomy (NCBI): domain Eukaryota; kingdom Viridiplantae; phylum Streptophyta; class Magnoliopsida; order Alismatales; family Alismataceae; genus Alisma; species Alisma plantago-aquatica. The sequence continues at coordinate 597,897,378 of OY856413.1, read as the reverse complement.
GACCTACCCAATTATTTTCATAAGTTATGTGCTCAATTTCAAACAATTCATACATTAGCCCCATATGAAAAACATTGAGATGACACACTTACATTAGACACCCACGGATTACACTAGATAGAAAGTGGGTCGTAGAAATTCGTAAATAAAACAAATGACAAAACTAGAAGAAATATTGCAAAAATCTAAGAAAATGCTAAAACAAAAGAAAATGAAATAGAACTAAGATAGAAATTGTTCCATCTCCCCCCAAGCTTGAATTCGACTATGACCTCATAGTCAAGAACAAACTCAGAAGGTGGAACAGTGATACCCTGCTATTACTGAGGTGGTGGGTGTGGCGGGTACTGGTGGGTATGGGGGTTCCACTCTGGACGTGTCCCTGAAAGCTGAGATCATAGGGTGGCATGGGCGGTACCTGTGGATATCCCCCAAAGTAGTCTCTGCTCCAGTAATGATCGTAGAAAGGTTGTTGATGCTGCTGTATCCTCCCCAACCTATCATAGACGTGCTGTTGGTAGGCGAAGAGCTGGTGCTCGTTCTTGAAGATCGCATGCTGGTTTTCATAAAGCCTATTCAGCGTATCTTGGATCCCTACAAAAGTTGTCTGATGTGACTGGTGCATTATCTGCTGGGACTCCTGGATCGACTGGAGCATGGTATACATCCCCTACATAGAATAGGGGTCATCTCAGTCATGGGAGGGGTGTGGTGGCAGTGGCTGGGTGGAATAGCCTCAGTCGTAGTTCATTGGGAACTACAAATATGTCGAGTGACGCCAGGAACTCGATTACAATTACCTTGTAGGTAGGCCATCCGCTGAAGAATAGAAGCCCTCCCTCATGGTCATGGCAGATCATGGGGGACTCTCGCAGTTGTCCCTGAAGAACATAGGTTAGATTGTCCTCAAAACCCATATCTTTGATAAGCTCACGGTCACCATATTGGGTTGGCTCAATCGACCACCTCCATAACTCTTCATAAACCTTCTTTATCTCAGCCAATGGGTGGACTAGCCTCGGCCGAGGGACTAATCCTTGTTGTGGGGTGGGTAGTGCAGGTGGTGCATCCCTAGATGATGATGCTCTTGATCTCATCACTGTTGCACGTCAACGAGTAAGGAAAAGAAAAGAGAATGCAACTCGGAGAAGACGATCGGGGCACTCAGAGAATATTGAGATCCAAAAAGCTGAAGAAGATGCTCAAAGACAATTGTCGGCGGTGATCTTGTTTGCTCTTGGGCGCTCAGGGATGCTAAGCCACAAATGTGGAGGGTAGGCAATGAGATTTTGTGATTAGAATGAAGATTTTCCCTCCTTTTTATAAGGGATGGTCGGGTCTGTTGTCGGTGCGTTGATACCATCGACAATCCCGTCGATGGTATCGACGGCTGTTGGAATCCCCCCTCGTTGCAATCGATGGTGATTGACGGCTCGATGTGGGGACCCAGATCAGCGTCGTGTCGATGGTAGCGATAGGGTGTTGATACCATCGAAAATGTCCACAAATAGGCATTGTGGACCGCTCGATGAAGACCTCAGATCATTGACATGTCGTCGATACTATCGACCCATGTGTCGATAGTATTGACACTTGTATGCTCCTTCGATCCCCGCGAAGTATGACCAATTCAATGTTGTTGTAGACATGTCGATATCATCGACCAGTGTGTCGATGGTATCAAAATCACTGAGAAAATCCATCTAAAAATCTCTAGAAAACTCGCTACCATCGACGACAAGTCGATACAATTGACGCCTGATCCTTTTTCTACATGTTCCAATTTTGATACCATCAACAAGGTTGTTGATTGTATCGACGGAATGAAATTTCATTAGCATTTTCTACTATTCCAAATTCGATACCATTGACCCAGATGTCGATGGTATCGACCATTCACAAGCCTTCACACTCAACAAACACATCAGGGTATCATTTTAGAGAACTACCTAGGAATTAATGAAAACTACCTAGGAATGCAAAAAAATTAAAGAAACAAACGGGTACACTACCGAGGTTGGGTTACCTCCCAACAAGTGCCTCATTTAACGTCTTGGGATAGATGCATGCATGCTCCTCATTCCTCATTTAGTGCCATGAATTTGATCTCATGCACTTTCCTTGTGTAGTCTTCCCCATAATAGTGCTTCAACCTTTGACCATTCACCAAGAATGTTCTTTCAACATCTCTCACTATGATAGCACCATGGGGTTGCACATCCTCTATCACAAAAGGTCCACTCCATCAGGATTTCAATTTCTCGGGATGCAACTTCAACCTCAAATTGAACAATAGCACACTCTCACCCTTCTTGAGCACTCGCAATTGAATGTGGCGATCGTGTATTTTCTGTGTCTGCTCCTTGTAGATCCTTGTGTTCTCGTATGCATTCATCCTTAGCTCATCCAACTCATTGAGCTCTAACTTTCACTTTCTCCCTGTATCATCCATACTCAAGTTCAACTTCCTTAGCGCCCAGTGCGCCTTGTGCTCTAATTCCACCGGCAAGTGAAAAGCTCGCACGTAAGTCAACCTAAAAGACGTGGTGCCTATAGGTGTCTTAAATGTGGTTCTATATGCCCATATTGTGTACGGTAGTGATGCACTCCAATTCTTCTTTGATGAGGCCACCGTGAGCTCCAATATCTTCTTAATCTCCCTATTGGACAGCTCCACTTGGCCTTGCGTCTACGGGTGACATGGGTTACCTACATTATGAAAACTACTAGAGGGGGGGTGAATAGAGTTTTATAAAGATTTTAATAATAATTTAACTCAAACAACCACAATGAAAATATTGGACAAGGAGACACATGGTTTAGAGTGGTTCCAACTATAGCAAATACTATATCCGTCAATCCACTACCCGGTTGCTTACCCAACCGGGATTTGAAAAGAAATTTATTTTATTACCTCGCAAGGAATTTACATAAAATACAATCTCTTTTCCCAAACCCTTCAAGTAGCCTTCACCTAGAAGTAATCGCCAACCTTAAAGCAGCCTTCCCTTGAAGTAGATGCACCAACTCCCGTTGCACCAGCCTTCTGAAGTAGCTTCCCTTGCGATAGCCTTCTTGAAGTAGCTTGAAGTCCCTTCTCCACCTGAGAAGTCAACCCTCTCCAATCCGCAGCCTCCAACCCTAGGAGTAGCAAGGAGAGTACAAATAATAAAAAGGAACAAGAAAGGAAAAGGAAATTACAACTTATCCTTTAAGCCCAAGGCTTGATATGCCTAGATCAAGCGTATAGATCTCCTAACCAAGTGTGTGAACTTGTGATTGCTGTGGATAGGAGATCCTAGCCTATAGGACACGAAATTGAGCTAAGGAGAAAGTATGCCAAAGATCACAGTGCTCAAATTGCTTGCAACAAATTGCTCAAGTATGCTCAAGTGTATTCTCAAGTGTAACAAGTAAATTCTAGTGTCCTATGGCTTGTCCTATTTATAGGAATGGCCTAAGTATGCTTAAGGATGTTCTAGACAACTTCTAGGGGTTTCTAAGTGCTTAACTAGCCGTTAGGTACAAAGTTGTTGCTTTAACAACGGCTAATTAATTTATTCTGCAGTTGCTGTCAGAGACCATCTCGGTCGACAAATGGTCGACCGAGACACCTACTCGGTCGAATTTTTGTCGACCGACAATCTCTCTGGAACAAGTGATTTGCAACGTCTTTCTTCAACTGCCATCTAACTTGTCTGTTGTGTCTAACAGATACTTTGGATCTTTCTCGGTCAAGAAGATTGTCGACCGAGAATGTCTCGGTCGAGGAGTTTGTCGACCGAGAATGATCCTGTTTCAAGGTTTCAATTTTGGCACTAATTATATGTGTGAGTGTGCAAAAGTAATCCTAATTAAATGGGATGACATGTCTAACTATGGTGTTTGACTAGGGAAAATCTAACGCTTGATTTACATGCAATTCTAAGTACTTGTACATTATATATTTGTACAAGTTTTTACAACAATGATTACATTGCATGAAAATATAAACATTTTAGCTTGTGGATTTTCCCTAGTTGCTTTGCCATCCATCTTAGTCCTGCACACTCAAGTAGCTCGTTAGATTAATAAGAATGAAATGTTTGTCATAATCAAAACAAAGGGATTTTTTGATGTCCATTTAGCCAACAATCTCCCCCTTTTTGAAGATGACAAACATTTCCAAAATATAAATAAGGAAATATAAAGCATGTGAGTTTCATACCTGAAAATTACCTTTTGTAGCCATTTATGTTTTGCAAGTGAGTGCTGGCCAAGATGTTATGAAACTCATTTATATTCTTTCTCCCCCTTTGTCATTTCAAAAAGATATCCAAGTTGAATATTTTATTTTTCTTCTCCCCCTTAATTTTATATTATGCTCCCCCTTAAATAGATATCCTATTAGGAACATGGATTTTTTGTCTAATTTATCCACAATTTGTTTCTCAATCATTTGCAAAGGATGTTAAGCCTTGAAATGATATGAGATTCCTTTAAGCTTATGATGAATGTATATTTATTTCTCATTTATCAAAGGATGTTAAGCCCTAAATTAAATGAGAATCCTATAATGTTAGAGTACATAAAAATGTCTCCATCCAAATGCAAGGGATGTTAAGCCCTGTTTTGGGTAGAGAGTTCCTTCAAGTACAAGATACCATTTTAAATAAATTCATAAATTTCTTTATAATCAATGAAAATTTCCAGCTACACATGGTGGTTACAATGTTTTTGTAAGCTTCTTCAATCAAATGGTCAAAGTTGTTTTTATGAGCTCCCCCTTAGATATCCCAAATAAAGACTTAAATGCTTTGCAATATGTTTGAAGAGTGTCCATATGCATAAAAGAATACTTTGTTTCACAAATGATGTTCAACATGCATCCTTGGTTTAAAATTATTTGATGAGCAATCATTTGCAGCAGAATTATTTCAGACTTGACAACAGAGACCTGCTCGGTCGACGATTTCTCGACCGACAGTGTTCTCGGTCGAACAGGTCTCGACCGAGACTGTTTCTGTGTCAACGATTGTTGTTAATTCTAACCACAAGTTTTTTATTTGTTACTCCCCTTAATTTGTATGCTTTACAATGATAATCTTTATAATCCATTTATTTACAAGATGTCTCATATGCAAAAAGATATCCATCCAAGTCAAAAGGATAACCAATTTTATTAAGAAATATGGAAAGATAGACACATCATACAGAAGTGATCCATAACAATCATTCAAAGCAAGTCATTACAACTAATATTACTCCAACACTCACTGAAAAGATTTAAGAATTACATCAACGTCATGATCTTTCCCAATAAATGGCTCAGCTCCATAGTATTGGACCAAGGTTTGCCAATCTAGAGCTCTCGTCTTGGTTAAAGCATATGCTTCCAAGAATGTAGGAACTCGGTCAAATCGGAAATGAGCAACAATATCTTGCAATTGCATAGATGAAAATTGAGTATGCGTTAGATCCATGGATGGTGGAGGTGGAGTTTGATAGTAGTTGTACGAAGGATTGTATGGATTGAGCATGCATGGATTTAAAGAATATGGCTATTCATCAGTTTGGTTTGGGGAAAGGGTTTGCATTCTTTGGTTTAAATATGTCATGGCATGATGATTGTAGTCTAATTGTCTACTAAGGTGATATTGGGAGCCAGCAATATAAGTAAGAGTATTTTGAATGGGATCATGTGGTAGGGTAGTAGGGGGAGGTGGTGGTATGTCCTGATGAGGTGTTTCTCCTTCTACTCTAGCCCTTTTGTGACCAAAATCTATTCCCATTTTCTCTACGGTATTCTTACTTATCTTTTGAGGTCTACGCTCCCATGTATATCCCATATCCTCAATGTTTGTTTTAAGAAAATGTTGAGTAATTTGGCAAACGAAATCCGCATATGGTGGGTTGCCAGAAAACTCAATCATGTTTTTAAGAATTATACGGATGAAGTTTGTGGGAATGCGGCTTATGATGGCATAAATGAGGCACATACGGAATATTGGAACTTCAGATTTGTTGGCTCTAGGGTGAATATTTGTATAGCTCACATATATAGATTAATATTGTGTTTATTATTGATAGTATTGGGACAAGTTGTGATCATAAATTAATTTCTTTTAACCATAAAAGGATATCTAAAATAGTTATTATGTCAAACTTATTTTAGGTCGAATTTGACTACGACCATAGCGCCCCTTGGTCAAATTTGATTGTGACCAAGAGGCAAATTTTGCAGATTTTTCAAATTTAGTGTATGAGTATAATATCTGCAATAAATATCAATTTGAAGCATAATACTATCAATAACTAATTTGCTTGCCTTAAGCATAATTTCAGTGTAAGCTTAAATCTTCCAGAAAATAAACTATTTTAATTTTGTAAAGATGTTTTCCAAAAGTGTATCCAGTCATCAATAAAAAGATAGCAATTTTACCAGAAAAATAAATGCAGCAATTTTCGTAGTAAACTGAAAACAGTGATATGATCGGTCGACAATTTTTCGACCGATGAGGTCTCGGTCGACAGTTGCTTGACCGACAAGATTCCTGGAACTGTTTATTTGTTTCGAGGTTATTATATGGGTTAACTATTTAGATGCTTACATTTATTTGTAATCTCATTATGTTAAGTTGAGATAGACATAGAATTATGCAACTAATATCTTTTGGTCATATCTCAACTTAATCTTATTTGTTTAGTTTGGAGGTTTAGGAACCCAAACTAACTCGACATCTCTTCTCTTGTAAGGACATGAAAATGAATAGTGGCCAAGGCGCAAACAGTAATGACAACATATTGAGTCAACTTCATATCTTTTTCTATGGTTGTGTCCTATGTTGTCATTGGATGAGGATGTCCTTTTAGGTACATATATAGATTGGGTTTGTGACTTTCTCTGACTAGGTTGTTGATGAGATTTTCCTTTAGGCTTGTAACCTAGTCCCCTTCTCCCAATTTGTTGATAGGGATTATCTAGAATTTGATCAAGAATACCATGGTTATTCAAACTACGAACTTGTTGTTGTAGCTTGGCAATCTCATCCATTCTTTTCTTAATGTCTATTTTTTCTTGGTCTAGATTGGATGACAATAAATTTCTTTCTTTAACAATAGTGTCATAATCTATATGGGTGCACAATAATGGTTGTTTTTGAAGATCGTTTACTTGAGTCTGTAAGTTTGAATTTTCAACAGAAAGGAGCTTGCAATCGGCTTCCATAGATTTTAACTTAAGATCAGAAAATTTATTTCCCTCTTTGAGATCCTCATTTTCAGATGCAAGAGCAAGAAGTTTAACATTTAGATCATCATTTTCCTTATTTGATTTCTTTAATTTCTTTTTGCATTCAACATATTTATTATGTGTTTCTTCAATAATAGCAACTAGTTCTTCTTTAGATAAATCAAAAAGACTTACCTCTTCTTCTTCTGCTTCACTAGTTGTAGCAATAAGGCATTCTTTGTGCTTATCCTCTTCCTTTGATCTCCATGGGCATCCGGTTGTTTTGTGGCTTGTTCCTAAACACCAATTGCAGCATGTAGTGGTTTTGTCCAAGAACTTTTCACCATTTCCCTCCATTCTTCAAGACCTGGTTAGGGTTCCTTGAAGCCAGCTCTGATACCAATTGAAAACTACTAGAGAGGGGGGTGAATAGAGTTTTATAAAGATTTTAATAATAATTAAACTCAAACAACCACAATGAAAATATTGGACAAGGAGACACAGGGTTTAGAGTGGTTCCAACTATAGCAAATACTATAGCCGTCAATCCACTACCCGGTTGCTTACCCAACCGGGATTTGAAAAGAAATTTATTTTATTACCTCGCAAGGAATTTACATAAAATACAAACTCTTTTCCCAAACCCTTCAAGTAGCCTTCACCTAGAAGTAATCACCAACCTTGAAGCAGCCTTCCCTTGAAGTAGATGCACCAACTCCCGTTGCACCAGCCTTCTGAAGTAGCTTCCCTTGCGATAGCCTTCTTGAAGTAGCTTGAAGTCCCTTCTCCACCTGAGAAGTCAACCCTCTCCAATCCGCAGCCTCCAACCCTAGGAGTAGCAAGGAGAGTACAAATAATAAAAAGGAACAAGAAAGGAAAAGGAAATTACAACTTATCCTTTAAGCCCAAGGCTTGATATGCCTAGATCAAGCGTATAGATCTCCTAACCAAGTGTGTGAACTTGTGATTGCTGTGGATAGGAGATCCTAGCCTATAGGACACGAAATTGAGCTAAGGAGAAAGTATACCAAAGATCACAATGCTCAAATTGCTTGCAACAAATTGCTCAAGTATGCTCAAGTGTATTCTCAAGTGTAACAAGTGAATTCTAGTGTCCTATGGCTTGTCCTATTTATAGGAATGGCCTAAGTATGCTTAAGGACGTTCTAGACAACTTCTAGGGGTTTCTAAGTGCTTAACTAGCCGTTAGGTACAAAGTTGTTGCTTTAACAACTGCTAATTAATTTATTCTACAGTTGCTGTCAGAGACCATCTCGGTCGACAAATGGTCGACCGAGACACCTACTCGGTCGAACTTTTGTCGACCGACAGGCTCTCTGGAACAAGTGATTTGCAACGTCTTTCTTCAACTGCCAACTAACTTGTCTGTTGTGTCTAACGACTACTTTGGATCTTTCTCGGTCGAGAAGATTGTCGACCGAGAATGTCTCGGTCGAGGAGTTTGTCGACCGAGAATGATCCTGTTTCAAGGTTTCAATTTTGGCACTAATTATATGTGTGAGTGTGCAAAAGTAATCCTAATTAAATGGGATGACATGTCTAACTATGGTGTTTGGCTAGGGAAAATCTAACGCTTGATTTACATGCAATTCTAAGTACTTGTACATTATATATTTGTACAAGTTTTTACAACAATGATTACATTGCATGAAAATATAAACATTTTAGCTTGTGGATTTTCCCTAGTTGCTTTGCCATCCATCTTAGTCCTGCACACTCAAGTAGCTCGTTAGATTAATAAGAATGAAATGTTTGTCATAATCAAAACAAAGGGATTTTTTGATGTCCATTTAGCCAACACATTATGCTTGACCCCATATTTGCGCAATAGTGTAGTGAACTTCTTGTTCGTGAAGTGGGTGCCTACATAACTAGTGATCATCTTTGGCACACACAACCTACAAAAAATATGCTCCTTCACAAACCTACACACTACCTCAACGTCATTAGTCCTTGTGGGTATTGCCTCTACCCACTTCGACACATAATCAACAACAAGCAAAATATACAAATTGAAATTAGAGGACAAAAAGGGTCCCATGAAATTAATGCCCCACAAATCAGATACCTCAACTTCTTAAAATATATTGAGAGGCATCTCTTGCTGTTTTGAGATGTTACATGTCGTTTGACATGAATCAAGCCTCCTCACATAATCATAGGCATCCCGGAAAAGTGTAGGCCAATAAAGGCCACTCTCTAATACCTTTGCCGCCGTCCTCGTACTCACATGATGACCTCCGATGGGCAATGTATGACAGTGACGGAGCACACTATCATATTCACTCTCAGGTACACACATGTGCAAAATTGCATCCATGCACTTTCTCAACAAAACAGGGTCATCCCAAAAATAATATCTCGAAGAATGGAAAAACCTTGTTTTCTCTTGATAAGTCCAATCATCCGAGATTCTTCACATGTCAGATAATTCACGATATGCGAAAACCAAGGGTCCTTAGATTGAATGGAAAGGATTTGCTCATCTAGAAAGGTCTCGGTAATGGGTATGTTGGTATCTCTCTCATCTACCCGTTCTAACCGAGACAAGTGGTCCACAAATACATTCTCAATGCCCGCCTTGTCCTTAATTTCAATGTCAAATTCTTACAAGAGTAAGATCCACCTAATGAGTCTAGGCTTGGCATTTTTCTTTTCTATTAAGTATTTTATGGCGGCATGGTCCGTCCATACCACAACTTTAGACCCCACCAAATATTGCCTAAATTTTTTGAATGCAAAAACCACAACAAGAAATTCTTTTTCAATGGTGTGGTAATTGAGTTGGGCATCATTCAAAGTCTTAGACGCATAGAACATAATTGTGGGTTTGTTCTGAGGCGCTTCCCAAGAACGGCCCCTATGGAGAAATCCGACGCATCACAAATAAGCTTAAATGGCTTAGTCCAATCCAACGTTTGAACAATCGGTGCAGAGATCAACTTTTTCTTGAGAACCTCGAATGCATGCATACATTTATCATTGAAATAAAAAACAACATCCTTCTCAAGAAATTCTGATAATGGATTAGTGATTTTAGAAAAATCCTTGATAAACAGGCGATAAAACCCCGAATGACCAAGGAAACTCCTCACCCCTTTCAACGAATTCGGTGGAGGTAGTTTGGAAAAACCTCAATCTTCATTGGATCTACCTCCAGTCCCTTTCTAGATACCTTGTGTCCAAGCACTATGCCTTCTCTAACCATCATATTGCATTTTTTCCAATTGAGGACTAAATGTGTGTCCTCACATCTTTGTAGCACCTTGTCTAGGTTATACAAGCACTCATCGAAAGACGCATCCTAGACGGAAAAGCCATCCATAAAAACCTCTAGACAACACTCCACCATATCCGAAAAGATAGCAAGCATGCAGGGTTGAAAAGTAGCCGGTGTGTTGCACAAACCGAACCACATCCGACGATATGCAAAAGTCCCATAAGGACAAGTGAAAGTAGACTTCTCTTGGTCCTTAGGGTCTATGGAAATCTGATTATAGTCAGAACAACCGTCTAAAAAGAAAAGGTGAGAGCGGCCAGCCAGCCACTCTAAAATTTGATCTATGAATGGTAGTGGAAAATGATCTTTTAAAGTGGCGGAATTGAGCCGACGGTAATCAATGCAAACACGCCACCCGGTTACCAATCGGGTGGTGACATGCTCATTCAAAAGATTTTGAGTTACCATGATTCCCCCCTTTTTAGGGACTACCTATGTTGGGCTCACTCATGTAGAGTTTGAAATAGTATAGATGATGTCCGTGGAGAGAAGCTTGATCACCTCCTTTTTGACGACCTCCATCATGATAGGGATGAGGCGACGTTGTGGCTGAATCACATGTTTAGCTCCTTCAGCGAGCCAGATCTTGTGTTGGCAAAGAGTAGGGGAGATCCCCTTGATGTCAGAAACTGACCACCCAAATGCACCATGGTGGTTCTTCAACACTATCATAAACTATTCTTCCTCAACGACACTCAAATATGCCAAATATATCATCGGTAGCTTTGGATTAGCCGCTAAGAATGCATATTTCAAGTGAGGGGGTAGCAACTTCATCTCTAAATCCGATGGGTTGACCATAGAAGATTGAAGTGGTGGTGGCAACTATCCTGGATCTTCATAGTGCTTGGCATAGTAGCAAGGAAGCAATTGAAGCATCTTAACACATTCTTGTAATGATGTACTTCTCATCCAATCATCCATTATGTTAAACAAACAAGCTTCAAGAGGTAATTGTGGGTATGAGTCAAGCATGGAGATTACTATAGCATCATCCTCAGTAGATGGTGAGACTTCCTCTTCTTCATCATTGGGATAACCCACAACTTTAACAAGAGAAACCACTTTTGTTTGTCCCATGATGTCCACAACAATTGTTCCCTTATCTACCTTTGTCATGATGTGAGCATATCAAGAAACAACTTCCCTAAGAAAATAGAGATTTTATGATCAAAGTGCTTCACTTTGTGACATTGCTCATTATCTTGTGACTGCTTTGAATTTGGTGGCATGAGTATCTCGAATCTATCATCAGCTATACCCATTTTCAACTAACCTCTACCCATCTCCAATATCATATCAGTAGTGTCTTGGAAAGGTCTTCCTAAGACCATCTCATTCCCTTGCTCAGCTTGCATCTCCATGACAACAAAATCAGCCGGAAACATGAACATGTCAACTTTGACTAAGACATCCTCGCAAATACCATACAGTCATACCATTGAATTGTCCGCAAGTTGAATTGTCATGTTGCATTGTCGAGATTCTTTAAGACCAAGCTTTTTGAATGTAGAGAGGGCATCAAGTTGATACTTGCCCCAGAATCACACAGTGGTTCACCAAATTTCACCTTCCTAATATAGCATGAAATATTGAAACAGCCCAGATCTTGTCGCTTTGGTGGCAATTTTCCCAGAATAAAGGTGTTGACCTGTTCCTTAAGCACTACCACCTCAATGTCAGGAATCTTCCTCTTCTTGGTAATTATATTGTTTAAGAACTTACCATAGGAGGGTATCTTCTCAATAGCCTCTAGAAAAGGAATATTTACTGAAAGTTTCCTAAAGCTATCCAAGAACTTTTTGAAATGTGCATCAACTTTCTTTGCCTTCAGACTATTTGGATAAGGAGCCCGGACGGTCTGTGCCCTCTGATGTGGTGGCACATAAGGCGTCCTCTTCTCAGCCTCTTTCTCTGTAATGGGCTCTTCTGTGGCCTTCTCTGCATCATCCTCCACTGTCTCTATAACTATGTCATCCTCTGCGGCCTCACCTATGTCTTCTTTGTTGGGTTTTAGGGAATCAGAGAAGGCAGCGGAAACAAAAATTATGCTCCCCAAACCCAAAACGAAGAAATCGCGTCAACATCTATACAGTAGGAAGGATGGTTTGTAGAGACATACTTTGTCTCGAGGCTTGCTCGGTGACATTAACTCGTGGTTTGTGCAGTCTTCACCTCCAGTCTTGGACGGTGTCTGTGCAACTCTTGGTCTCACCAGGACTGTCAGGATTGATGATTGTCCTCCGAGCGGCAAAAGTATCCCTCCTCTATATTGGTCCACACGGACCACCTGGAACTCCAATCTCCTTGTCCTAGAAGGAATCGCAAGGAGTCGTACCCTCCTATCGGCGTACTAGTCACCGAAACACTCTCCTACCACCATTCACTATTATGCTGTTGTATTTCCCTTGTTGTGCCTCCATTATTGGGTATCACTTTCTTGGGCTCTCTCGGTTACCACAAATAGAGAGAATGACAACTTTACAGAGCAACTGATGTTCTGAGTTGTACTATTTGAGAAACCCCCAATACCCCTATTTATATAGTAGGGTCATGGGGCATGGTTCTCTTTCCCGGGCAATGCGGGATTAAAGCAGGAGTAGAAGGGTTCAAGATTTCCACAAAATTTAACACACAGTGCCAGTTGAACCAATCAGTTCACACCCTGAACAGATCGTTTGGGGCGCCAACTGATCGTTTGGGGCCTCCAGCCGATCGGTTGGGACTCTAAGCCGATCGATTGGGACCCTGAGCTGATCGGTTTGTGGTCCTAGTTCAAGTCAAATTGACTTTCCATGTTTGTTTCCAACTAATCAAATATTAGTCCTTATCTAAATCGAATTTGTACAAGTGAAAACAAAGAGAAATTTCTTACCAACTTGACTTTCCTAACTTTCTCGGTTGGATCAGTTGAGTCGATCGGTTCAACCCTTGAACATCTCAGTTTAGCCTGTCCTGAGCCGGTTGACTCACACTTGAGACGATCGGTTCACTGAGCCGATCGGTTCATCATATGAGCCGATCTGTTGGATGTGCAGACTACGCAAAAATCGGTCAATTGTAGTTTCAATCAATCTGATACTGTAATCAATCGGTTCAAAACATTTAACACTATGATACTGAGCTATCAATTGATTGAGTGTTTAGTTGAACTACTAAACTCCTTTAGTAATCAATCTAAACATTATTTGTGGATAAACTCCTCTTCCAGGTTAAATCCTATGTGTGTGACCCTATAGGCCCATTTCACGTTGGCAGTGAAAATCCATAACACTTATGACTTCATAAGCAAAGAGAGGTGCCTAGTCACACATCAGTGTTACCCAAGTGAAAAGGAAAGTTGGAGAACAACTTTCAATCCTACAATCCGTAAATAGTGTTATAGTGAGTGTATAATTCCTTTGTCACTGATATCCCGAATGAACTCAAGGCATGGAACAGTCATCCTCTCAACATTCATTCACTTTCTTGATCTCTGAGTAGATTGCAGGAGATATATGTGACATCAATATCATATACTGATTCACACATGTGTGCACGTGATGGAGCTAGAACTTACACCAAAAGATTACTCTTCCAATGGAAGTCCTAATATGCACCAAAAACCCTAGGGAGATGATGTTCTCTCTAGGTTTACCCACAACTAGTGTTAGATAAATGCTCCAACCCCACAAGAGTGTGGAAGCCTTATCATAGTACAGATTTAGGATCGAACCCAAAGGACAACGTTAAGAATCTGAGTGCCTTTTTCTCGTTTCGTACCGATCTAAGTCAATCATCTAAGACCAAAGGTTTGGTTTGAGTTATTTAACCTAAAACATGCAAAAGTAAAGGCAAGAATAAAAACTAGTTTAAGGATTAAAATCTAAGATTAGCAAATGATGATGGATCACTGGGGTGATGCGGGTATTCGCCACCACTACACATGTATTGTATCTGTACCAAACATAGCAAGACTTGTAAGCAAGATACATGGATGTTGTACAATATCGATGTCTTATAGGACAAGTGTAATGCACACATCCTTCACAGGTTGAGTAACCCTCATCCGGTACATATCTACATGTCAATGAAGAGATGTAACCTCCGAAGAGAGAACCTTACTCAACCTCGTGAAATGTGCATCGGAAAACTAACAAGCGAGCGATAATTACCAATTCGATTAGTATCCTTATAGACTATCCCTCTTTCGAGGAGATAACTACGAGAAACGTGGGAGTGTTGCAACGTCAACCATTCCTAAACGAATGGTCAAATACGTTGCACCACTCCCTCCACGGAATGTGTTCCTCGACCCAACAAGGTTGCACTTCCGTACGTCAACTGATTCCATTCCATAGTGCGGAAGTGCAACGATGGAGGTGAGTTTACTCCATCCCTCAGGAAGCGTTCCTAGATACTGAAACAGATGCGCGGTGGATACACACACCAGAAACCAACACTAAATCAGTCTTCGAGTCCTAAGAGCGGTCGTAGAAAAACCACAATGAAAGACAACAGATGCACACAAGAACGCGGCCAACATTCAAGCATGTATGAAACGATTTAGTATTGAATCGGAAAGATAACATCTTTTAGTACATATTACAAAACATGGGCAACGGGGCTAGTCCCCATGCCGCAGTGGATGGAACTACTCGCTCCTCATAGAGGGAGAAACAAAGAAAGAGAAGAGAGAGAAAGAAAGCATCGTCGGAGCAGAAGAGTATATCTGTGACAGCCCGGTGTAGATCGTAGCAGTTTCCGGAACTGCTCCATTGTGGTCGATGACGCCCGCCTCTCCGCCTCGATCCTCACATCTACCTCCGGGATTGCACGGACAAAATGAAGTGGAGTGATAGTAGAACAATGGAGGAGGTGAGATGGCAGTGGAGCAGCCTTTCAGATCTGTTCCCAGTCCGGCAGCCTTTGGCCGTGGTGAGATATATGTCTAAGACCATGCCTCTACCCTTCTATTTATAGGCTTGCCAAAATATCTTGGGCCAAGGAGTCACACCTTGTGCGTACCCTTTTTTCCCATGCAGTTTGATCATGCAGTTTGCTTTGTCTATTCAAAACCGTTTAGTAGTGTGCACAACAATTCCATGTGGTCTCATATGGCAATTTGCCATGCGGTTTGCGTGTGCATGCGGTCTTGCTGCACAATTACTCATCCGGTCTTGCGCTTGTGCGTTTTACTATTTTGGAAGCTGCTAGCCTCCTCACGTTCTCATCTATTCATGCGTTCACAATAGTTGCGTTCACGTGGGCGCAACAGCTGCTGCAACGCTCCATTCAGCTTGTTAAGTCACGTGAACTTTACGAGTCTTTGTAAAGCAATCGGTGCCATGCGTTCTCATGCCCACGTCGGGTCATGCGTTCTCATGCCCATGTTAAAGCCATTGGCGCTGTTGCTGTCTTTGCTCATTCCGTTTAGCTCCCGTAATTGCTCATGCGTTCTACTGCTTCATGCATTTTTCGTACGGTTTCGGCTCAAGCGAGCAAACGGTCTTGGTTACTCATGCTGTCATGCGGTTTCGTAGCTCATGCGGTTTCGCTGGTTCATGCGGTCTTGCTGCATTTCCACTCAAATGATCTTGCATGCTTTCTCTACAAACGGTCTGTCGCGGTGGAGTGGATGACGGCGGAGTAGGTGCCGAGCTCTGCGATTGGAGGCCGACGAGCGGGCACTGTCATTGCTGCTGGACAGCGCGGGAGGCGCCACAGTTGCTGGTGTAGGGCCGTGGCAGCGTGGCGGTGTAGCTGCTGTTGCGGGTGCTGCTTGGCAGCTTGTTTGGAGGTGAGCGGGCTTCGTCGTTGCTGCTGGACAGCGCGGGAGGTGCCACAGTTGCTGGTGTAGGGCCGAGGCGGCGTGGCGGTGTAGCTGTTGGTCGTGCGTGGAGTCGGAATTGGGTGTGTCGTGAGGGTCAAGCTATTGGTGATGAGGACGATGATGCTAGAGATCATGTGTAGGTGGGCGCCGATGTTGTTGGCCACGATGAGGAAGATGACGCCAGAGCTTGTGGTAAGCCAGCCGTCATGGGCACCGTCGTTGCTGCTGACGGTGAAGCCGGCGCTTGTGGCAAGAAGGCGTCGTGGGAAGCGATGGTGTCAGCGAGCAGGTCATAGCACCGGCGGAGGTGCTAGTTGCCGCTGCGATGGTGGGGACGAAGGTGGCTGCTGGAGTAGCTCACAACACCGGCGAAGGTACTAGTTGCTGATGCGATGGTGGAAAACGAAGGTAGTTGCTGGCTGCTACGATGGAGGAGATGACGGTGAGGTATACGATCGGGCACCATCGAAGCTGCTGACGGTGAGGTGGACGATGCCGACGCTTATGGCAAGCAAGCCGTCGTGGGCACCGTCGTTGCTGCTGACGGTGACGCCGGCGCTTGTGGCAAGAAGGCCGTCGTGGGAAGCGGTGGTGTCAGCGAGCAGGTCACAACACCGACGGAGGTGCTAGTTGCAGCTGCGATGGTGGAGACGATGGTGAGGTAGACGAGGGGGCACCGTCGATGCTGCTTGGTTTTGAGATCGACAGAGCAAATGGAATGGAGGTCAAGACCGCATTGGGGTCAAGACCGCATGAGGTCGAGACCACATGGAGGTCAAGACCGCATGGAGGTCAAGACCGCATGGAGGTCAAGACCGCATGGGGTCAAGACCGCATAAAGGTCAAGACCGCATGAGGTCAAGACCGCATGAAGGTCGTGACCGCATGAAGGTCAAGACCGCATGGGGTCGAGACTGCATGGAGGTCAAGACCGCATGGGGTCGAGACCGCATGGAGGTCGAGACCGAATGAAGGTCAAGACCGCATGGAGGTCAAAACCACATGGGGTCGAGACCACATGAGGTCGAGACCGCATGGAGGTCAAGACCGCATGGGGGTCAAGACCGCATGAGGTCGAGACCGCATGGAGGTCAAGACCGCATGGAGGTTAAGACCGCATGGGGTCAAGACCGCATGGGGTCAAGACCGCATGGAGGTCAAGACCACATGAGGTCAAGACCGCATGGAGGTTAAGACCGCATGAAGGTCAAGATCGCATGGGGTCGAGACTGCATGGAGGTCAAGACCGCATGGGGTCGAGACTGCATGGAGGTCGAGACCGCATGAAGGTCGAGACCACATGGAGGTCAAAACCGCATGGGGTCGAGACCGCATGGGGAAACCGAACGGATCAAGACCGAATGGTGGTCAAGACCGAGTGGTTGGATGAAAAGGAACCGTTGGATCTCGATCAGATGGTTGAGAGTGGTCTACAGGGAAAAAGGAAAGTGTGTAAGGGGGGATAAGATCAAATAAACTGAAAACTAGAGTAATTAGAACTAGTAAAGCATTATTTACATGAAACTGAAGAGATACTTAAAATAAACCCAAAGTGAGGGTAGATCAGTCGATATGCGGCACAAAAACCTTAGAATTGGTGACTGAGAGGGTGAATCTGGAGGATTCATCACCAAACCGAACTTAAGCGTTGCTCGTCCCAAGGAACGAAAAAGCCTAAGATAGTCACCAAAACACATGCATGTTGGTCTCGTAAATAACTCACCTTCGTGTAAGTATCAGAATTTTCACAAGAAAGAGAAAAGGAAAATGATGCGAAACAAAATTAGGGCAAAAACGTCAGAAATCCTTTGAATTGGTGACTGAGGATGAGTCTATAGGATTCATCACCACACCGAACTTAAGCATTGCTCGTCCCGAGAAATTGAAAACTTAAAATAGTCGCCAATGAAATTGTTCATCTCGTGATTGCGTTATCCTATTGTCATATCGTAATTTTGTTCATGGCTCAGATCGATACAGCATCAAAGATTTCTTAGATCACGGAATACATCTTATGATATCCTCATCTCTGAGTTCATTTTGCTGAAGTATTTCCTTCTCATTCTTTGTTGTATCAGTCATGGTTAAAAGTTTTATGAGACTTTGAAAAGACCCACAGAATCAACAAAATGCATATGATCTGTCATTGGTGTTGAAAAAGGAGAGTATGGGGGTATGGTTAAGAGATAAGAGTCTCTCCTCTAATTGACTCGAGACTCTATTATTGGTGATTCATCAAGACACTTTGAATATTTGTGCACAATACTGGTTGACTTAGCCTTACTCCCGATTTTTTTCTAAAGGTAACTCAGAAGTGTGTATAGGTTGGCTTAAGGCTTTTGGCTGTTTTACCTCTTCGGGAGGAGGTAATGGGTCATTTTTGGATTCTTAGGGTCTCACTACCGGTCACGACACATCTGCCTTTGTGAGGGCAACTAATGTATCGGCCGGGAAAGACCTTTATCAGTTATCCTTATTCAGAGCACAACTCTCATGTTTTTATTCACACTCTGGCTTTTATTCATTCTCACATGGCTAGGGAAAAAAGGTATTTTTGGATTTTTGTATATTTGGGCTGCCAAGCCTCTTTTTGGAATCAGGGTAGATTTTTTTCCAACCTCGGTATGTGCACAATCATCATTGTATACTCTTTGAATTAATAAAAGAAGGTGATACACCCCTGTTATGTATTTAGGGGTATGGAAGAAGCGGTAGTGGAAAGAGGGACGTGGTGTACCACACCGAACTTAGAGTTCGGAAAAGTTCTAGTTTACACTAGAAAAAGGTGTGGTTTACCACACCGAACTTAGAGTTTGGCAGAGGTGTGGTTTACCACACCGAACTTAAAGCTTTGGCATGATTGGTGAGCGGAGGGATATGAAAAATGAAGGAAGAAGTGTAGAAGAGAGTTTGGATCATGATGCAATTTGCTTAGCGATTCCATGTCACAGGTCTCTTTTATCCATCACACTCTACTCAAAAAGTGACATGATAAAACATCAAATGAGAAATCCATGCAACATATCCATTAATCAGTTAGAGGTGCGATGTACTTGATCTATATCAGTCTTATTGAAGTGTATCATCTTTATGGAAGATATGACATTAGGGTTCATGGACTTATATCAGATGAAATCATTTATCGGTAAGTTTTAAGCATTTGTTTCTCATGGATTTGCAACGAAAAGAGGTGATGACAAAAGATTTGAAAAGCAAAAGCCGACTAGGTGAAGGCTTTATTTAAGAAGAAAAATGATAAAGCAGAAAAAATTGTGAAATAGAAAGCAGTAAAGGTAGAGGGTGGAATGGAAGTCATACCACCCACCCTCCACCTCGAACTTATGAGTTTTCTCATTTCTGAACAAATACTAGGTTCGAGATGGAGGGGAAGGGTTGCGCAGTGTTAACCAGGCGGTCCTCGTAGTTGAAAGAAGGTCCGAAAAAGATGTCGCACAATAGCCGGCGCCGAGAGCGAGGGAGTGGCCTGAACAGCCTGTTGACTGGGTGGTCGTGGCAACTCGAATAGGTTTTCTAGATGATTTGGATGCATATTTCCTTCGCCTCTTTGTCTGTCTAGAAGAATCCAAAGTCCTTCCCCCATTAGTGGGGGAGGTAAAATATAAAAAATTGAGACTGGTGGGCTAGGTGAGTAATCGAAGCATTGCTTATTTGTGTCCTCCAGTTGTGGCTCGCCCTCAAAATTTAAAGTAGATCTGCTTTCTCCAAAATGCAGAGCAGTCGATTGAGGGTCGGCCACTTGGACTTCCTCCTGTCCTGGATCAGGTGGTGGATCCGGTTCAGGCTTCATTTCATCACCTGGTTTTTCTTGCGTAGGATATGGTAGCCAGGATGGCATTTCTTCATCAGAGGAGTTTTTTTGAGAAGTATCATCATCTTTATTAACATTGGAATTGATGAGAGCGTCGTTCTTCTTTTCAAAATTTTGTTTAGAATTTTCCTCGTAGAACATCCTTAATTCGTCCAAGTAACTAGAAGAGGATTTGACTGGTAGAACAAACTCTTGCTCGGGTAAAGGAATAATGGGATTCCAGGGTAGAGGTTCCAATGATGCTTCTTCATGGGGAGGATTAGTCCATGACATAATGTTTTGAAGGCTAGAATCTCCCGGTGACTCCGTTTCTTCGATGTTGGGACTAAAGTACTCCATTTATGAGTCAGAGTTGTTTGAGTACTTCTTCATAGTACTCCTCCAGTTCTATTGAGTGCTCAGGAGGAGTTTCTATGGGAAGATTGAAACCTGGATCAGGTAAAAGACATATCTCAGTCTCTTGAATGTTAGGAATGTCTTCTTCATAAGGGTGAATTTCTCTAAGTGGATGGGTTTGTGACTCGATTTCCTTCCACATGCCCTTTTTGTCATTACAAGAGTCTATGGAAATATCACGATCCATTCCAAAATCAAGGCGTGGTTCATGTTTCTCTTCATAGTGCACGATCAACTCGTTTAAGTGACTAGAAGGAGATTCAATAGAAAGATCATGCTCTTGTTCCAGGACTGGCTCCGTCTGGACTTCTTGTGGTGGTGGTAACTCAGGTAATATCATCTCATGAAAAGGACCGGTCATAGGATTGTCATCTTGAGACTCGTCATACTCCCTTGATTTTGTTTCATCAGTGAGAGTGGAATGGTCCATTCCTGAAGTAAGATCTTGATCATTCCTATCCTGGAAGTCTGTTCCTAAATCAGCCGAATGATCAGAAATTTCATCATAAGGACAATTCAGGTCTTGTTCCAGAAATGGAGACATTTGATTCTCATGCATAAAAGACATATCTTTGTCTGAATCGGTCACATATCCATCTGAGTCTGACTACAAAGGAGGGTATAGTCCTTGCGACATTAATCCTTCTTTTACGTATTTTATTTATGAGACAACTGAAGTTGAAAAGATTTTGTCATTGAGGGAATCAGTTATCGCCAATTGCTCTTCAATGGTTGGATTTGAGTCTATGAAGTCAGAAGGTGGGTAAGTATTGAAGTTTATCCCCCATTGACCTCTTGACTGTAGAAAATCCTCATATTGGTTACTCCATCTTTCACCTAATGGCATAGTGCAGGAATCACTTTCCGAGTCAGGTCTTGGCTCGAAAGATGATTCTTTCTCTTGTAATGTTATGAAGAAATCGTCCTTGGGTTCAATTATTAACTCTGAAGATGATTCCTCACCTTGCACTGATGCTTGAAGATCATTGGAAGGCATATCCCACATGATTTCATAATCATCATCATAATTGATTGCAACATGTGGACTAGGGATGTGCTTAGTTGAAATAGGTGGTTGTTCTACATGTTGCTCAGGAGCGTTGACAAGTTGCATAAGTTGATCAAAATTGGCTATCAACTTCTTAGTCGCAGATGTCTGATCAGCTAGTTGTTGAGCCACCGACGTCTGTAAAGCATGTAGTTCTTCCATCAATGTGTGTCGATCTTCATGAAAAAGCTCTTCACTGCACCCGTTGGGTTGATATTGATAATAGCTCTCTTCATCATTGTATTGAATTACATCGTTTTCCAGGTTCCCTTCTACATTGTAGTCCACGCTTTGAAATCCACCATAGTTAGGTTTTTTGTAGTAGCCTCCAGGGTGATACGGATTATAGCTTGTGTTATATTCATAGTTGTATGAAGAGGCCGCTTTGAGGTTCCCAACTATACGATTCACGATTGCTTGATGCAGAGCAATCACGCCGAGAGGAGGTACATTGAAGCAGTAAATCGATGCATGAGAATTGTCACCACATAGTTGACATCTAACAGTTGGTGGTGTTGACTGCTTCATCTTGAAGAGAGTTGGTACCTGAAATCAAAGAAAGAGTTTATCAGGCTTGACCAACCATTTCAAATCCAAGAAGATATGTGAGATTAAGCCCTTCACTTTTTAGGTTTTTGAAAAGAAAATGGAAAACCTTAGAGAAACCTAAATCGACATGGAATTTGAAAAATACAATTCTTATACTGTTGTCCCCGGCAACGGCGCCATTTTTTGATGGAGCTAGAACTTACACCAAAAGATTACTCTTCTAATGGAAGTCCTAATATGCACCAAAAACCCTAGGGAGATGATGTTCTCTCTAGGTTTACCCACAACTGGTGCTAGATAAATGCTCCAACCCCATAAGAGTGTGGAAGCCTTATCATAGTACATATTTAGGATCAAACCCAAAGGACAACATTAAGAATCTGAGTGTCTATTTCTCATTTCGTACCGATCTAAGTCAATCATCTAAGACTAAAGGTTTGGTTTGAGTTATTTAACCTAAAACATGCAAAAGTAAAGTCAAGAATAAAAACTAGTTTAAGGATTAAAAGCTAAGATTAGCAAATGATGATGGATCACTGGGGTGATGCGGGTATTCACCACCACTACACATGTATTGTATTTGTACCAAACATAGCAAGACATGTAAGCAAGATACATGGAAATTGTACAATATCGATGTCTTATAGGACAATAGTAATGCACACATCCTTCACGGGTTGAGTAACCCTCATCCGCTACATATCTATGTGTCAATGAAGAGATGTAACCTACGAAGAGAGAACCTTACTCAACCTCGTGAAATGTGCATCAAAAACTAACAAGCGAGCGATAATTACCAATTTGATTAGTATCCTTATAGACTATCCCTCTTTCGAGGAGATAACTACAAGAAATGTGGGAGTGTTGCAACGTCAACCATTCCCGAATGAATGGTCAAATACCTTGCACCACTCCCTCTGCGGAATGTGTTCCTCGACCCAGCAAGGTTGCACTTCCGTACGTCAACTGATTCCATTCCATAGTGCGGAAGTGCAATGATGGAGGTGAGTTTACTCCATCCCTCGGGAAGCGTTCCTAGATACCGAAACGGATGCGCGGTGGATACACACACCATAAACCAACACTAAATCGGTATTCGAGTCCTAAGAGCTGTCGTAGACAAACCAGAACGAAATACAATAGATGCACACAAGAACGCTGCCAACATTCAAGTGTGTAT
This sequence comes from Alisma plantago-aquatica, assembly GCA_963693085.1. Classification (NCBI taxonomy): domain Eukaryota; kingdom Viridiplantae; phylum Streptophyta; class Magnoliopsida; order Alismatales; family Alismataceae; genus Alisma; species Alisma plantago-aquatica. The sequence goes on along the minus strand of OY856413.1, from coordinate 597,874,053 downwards.
GAAACGGTTTAGTATTGAATCAGAAAGATAACATCTTTTAGTACATATTACAAAACATGGGCAGTGGGGCTAGTCCCCGCGCCCCAGTGGATGGAACTACTCGCTCCTCATAGAGGGAGCAACAAAGAAAGAGAAGAGAGAGAAAGAAAGCATCGTCGGAGCAAAAGAGTAAATCTGTGACAGCCCGGTGTAGATCGTCGCAGTTTTCGGAAATGCTCCATTGTGGTCGATGATGCCCGCCTCTCTACCTCAATCCTCACATCTACCTCCGGGATTGCATGGACAGAATGAAGTGGAGTGATAGTAGAACAATGGCGGAGGTGAGATGGTAGTGGAGCAACCTTCCAGATCTGTTCCTAGTCCGGCAGCCTTTGGCCGTGGTGAGATAGATGTCTAAGACCATGCCTCTACCCTTCTATTTATAGGCTTGCCAAAATATCTTGGGCCAAGGAGTCACACCTTTTGCATACCCCTTTTTCCCATGCGGTTTGATCATGCGGTTTGCTTTGTCTATTCAAAACCATTTGGTAGTGTGCACATCAATTCCATGCGGTCTCATATGGAAATTGGCCATGCGGTTTGTGTGTGTATGTGGTCTTGCTGCACAATTGCTCATGCGGTCTTGCGCTTGTGCGTTTTACTATTTTGGAAGCCGCTATCCTCCTCACGTTCTCATCTATTCATGCGTTCACAAAAGTTGCGTTCACGTGGGTGCAACAGCTGCTGCAGCGCTCCATTCAACTTGTTAAGTCACGTGAACTTTACTAGTCTTTGTAAGGCAAACAGTGCCATGCGTTCTCATGACCACGTGGGGTCATGCATTCTCATGCCCATGTTAAAGCCATCGGCGCTGCTGCTGTCTTTGCTCATGTGGTTTAGCTCCCGCAATTGCTCATGTGTTCTACTGCTTCATATGTTTTTCATGCAGTTTCAGCTCAAGCGAGCAAACGGTCTTGGTTACTCATGCCGTCATGTGGTTTCATAGCTCATGCGGTTTCGCTGGTTCATGCGGTCTTGCTGCATTTCCACTCAAACAATCTTGCATGCTTTTTCTCCAAACAGTCTTCCACGGTGAAAGGATGACGACGGAGTAGGTGCCGAGCTCTGCGATTGGAGGCTGACGAGCGGGTGCCGTCATTGCTGCTGGACAGTGCGGGAGGCGCTGCAGTTGCTGGTGTAGGGCCGTGGCGGCGTGGCAGTGTAGCTGCTGTTGCGGGTGCTGCTTGGCAGCTCGTTCGGAGGTGAGCGGGCTTCGTCGTTGCTGCTGGACAGTGCGGGAGGCTCTGCAGTTGCTGGTGTAGCGTCGTGGCGGCGTTGCAGTGTAGCTGCTGGTCGTGCGTGGAGTCGGCAGTGGGTGTGTCGTGAGGGTCAGGCTATTGGTGATGAGGACGATGACGCCGGAGATCATGTGTAGGTGGGCGCCAACGTTGTTGGTGACAGTGACGAAGACGACGCCGACGCTTGTGGCAAGCCAGCCGTCGTGGGCACCGTCGTTACTGCTGACGGTGAAGCCGACCCTTGTGGCAAGAAGGCCATCGTGGGTAGCGATGGTGTCAGAGAGTAGGTCACATCACCGGCGGAGGTGCTAGTTGCTGCTGCGATGGTGGGGACGAAGGTGGCTGCTGGAGCAGCTCGCAACACCGGAGAAGGTACTACTTGCTGCTGCGATGGTGGAGATGAAGGTGGTTGCTGGAGCTGCTCGCAGCACCGGTGAAGGGGCTGGTTGCTGCTACGATGGCGGAGACGATGGTGAGGTAGACGATCAGGCACCGTCGATGCTGCTGATGGTGAGGTAGAGGACGCCGACGCTAGTGGCAAGCAAGCCGTCGTGGGCACCGTCGTTTCTACTGACGGTGACGCCGACGCTTGTGGCAAGAAGGCCGTCGTGGGAAGCGGTGGTGTCAGCGAGCATGTCACAGCACCGGCGGAGGTGCTAGTTGCTGCTGCGATGGTGGAGACGACGGTGAGGTAGACGAGCGGGCACCATCGATGCTGCTTGGTTTTGAGATCGAGAGAGCAAACGGAATGGAGGTCAAGACCGCATGGGGGTCAAGACCGCATGAGGTCGAGACCGCATGGAGGTCAAGACTGCATGGGTGTCAAGACCGCATTAGGTCGAGACCGCATGGAGGTCAAGACCGCATGGGGGTCAAGACCGCATGGGGTCAAGACCGCATGGAGGTCAAGACCGCATGAGGTCAAGACCGCATGGAGGTCAAGACAGCATGGGGTCGAGACCGCATGGAGGTCAGGACCACATGGGGTCAAGACCGCATGGAGGTCGAGACCGCATGGAGGTCGAGACCGCATGCAGGTAAAAACTGCATGAGGTCGAGATGGCATGGAGGTCAAGACCGCATGGGGGTCAAGACCGCATGAGGTCAAGACCGCATGGAGGTCGAGACAGCATGGAGTTCAACACCACATGGAGGTCAAGACCGCATGGGGTCATGACCGCATGGAGGTCAAGACCGCTTGAGGCCAAGACCGCTTGAGGTCAAGACCGCATGGAGGTAAGACTGCATGAAGGTCGAGACCGCATGAAGGTCAAGACCGCATGGGGTCGAGACCGCATGGAGGTCAAGACCGCATGGTGTCGAGACCGCATGAAGGTCGAGACCCCATGGAGCTCAAAACCACATGGGGTCGAGACCGCATGGGGAAACTGAAATGATCAAGACCGAATGGTGGTCAAGACCAAGTGGTTGGATGAAAAGGAACCGTTGGATCTCAATCAGATGGTTGAGAGTGGTCTACAGGGAACAAGGAAAGTGAGTAAGGGGGGATAAGATCAAATAAACTGAAAACTAGAGTAATTAGAACTAGTAAAGCATTATTTACATGAAACTGAAGAGATACTTAAAATAAACCCAAAGCGAGGATAGATCAGTCGATATGCGACACAAAATACTTAGAATTGGTGACTGAGAGGGTGAATCTGGAGGATTCATCAGCACGCCTATCTCAATCATGCTCATCAAGTGGCCATGGATATCAAACTCCCTCAGGAGGGTCAAATCCCATATCTATCACTCACCCCTCAAAATCCCCACGTGTCAAAGCAACCCAATCATTACCTTTATAACAACCCATGTTTCAGGACTGCGTTTGATGATGTCAAAGTGTACCCAATGACATGTGTTGAGTGTAGTGATTTCAGGTCAAAGAATCACACTCACCACCATCACTGTGAGAACTGACTGTGACCACCATGTCATGGTGCCATGTGTCAAACTCACGGTGGGTCTGTCTGGTATACTTGTTCTCTAACAAGTACCTATGTATTTGGTTTGATATCTCTATATCATGACTAATGAGATTCTGTCATCAACCAACACCACAATCTAGTCTTGCGTGTCACCGTTGTCTATCTACCTTCCACAATGACATCTGACTAGGGACATAATAAGAATGTACAAACTCTTAGCATCTGTATGATATCATCATTCAGGTCCTCAATCATCATTAAGTACTATCATTCTCTAGACATTCAATCTGTTCTATCATTATCTCATATGACTTGAATCAGAAAGAATTGGAAGCTTGCCTTTGATGTTTATTAAATCAATCTTAATGTATCCCATCAATAATCCCAAGATTGGCTCTCAGGTCATACATACCAACAGAATCCCACTTGCACTGCGAGTCAATCACCTTTGAATCATATTCATAGTGATCTTCAAACATGTCCCACATATTGCTATGCTCTATGTTGGTATGTATGCCCATAGAGCAAGTCATATGATGATTGTAATGGGATACTTTGTAAATGATTTGAATAATAATAAAGGCAATTTCCAATCTATATGTTTAAACTATTTCTGAGATGATGGTGTAACATGATAGATGTCTAAAGATTGTTTTACTCAATGACGTATGCTTTTGGGTTGAGGACCTAAACGATGAGATCATACAGATGCTAAGAGTATTCTTTCTTGTTTAGTCTCTAATCAGTTGTTCTTGTGGAAATAACCATAGACATCAATAACACTAAAGACTAGATTGTGTGTTGGTTGATGATATAATCTCATTAGTCATGATATGGTGATATCAAACCAAGCACATAGGTACTTGTTAGAGAACAAGGTACCGGACAGACCCACCGTGAGAGTGACACATGGAACCATGACTTGGTAGTCACAGTCAGCTCTCACAGTGATGGTGGTGAGTGTGATTCTTAGACCTGAAATCACTACACTCAACACATGTCGTTGGGTATACTTTGACATCATCAAACGCAATCCTGAAACATGGGTTGTTATAAAGGTGATGATTGGGTGGCTTTGACACATGGGGCTTTTGAGGGGTGAGTGATAGATATGAGATTTGTCCCTCCTAAGGGAGTTTGATATCCTTGGCCACTTGATGAGTAGGATTGAGAAAGGCATGCGCATGTACGTGTGAATTAATATATGATATTGATGTCATACACATCTCACTCTGTCTACTCTGAGATCAAGGAAATGAATGAACATTGACAGTATGACTATTCCATGCCTCGAGTTCATTCTGGATATCAGTGACAAAGGAATTATACATTCACTGTAACACCATTCACGGATTGTAGGATGAAAGTTGTTCTCCAACTTTCTACTTTCACTTGGGTAGCAATGATGTGTGACTAGGCACCGCTCTTTGCTTGTGAAGTCATAAGTGTTATGGACTTTTACTGCCAACGTGAAATGGACCTGCAGGGTCACACACATAGGATTTAACCTGGAAGAGGAGTTTTGTCCACAAGCAATGTTTAGATTGATTACTAAAGGAGTTTAGTAGTTCAATTAAACACTCAATTAATCGATAGCTCAATATCATAATGTTCAAGGTGTTGGACGCATTGATTGGAGTATTGGATTGATTAAAATCACATTTGACTGATTCTACACAATCTGCATTCCCAACCGATCGGTTCATGTGATGAACCGGTCGGCTGAGGTTGCTGAAGCGGTCGGCTCAATTGTGAACCGATCGGCTCATGCACAGAGTGAAACGACCGGTTCAAGTGTTCAACCGATCGGTTCAACTGGTGCAATCGAGCAACTTGGGAAAGTAGGATTGGTGAGAATTTTCCTTTTGTTTCAATTTTCCAATTTGATTGGAAATATGATTGGTATTTGATACCGATTGGAAAAAAAAGAAGGAAAGTCAATCGGGAACCAACCTGGAACCCCAACCGACCGGTTCATGAGTGAACCGATCGGTTCAGGTTGCGATTTGAGTGCTTTTGTGGAAAATTCCGAACCCTTCTACTCCTGCTATTAGTCCCATATTGCCGGGCACAGAGAACCCTGTCCCATGACCCTCCTATATATATAGGGGTATTGGGGGCTTCTCAGAGTACAACCCAGTGCAAGTTGATTGCTCTGCAAGGTTGTCGTTCTCTCTAGTTTTGGTAACTGAGAGAGAGCCCGAGCAAGTGCTTCCCGCAAAGGGAGGTGCAACAAGGGAAGGACAACTGCAGTTGCAATTGACAGCAGGAGAGTGTGTTGGCAACTAGTACGCCAATAGGAGGGTGCGACTCCTTCCACTTCCTTGTAGGATAAGGAGAGTGGAGTTCCAAGTGGTCCGTGTGGACTACTACAGAGGTGGGAGGACACTGCCGCTTAGGAGGACAACTGTCATCCGACAGTCCGGTAGAAGGAGGAGTCGTCAGTCCCGGTGCGACCAGGAGCTGCACAGACACCGTTCAAGACCGGAGGTGAAGACCGCGCAAGGCACGTGGCACTGTCGCCGAGCAAGCCTCGGGACAAGGTATGATTCACAAACCATCTTTCCTATCATATAGACGTTGACGCGATTCCTTTTGTTCTGGGTTTGGGGAGAAAAATTTTGTTTTTGCTGCTTCTCTGCCTCCTCTAAAACCCAACAGTGCTATCAGAGCCACGTCAACCGCTCTATATTTTAGGATTATCGATATGATTGATTTTGGTTTGTCGCCTTTATTTATTGCATGCGATGCGAATAATATCGGCTTTATACATGTCCAATCCACAAATCCCTAATATATATATATATATATATATATATATATATATATATATATATATGATATGTAATATTAATGCACTCGATATGCATCTCGGTCTGCGTACCGATTCCCGTCTCTTATTCCTGATGTAACTAGAAATAATTCGAGAATTCTTTTCCTACCTTTGCTCCCCCCAAATGTAACTCGGGGTTTCACAATTCAATTGTAAATAGGATAGATTTTATTTCATGTTATGTCAAAGAACGGCGGACAACCTGAAGACGATCGGTTCAAGGAGTGAACCGATCGGTTGGTGATCCAGACGGCTGGTTCAAGGAACGAGACAAGCGGGTGGCGACCTGAAGAGATGCACGATGACGGTGAACTGATCGGCTGGAGGTGCCAGTCGATTGGCTGGTGGCACCCGCACAACCTACCCGATGGCGAGCCGATCAGTCATGGAGATAAGCTGATCAAACCCAGAAAGGCAGGCACAAATTTCATCTTGTACAGGTTGCATGAGATGTAGACCTAGATGACCGTGATTCCTCTTGGCTCGAGGAATCACAAATAGGATGGCCATAATCATTACTTTTTTATTGTTTTGCATGTTTTCCGTGGGATATAGCATGTATATGATATGTACTATATATTGTGGTGATTGGATATGTATATGTATATAAAACCAAATCCCTCATTAAATATTAAGTTTTAGATGCCTTCCAAATGCGACACATGTGAAAAGCTTGATCGACCAAGTGTGGGCACGCCCAAGCGTGGTGCACCGTCTATCTCGTGGAAGCGTGAAGGATGAATGTGTGGGTCTGCCCAAGCAGGGTGCATGTTCATCGTGTTGGCTTTGGGTCGGACTTAACAAGGTGACCTAGATAGGATCTAGCGCCTTGAGACATGGAGATGATCATTGCAAGGAGTTGCATATGACATCTTTCAAGAGTTGCATATGATGCAATTGGCAAGAGTTACCTACCTGGAAGATCTGAGTTGTGGGTGACAGCCCAAGCTGGTCCATGGCTCAGACGATTTCAGGATCTTGACCCACTAGAAGATTGTACCCTGCAATCTTCCAAATTGATGGTGAGGGCTATCAATTTGAGTCAAAATAGTGGGAGCGGTAATTAATTAAAGGCCTAATTAACTATCATCAAAATTTATTCAAATCAAATCAAAAAGGTTTTGACAAATGCAAATTTTCTCTTGTAGAATGGCAAAAGAATCATCTTCTAAAATGGGCAAACTAATTGAGAATAAATTCCATAACTAGTTGAGGACTGTGGGAAGTGTTCTTCACAATTCAGATATACCAGGAGCCTTAGAATCCACTCTATGTACGCTTAATGCGTTGGTGAAGAAGAAAGTAGGTAAGGGAGAGAAGTGTTCTCTCGCCAAACCAATTTCTTCTACATGGAGAGGATGGAAGGAACAATCGAAGAAGAAGTCGGAGATAGAGATCTCTACTTCTGGTGTATACGTGATAGAGATTAACTTTACTACTTCTTCGTCTTGGGTACTTGATACCGGATGCGGATCTCACATTTGTTCAAATGTGAAGGATCTTAAGAGAAGTAGGCCTTTGGGGAAAGGCGAGGTTGAACTACGTGTTGCTAATGGGGTAAGAGTTGCCGCCAGTGCCGTAGGAACCTATGAGTTAACTCTACCTAGTGGGCTAATAATAGAGTTGAAGAACTGCTATTATGTACCTGCCATAAATAGGAATATCATTTCCGTCTCTTGTTTGGAAAAAGATGGATTTGAATTTCTTATTAAGAATGGAAAGTGTTCCATTTCTAAAGATGGGATCTTTTATGGAAGTGCCCCTATGTATTATGGTCTATACTTGATAGACTTGGAGACAAGTGTATACAGCGTAAACACCAAAAAGCAAAAACTCAACGACTCAAACAAAACGTATCTCTGGCATTGTCGTCTAGGGCACATAAATGAGAAGCGCATTTATAGACTCCATAAAGATGGTTATCTAGACTCTTTTGATTATGAATCAATAGAGACATGTAAATCTTGTTTGTTGGGCAAGATGACCAAGACTCCCTTTTCAGGTAAAGGTGAGAGAGCTGGTGATCTATTAGGACTCATACATACTGATGTATGTGGGCCTTTTAGAACTAATGCCAGAGGTGGGTATCAGTACTTCATTACCTTTACTGATGACTTCAGTAGGTATGTCTATGTGTACCTGATGAAACATAAGTCAGAAACCCTTGAAAGGTTCAAGGATTTCATGAATGAAGTACAGAACCAGCTTGGTAAAAGTATTAAGGCACTTCGTTCCGATCGAGGTGGAGAATACTTGAGCAAAGAGTTTGAGGACCTTCTGCGAGCCCGTGGTATTGTATCACAGTGGACTCCGCCTGGAACACAACAGCATAATGGTGTCTGAAAGAAGGAATCACACATTGTTGGATAAGGTGCGATCAATGATGAGTTTTGCTGATCTTCTGATTTCCTTCTGGGGTCATGCTCTTGAAACCGTCGCATTTACACATAACTGTGTGCCATCTAAATCGGTTCAAAAGACACCATATGAGATATGGACTGGGAAGCGTCCCAATTTGTCTTTTCTGAAGATTTGGGGTTGTGAGGCTTACGTCAAGAAAACGTTTCCTGATAAGCTTGGACCCAAATCTGATAAATGTTATTTTGTTGGATACCCCAAGGAAACGAGGGGATACTATTTATACCACCCTACTGACAACAAAGTGTTTGTTTCTAGGACAACTGTGTTCCTAGAGAAGGAATTTATTTCCAAAGGAAACAGAGGGAGGAATATAGAGCTTGAAGAAGTTCAAGCCCAACAAGAAAACATTGAACCGGTAGATGTACCAGAGGAAAATGTAGATTCACAAGGTGTTGTGGAATCTCAGTCTCCTTAGGTAATACAAGGACCTCATAGATCTAGTAGGACTCACCTTGAACCTGAGAGGTTTGGATACCTTGTAACTCAGGAAGGTGGAGAGTTGATCATAGATGATGATCGAACTACCTACGTAGAGGCTATGGAGGGACCAGATTTTGAGAAATGGCTTGAAGCCATGAGATCCGAGATGGAATCCATGTACTCCAACAAAGTATGGACTTTGGTGGAACCACCCGAAGGGGTAAAACCCATAGGGTGCAAGTGGGTCTTCAAGAAAAAGACCGACATGGATGGCAATGTGCAAACTTATAAAGGTAGATTGGTTGCAAAGGGATTTCGACAAGTTCAAGGTTGACTATGACGAAGCCTTTTCTCCAGTTGCCATGATTAAGTCCATCAGGATCATGCTTGCTATTGCAGCTTATTATGACTATGAGATTTGGCAGATGGATGTTAAAACCGCATTCCTTAACGGGAATATACATGAGGATGTGAACATGACACATCCTGAAGGTTTTGTAGATCCAAAGAATGCCAATAAAGTCTGTAAACTGCAAAGGTCAATCTATGGATTGAAGCAAGCATCTCGGAGTTGGAATCTTCGATTTGATGAAGAAGTCAAAGTGTTTGGCTTTATTAAAAATGAAGATGAACCTTGTGTGTACAAGAAGGTTAGTGGGAGCTCGACCACATTCCTCATATTGTATGTGGATGCCATACTTTTTATGGGGAATGATGTCTTAGCCTTAGAGAAGGTAAAGACTTGGCTTGGGAAAACTTTCTCAATGAAGGACTTAGGAGAAGCATCCTATATTCTAGGAATTAAGATCTATAGAGATAGATCTAGAAGGCTTCTCGGACTAAGTCAGAGCACGTACATTGACAAGGTGCTGAAGCGGTTCAGCATGGAGAACTCAAAGAGAGGCAACATCCCCATGTACATGGAGTCACCATCTCTAGAGCTCAATGTCCCCAATCTTGTGAAGAGAGGGAGCGGATGAATGGGATCCCATATGCATCAGCCATCGGATCCATCATGTACGCTATGTTGTGCACACACCCATATGTCTCGTATGCTCTAAGCATGACGAGCAGGTACCAGTCAGATCCCGGGGATGCTCACTGGACAGTCGTAAAGAACATCCTCAAGTACTTACGAAGGACTAAGGATTAGTTTCTTGTGTATGGCGGCGAGGAAGAGCTGGTTGTAAAGGGTTACACCGATGCAAGCTTCCAAACCGATAAAGATGATTACAGATCGCAGTCAGGATTTGTGTTTTGCCTAAATAATGGAGCTGTGAGCTGGAAGAGTTCCAAGCAAGAAACAGTTGCCGATTCTACTACAGAGGCCGAGTATATTGCTGCTTCGCATGCAGCAAAGGAGGCTGTGTGGATCAGGAAGTTCATTTCTGAACTTGGTGTAGTTCCCAGTAGCTGTAATGCAATTGAGCTTTATTGTGACAATAATGGAGCTATTGCACAAGCTAAGGAGCCCAGATCACATCAGCGGTCCAAGCACATACTGCGGTGCTTCCATCTCATACGAGAGATCGTACAACGAGGAGATGTGAAGATTTACAAAGTACCAACTGAAGACAACATTGCTGATCCACTGACTAAGGCCCTTTCTCAGCAGAAGCATGATGGTCATGCTAGGTCACAAGGACTGCATTTCCTTGGTGACTGGCTCTAAGTGCAAGTGGGAGTCTGTTGGTATGTATGCCCATAGAGCAAGTCATATGATGATTGTAATGCGATACTTTGTAAATGATTTGAATAATAATAAAGGCAATTTCCAATCTATATGTTTAAACTGTTTCTGAGATGATGGTGTAACATGATAGATGTCTAAAGATTGTTTTACTCAATGACGTATGCTTTTGGGTTGAGGACCTAAACGATGAGATCATACGGATGCTAAGAGTATTCTTTCTTGTTTAGTCCCTAGTCGGTTGTTATTATGGAAATAACCATAGACATCAATAACACTAAAGACTAGATTGTGTGTTGGTTGATGACAGAATCTCATTAGTCATGATATGGTGATATCAAACCAAGCACATAGGTACTTGTTAGAGAACAGGGTACCAGACAGACCCACCGTGAGAGTGACACATGGAACCATGACTTGGTAGTCACAGTCAACTCTCACAGTGATGGTGGTGAGTGTGATTCTTAGACCTGAAATCACTACACTCAACACGTCCTTGGGTACACTTTGACATCATCAAATGCAATCCTGAAACATGGGTTGTTATAAAGGTGATGATTGGGTGGCTTTGACACATGGGGCTTTTGAGGGGTGAGTGATAGATATGGGATTTGTCCCTCCTAAGGGAGTTTGATATCCTTATCCACTTGATGAGTAGGATTGAGACAGGCATGCACATGCACGTGTGAAATAATATATGATATTGATGTCATACACATCTCACTCGGTCTACTCTGAGATCAAGGAAATGAATGAACATTGACAGGAAGATTGTTCCATGCCTCGAGTTCATTCTGGATATCAGTGACAAAGGAATTATACATTCACTGTAACACCATTCACAGATTGTAGGATGAAAGTTGTTCTCCAACTTTCTACTTTCACTTGGGTAGCAATGATGTGTGACTAGGCACCGCTCTTTGCTTGTGAAGTCATAAGTGTTATGGACTTTTACTGCCAACGTGAAATGGACCTGCAGGGTCACACACATAGGATTTAACCTGGAAGAGGAGTTTTGTCCACAAGCAATGTTTAGATTGATTACTAAAGGAGTTTAGTATTTAAATTAAACACTCAATTAATCGATTGCTCAATATCATAATGTTCAAGGTGTTGGACACATTGATTGGAGTATCGGATTGATTGAAATCACATTTGACTGATTCTGCACAATCTGCATTCCCAACCGATCGGTTCATGTGATGAACCGGTCGGCTCAATTGTTGAACCAATTGGCTCATGCACAGAGTGAAATGACTTGTTCAAGTGTTGAACCGATCAGTTCAACTGGTGCAATCGAGCAACTTGGGAAAGTAGGATTGGTGAGAATTTTCCTTTCGTTTCAATTTTGCAATTTGATTGGAAATAGGATTGGTATTTGATACCGATTGGAAACAAAAGAAGGAAAGTCAATTGAGAACCAACCTGGAACCCCAACCAATCGGTTCATGAGTGAACCGATCGGTTCAAGGGTCTCAAACGATCAGTTCAGTGGTGAATCGATCGGTTCAGGTCCCCAACCGACCGGTTCACTTGTGAACCGATCGGTTCAGGTTGCGAGTTGATTGCTTTTGTGGAAAAATCTGAACCCTTCTACTCCTGCTTTTAGTCCCATATTGCCAGGCACAGAGAACCCTGTCCCATGACTCGCCTATATATATAGGGGTATTGGGGGATTCTCAGAGTACAACTCAGTGCAAGTTGATTGCTCTGCAAAGTTGTCGTTCTCTCTAGTTTTGGTAACCGAGAGAGAGCCCGAGCAAGTGCTTCCCGTAAAGGGAGGTGCAGCAAGGGAAGGACAACTGCAGTTGCAATTGACAGCAGGAGAGTGTGTTGGCGACTAGTACGTCAACAGGAGGGTGCGACTCCTTCCACTTCCTTGTAGGACAAGGAGAGTGGATTTCCAGGTGGTCCGTGTGGACTACTACAGAGGCGGGAGGACACTGCCGCTTAGGAGGACAAATGTCATCCGACAGTCCGGTAGGAGGAGGAGTCGTCAGTCCCGGTGCGACCAGGAGCTGCACAGACACCGTCCAAGACCGGAGGTGAAGACCACGCAAGGTGTGTGGTACTGTCGCCGAGCAAGCCTCGGGACAAGGTATGATTCACAAACCATCTTTCCTATCATACAGACGTTGACGCGATTCCTTTTGTTCTGGGTTAGGGGAGAAATTTTTTTGTTTCCATTGCTTCTCTGCCTCCTCTAAAACCCAACACTCTAGTGCTAACATAGTGAGTTATGGCAACGCCTTCCCAAATTCAGTATTAATTACATGTCTCTCATCTGTTCACTGTATGTCACACGTATGAGATGGAGTTGTCGTAATATGTGATCTAGTATTCCTTTGCTAACCTTTAGCCTCATTACATGACCAATCATTACTAACTTGTCATCAAAGATGGAATAATTATAAGTTCATCTCAGGAACTTCCAGATCCATATAGTATCCACTAATGTTCTATAACACACGGATACTCGGAAATTCCCCTTTTTAAATGGATTTATTGGAACGCTTCCATTTATCAACAAACATTCATTTTATATATCCCATATATATTTTGCGATTAATTTTCTGTCCTTTTCGAAAGTTCGCATCAGTGTAACTCTTTACTTTGAACCCTTCCATATTTCCATAGGACTAGTACTTCCCAAGTATTTATCAAGTTCTCATGGTATTCCAGTAACCCTTGCTGGAACTAGACAAACATCCACTCGTCATGTCCCGCATATGAGTTATCAGGATGAGCATATCATTTTGTCATGTCCTACATACAAGATGATTGCGTCTTGCCATGTTCATACATGCAAGATAATGGGAGGATTACATACATGATAGATATATATCTATTCTTAGTGTTCCCATTCTTCATAAGAATTGAGACACTTGTCTCTAGGATACTAACTCCAAGTTTTCTCCCACTGAATCTATGTATATTGAACCCTTTAGTATAGATTGCCAATGTATGCTCTCTCCTTTTAGGTCAAGGGGTTTTCGAGAACTATCTCTATATATCTCTATTCCTATCACATAGGAAACGTCTCTATTTTCCCTAAAGATAATTTCCACAAAGAATTCCATTCTTAGAACATCTCATTACTTATCAACATGTGGAATGAAAATACGCTCCCACTAAATCACAGATCCCTTCTTTATCTTTGATATATCAATCAAAACCTTTGACTATTTCATCAAAGTAAAGATCCATCTCTAAGTTACTTGGTACTTAATCAATCACATTGATTAGTCCATTGTAACTTATACACTTCATTTTCATTAATGGATTCATAAACCTTATAGGTTGTGTCACATACACATCCTTGTTTTATTCCTTATAGGAATTTGGTTTTAGTATTCGTATGCCAAATCTCTTAGTCATTAAGTTGCAATCAACAAACATCATCCTTCTCAAAATGTTATCCATGTGTCTTAACACTTAAGACTCATTCACACTTATGGATTTCATCCCAATGGGTGCTACCACATGGAAGTCATTTAGGATGTAATGGTCATAAACCATAACTCAAAATCCGGTTCCTTATTTTCATCTAGATAGTTGACTCGTCACATGACCAACTCATCACTTCGATAATCGAGGTGTATTTGTCAAGGATATAAGAACTCACAACTCCCTGTGATTCTTAATGTCCTTTATTAGTGTGGGGTATTCTTTATTTAAGAAGAATTTAGTTATTTGATAATCATCCTCTAACTCCTTAGAGTATGACTCCTTTTGATTTAGACATCACCATGCCTTAATCAAGAGCTCACTATGATACACTATCATAATCACTCATAAGGATCTCAAACAATTGGTTCAAGTAGTTTATTCATTGATCTCATCAAGAATTGACACTTTACCAAATTCATACTTCATCTATGATATTCTTGAACACTTCAAAATATTCATATTGGTATTTCTCTAAACAGTGTTTGAAGTATTAGCATTAACTCTAATAGGTATGTAAATACATTATATATATTATACCTAATAGGATAATCATTCTCCCACTACCACTAGTGAAGTTGATTAATCATGTTCAAGAGATTCATGTCTCTTACCGGTTCTCTAACCAAAAGAGTCTAGATTTATCCATCATATGGAAACTAGAAATGAATTTCTCATGATTTATGCTAATTTGATTGTTTGAATTATCAATAAATTTTAGGTATCATTTTATCTTATGCATACCAAGTACCATAAGATAAACAAGGAATTGCCACAAAGATCATATCTTTGAAATCGAAACATCAACTTTATTAATTGCCATCATTGTCATACAATATGCAAAAATAAGGTGTTTCTATTCATTGGCAAATATGAAATAGCAGTTCATAACTCTATTACATGCCTTCAAGGATAAAAATAAACTAAAGTACCCCTATCTATGGTGGAAACATTTGCCCCATTTATTGGGTGCTTTACACTTTATATCTTGGTATCATATACCACAAGAAGTGTTATAAGTTTATTTCATGACACCTTCATGTGTAGACATTCATTGCCTCCTTCTTCTTTATTTCTTCCAGAGAGAGAGGACAATTTCTTTTCCAATGTCCTGGCTTTTGACAATGGTGGTAATTGCCTGTCTTGGTCATGCCTCCCTTGGCCTTGAGAGTTGAAGACGAATTGGGCTGCTGGCTAGCATCATAACCTTTCTTAGCCTTGCCCTTGCCCATGCGCTTGAACTTGCCTTTCTTGTTGTTGATCATCATCACAGACTTAGGCTTGTCTTTCTTCATTTGTGCCTCTGCTATCCTCAACATGCCCAACAACTCTGTCAATGGCCTTTCAAAGTTGTTCATGTTGTAGTTCAACACAAATTGACTGTAGGATTCCGACAACGATTGTAGGATCACGTCAGTAGCCAACTCTTGGCTCAGGGGAAATCTCAGTCTTGTCAGGTTCTCCACATACACAATCATTTTGAGCATGTGAGGACCAACTGGATCTCCTTCTATCATGACACACTTGAGCAGCGCCCTGGAGACATCATATCTATCTTGTCGTTCTTGATCTTCATACATGTTCTTAAGATTTTGAATGATCTCAATAACACCCATGTTCTCATGTTGTGTCTACAACTCGTGGTTCATGGAGCACAACATCAAGAAATTTGCATCAATGGCATCTTCAGAATGCTTCTTATAAGCATCCCTATCTGCCGTAGGTGCGGTAGGCTGGAGTATCCAGAACATAGAGCTTTTGCTCTTGAGTGAGAACAATTCACAATGTCCTAAACCAGTCGTTGAAGTTAGTCCCATTCAGCTTGTCCTTTTAAAGGACCAATCGCAATGAAAAGTGATTGTTGTTTGTTGCCATTTGTACTACAAAAGGAAATATATGCAATTTAGTCCAAAACTCAATTTTGACTTATTTTATTGATTTGAAAAGTTAACGATATAATTAGGTCTTTAACAAATTATCACTCCCACTATTTTTGTTCAAATTGATAGCCCTCACCATCAATTTGGAATATTGCAGCGTACAACCTTCTAGTGGGTCAAGATCCTTATATCCTTCGAGTCATGGACTAGCTAGGGCTGTCACCCACAACTTAGATCTTCTAGGTAGGCAACTCTTGCCAATTTCATCATATGCAACTCTTGAAAGATGTCATGTGCAACTCCTAGCCATGATCACTGTCACGGAACCGTTCTTACCCCAATCCCAATCCTACTGCCTAGACAGTAGTAAGGGGATTGAAGCGCCCGTCCCTGAGTGGCCCAATATGATCTATCACACTGGCATATACAATAAGAAATAAATAACTCAAAAACTGGATAATTAAAGAACAAACTAACCCAATATGGAGATTTCACTAAAATATCTTTGTCATCAGAGTGAATGAGTGCGGAAGTGATCTTATTCAATATTACATATGCATTGCCTAAAATCAAGAAAATCGAGACACAATCATGCAATTGCACGGTACGCTGTCAAAAGTCAAGGAAAACAGTTTATAAGAAAGATATGTATGCTTGGCAGGACTTATAATCAAAAGAATAATAAACAAATTTTGCAAAACCAACATTTATTCGACAAGTTTTTCAAGCATTCGACTTTTATTACGAGTTCCCATTATGCTGTAATTCAAGAAGCATGCTTATATATTTTGTGTGACACTATTACCCCAACGCGATGGGGAAGGTCACTGGGCTCCTTCTCACCACAGGAACATAGGAGGCCAAATGTACAAGTCCCACCTCCAAAAGAGGGATAATTGTACTTCGTATCAACATTATCAACATTATCAATATCATCATCATTATCAATATACGGGCAGTCATAATGGGCATGCAATTTATGTTTTCATGTTTTTTTCAAAGTATAATATAGAAAAACAGAAGACTAATCATAGGGAACAATAGCTCATCCAAATAAATAGCCAAGTATACGATCAAGAGATACATAAAAGTATCTTCAATACAATCAAGGAGAATTTATATAAATAGCGTACCTTTCACCGAGATTTCAAGTATAATCAATATCCTATCAATAGGTCAACCCTTCGAGTCAGATCCTAAATCATCAAGATTGGATCAAGGGTCAAGATCATGATGTTCATAATATCATGTTTCAATATTTGAGATTAGGTTACACTTTTCCTATGTCAACCTTAGGGTTAGGTCATCATCAACATTTCCAAATGTCTAACATTTATTCATATATCAAGCATGTTTCAAGAATGGATGACCTACTAGGATCATATGTGTAAATCTTAACTTTATGATCATTATAGAAGTCATCATCATATTTATAGGTCATCATCATGTTCTAACATCAATTGTATTCAAGATCAGATTGATGGGTCAAAACTATATCAAGGGTTTTGCAAGATTTAGATCAATATCAAGATTACTCATTATCCATTATAATTAAGATTGAATCAAAATAGATCAAGATCACTGATGATTCATTTTCAATAGTCAACTAGATCAGATCTAGATTTGTATTTCAGGATAATCATTAGAGTCAGATATAGGGTTTTAAAAGATTAGACATCATTATTGTTCAGGTGCTTTTTCCCTTTGATTTCCCGGTTCTCTGATGGCTTGATTTGGATCGGGGAATTTCCCCTTGAACCAGCAGGTCGGGGCTCCTGTCCCTTACGCTTTGGCTTACCCCACGATCCAGAAAGGAGGCGGAGGAGTTCACCGGTGTGGAGGGGCTTTGGGGGCATGAGGGGCCAATGGTGGCAGTAAGAGTGCCGCCCGATTACGGCTTGGCCCCTCGGACTAAACGGGATCCAAAGGCAAGGGAGATGTTGCTCGGATGAGGCACACCTAGAGTGGGCTGTGCGGAGGTGCTGCACAAGCAGAGAACAAACGGCGAGGAAAATCAGGTGGTTGGGGCCAAGGAAGAGAAATCCAAGGCTCTGTTCAGGTTTGTAAGTGAAAAACGAAGCCAGGGTGGTACTTTTATAGGCGATAGAGGCTGGGTTTAGGGTTTGAGGGCTAGAGCAGCAGCCATGGCCGTCGGGGTGAGAACAGGAGACGAGGAGCTCGTTTTGGCGGCTGGACGAAGCATGAATCTACTTCAAAATAGGGTTCGTTTAATTCGTATTTGTGAGGGGGTCATTTCCTCTCGAATAGAATTTGGATTCATGGTCGTAGGCGGGAGATTCACCATAATGGCCGCATTCATGCCTCCCCCGCAATCAGCGGGAGGTTGAAGACAACCCCCAGGCCGCTAGATCAGCCCATGATCCGTGGGAGGGCACATCCAAGGGCTGGGGTTCGCCCCCAAGGTGAGCCCTGGATCGCTGACTTGGAATAGCCCAAGAAAAAGCCAATTATAAAGGGATTTTGAGCACAAAAACTTCTAAAATTCATAGAAACTTATAGGAATGTCCAATTGACCTCAAATTTGGACCAAAGCCTCAAAAAAACGTGGAGAACCTTTATAAAAAGTTTGAGAGCAAAAAGACAAAGTTTGATTGACCAATTTGATTCTTTGGACAAAGTGATGAATGAATTCAATTTGTGATGTTATAATGTGTATAAAATCAACATTGGTCACCATATCTTGGATTTGAGTCTTCAAATTTGTTATTAAGATGAGGAAAAGATTGAGGATCATGAGTGAGTATAAATTGATCAAAAAGAGTAATTAATTCATAATTATGCAAAATCCACTTTGTCACATCCTTCCCTCCTTAAAAAGGAATTTTGTCCTCAAAATTCAAAAACATCCTCAAAATTTGGAATTATTCAACCTAAGTCCTTTCCTCAAATACTGGGGTATCCTCAAGTATAAAATCAAAATCATGTCCTCAAATTTCAAGTAATCCAATAATCATAATTGGGATTCCATGTTCCATATCATAATCAACTTGGTACTAACATTATTTCATCATCGAGTAATTGAGTATCAAAATTAGCACATATATTGTCCAAAATCATTATATGAGTCACTTATATGTAAGTCATCCTATTGATCACAAATTTGGAGGGATCATATTTTAGGTCAAACAAATAGAGTTCAAGTGTACGAGGTGACTTTCAATCCCAATATCTCAGGGTTCTAGCCTCTACATTGGCCTAGGTGGGGTTATATATTCATGATTTGAGATTTCATATTTCAATAATTTGTGACAACATCATATTTTCAATATCATTGTTTTGAGCTCAAAATCAATGGGAAGGTCCCACCCTAGTCCTCATGAGAGCTAAACCCTAAGTCATAAATCGAGCGAGTCAATATAGTCATCATTTCAAAATTTTCAAGATTTGGGATTTGGAAGTCATTACTCATATATATCAATGTTCAACTAGTGTGATTATAGGATTTGTATCATTATTGTGATTTGATAATCGTGAGTCACAATTCTATAATCAATATCAAGAGTCGAGATTTTAGACACCAAAAGTCATAGATACAAAATTAGATCATATGTATACATATTTCCAAATCTAGGGTTTATATTCCTATTTAGACCTTATTGAGATCACTCATCTATATTCAATTTCAATATTCAAGCAATATTTGATCAACATGTCAAGATACTATCATAGTTTCCAAGGTTGATGAATGATTTAGACTTAGGTCTATCTAGGAAGTCAACCTCAAGCTATAGTCAATATTGCAATATGTCAAGGTCATTATCAAATCAATATTCAAGATCGAGTATCAACCATGAGTATAACCTATCATGTTTAGGTCAACCAATCCAATTAGGGTGGAAGGGAAAAGCCTTTCCAAACTCTAAATAATCAACAATACGAAAATTTAGAGGTAGTCAAAATAGGGATGTGACCTAGGTTAGGGGAGTCATGAGTCAACTACTACCCTAATCTGACACATTACCAACATTAGTCATTAACAATTGAGCTTATTCAAATAGGGAGAGTATCCATGATTAAATCGTATATATCAAGGTCATAAGATCAAAATTCAAGATAATAGGTCAATAATGTCAAGTTTTTACAAAGTCAAGGTTATATTTGCGTTCCTTTCCATTCATGATAAAGTTAGTGGTAAAATTGGGAATTTAGTGCATGATTTAGGTCCATGCTCATCATGTCGAAATCGAGTTTGCAAAAGGCATCAAATAGGAAAATTGCTTTTTTGCATCATAGGTCTTACAACTTAATTTTGTGAGTCTTAGGCTTGAAGATGTGTATCAAAATAGGCAAAGTTTGCTTAACTATGTTTGAGGTTTAGTCAATAATAGGGCAACATGGACATTAATCAAATAGAGACCTCATCAACAATGAGGTACAAGGTATAAGTCCTTCTTATTTCACCATATCAAAATTATTAAAATTGACCTCAAACATAGCAAACATGTAGTCACGTTTTGGCTAAACTGAGTGTTAATGATATCAGGAGTCATACATGAGTATTTGATTTCAAGCTTAATTGATAAAAATTGAGTTTTTCAAATTAAGGTCAGATCATGGTATCAATTTTCAAGATTTAGTGATATTCATTTTTCCCATGCATAAACTATCCATAATCGAGACATCATGTGGTAAAAAAAATCACAAGAAAGGACCACATGATGAGATGAGAAGACTACCTAATCTTCATCTACATGGGTGGCTTAGGATAGTCCTTAAAGAAGAGATGAGATGCTAGAAGACTCTCTAGGGTTTCACAAGACAACCTTTAGGTCCAGCTCAGGATCAATTGAGGCCAGGTAGAGCGGGGGATCTCAACCACCGTGAAGACGGATAGGAGAAATTATGCCAGGACCCCGAGCCTAGACACCTCAATTTTCACCATTATGGACTTTAGGGTTTCTTGGGTGTAAGAGACTTGAGAAATTATTTACTTAAGGTATATGGGAGTGTGTAAGCTCTGATACCAACTGTCACGGAACCGTTCTTACCCCAATCCCAATCCTACTGCCTAGACAGTAGTAAGGGGATTGAAGCGCCCGTCCCTGAGTGGCCCAATATGATCTATCACACTGGAATATACAATAAGAAATAAATAACTCAAAAACTAAATAATTAAAGAACAAACTAACCCAATATGGAGATTTCACTAAAATATCTTTGTCATCAGAGTGAATGAGTGCGGAAGCGATCTTATTCAATATTCCATATGCATTGCCTAAAATCAAGAAAATCGAGACACAATCATGCAATTGCACGGTACGCTATCAAAAGTCAAGGAAAACAGTTTATAAGAAAGATATGTATGCTTGGCAGGACTTATATTCAAAATAATAATAAACAAATTTTGCAAAACCAACATTTATTCGACAAGTTTTTCAAGCATTCGACTTTTATTACGAGTTCCCATTATGCTGTAATTCAAGAAGCATGCTTATATATTTTGTGTGACACTATTACCCCAACACGATGGGGAAGGTCACTGGGCTCCTTCTCACCACAGGAACATAGGAGGCCAAATGTACAAGTCCCACCTCCAAAAGAGGGATAATTGTACTTCGTATCAACATTATCAACATTATCAATATCATCATCATTATCAATATACGGGCAGTCATAATGGGCATGCAATTTATGTTTTCATGTTTTTTTCAAAGTATAATATAGAAAAACAGAAGACTAATCATAGGGAACAATAGCTCATCCAAATAAATAGCCAAGTATACGATCAAGAGATACATAAAAGTATCTTCAATACAATCAAGGAGGATTTATATAAATAGTGTACCTTTCACCGAGATTTCAAGTATAATCAATATCCTATCAATAGGTCAACCCAACGAGTCAGATCCTAAATCATCAAGATTGGATCAAGGGTCAAGATCATGATGTTCATAATATCAGGTTTCAATATTTGAGATTAGGTTACACTTTTCCTATGTCAACCTTAGGGTTAGGTCATCATCAACATTTCCAAATGTCTAACATTTATTCATATATCAAGCATGTTTCAAGAATGGATGACCTACTAGGATCATATGTGTAAATCTTAACTTTATGATCATTATAGAAGTCATCATCATATTTATAGGTCATCATCATGTTCTAACATCAATTGTATTCAAGATCAGATTGATGGGTCAAAACTATATCAAGGGTTTTGCAAGATTTAGATCAATATCAAGATTACTCATTATCCATTATAATTAAGATTGAATCAAAATAGATCAAGATCACTGATGATTCATTTTCAATAGTCAACTAGATTAGATCTAGATTTGTATTTCAGGATAATCATTAGAGTCAGATATAGGGTTTTAAAAGATTAGACATCATTATTGTTCCATTTGATAAACTAAATAAGCAAGATATCAAATATAGGGATATCAACGAACAACATTTGGAATCAGGTCTTAAAAGTATCTTTAAATGATCCATTGGATTTTTCTGATCAAGATGGACTATTTATTCAAATTATTTGGAGCTAGTATGTGTTTTCTACGAATAAAGTAAGATATGGGAATTTAATTGAATATTGGCCAGAGAGAGACAAAATACCTTTGTTTGCGAAAAAAAAAGAGGGCCATTGGATGAACAAGCAATGGTTGAGATGGGTCCGCACATGCGAGGTGGCTTTCTCACTTGTTGGACCGGTTCAGTCCTTCAATTCAGGTGGTTTTTCCCTTTGATTTCCCGGTTCTCTGATGGCTTGATTTGGACCGGGGAATTTCCCCTTGAACCAGCAGGTCGGGGCTCCTGTCCCTTACGCTCTGGCTTACCCCATGATCCAGAAAGGAGGCGGAGGAGTTCATCGGTGTGGAGGGGCTTTGGGAGCATGAGGGGCCAATGGTGGCAGTAAGAGTGCCGCCCGATTACGGCTTGGCCCCTCGGACTAAATGGGATCCAAAGGCAAGGGAGATGTTGCTCGGATGAGGCACACCTAGAGTGGGCTGTGCGGAGGTGCTGCACAAGCAGAGAACAAACGGCGAGGGAAATCAGGTGTTTGGGGCCAAGGAAGAGAAATCCAAGGCTCTGTTCAGGTTTGTAAGTGAAAAATGAAGCCAGGGTGGTACTTTTATAGGCGATAGAGGCTGAGTTTAGGGTTTGAGGGCTAGAGCAGCAGCCATGGCCGCCGGGGTGAGAACAGGAGACGAGGAGCTCGTTTTGGCGGCTGGATGAAGCATGAATCTACTTCAAAATAGGGTTCGTTTAATTCTTATTTGCGAGGGGGTCATTTCCTCTCGAATAGAATTTGGATTCATGGTCGTAGGCGGGAGATTCACCATAATGGCCGCATTCATGCCTCCCCCGCAATCAGCGGGAGGTTGAAGACAACCCCCAGGCCGCTAGATCAGCCCATGATCCGTGGGAGGGCACATCCAAGGGCTGGGGTTCGCCCCCAAGGTGAGCCCTGGATCTTTGACTTGGAATAGCCCAAGAAAAAGGCAATTATAAAGGGATTTTGAGCACAAAAACTTCTAAAATTCATAGAAACTTATAGGAATGTCCAATTGACCTCAAATTTGGACCAAAGCCTCAAAAAAACGTGGAGAACCTTTATAAAAAGTTTGAGATCAAAAAGACAAAGTTTGATTGACCAATTTGATTCTTTGGACAAAGTGATGAATGAATTCAATTTGTGATGTTATAATGTGTATAAAATCAACATTGGTCACCATATCTTGGATTTGAGTCTTCAAATTTGTTATTAAGATGAGGAAAAGATTGAGGATCATGAGTGAGTATAAATTGGTCAAAAAGAGTAATTAATTCATAATTATGCAAAATCCACTTTGTAACAATCACCTCCATGCCTCAAGGTGCTAGATCCTATCTAGGTCACGTTGTTAAGTCTGACCCAAAGCCAACACGATGAATATGCACCCTGCTAGGGCAGACCCACATATCCATCCTTCACGCTTCCATGAGATAGATGGTGCACCATGCTAAGGCGTTCCCACACTTGGCCGATCAAGCTTTTCACGTGTGTCACAATTGGAAGGCATCTAAAACTTTAATATTTAATGAGGGATTTAGTTTTTATAGGTACATATACTTACCCAATCACTACAATATATAGTACGTATCACATGCATGCTATATCCCATATAAAACATACGAAATGATAAAAGCGATGATTATGGCCATCCTAATGTGATTCCTAGAGCCAGGAGGAATCACGGTCATCTAGGTCTACATCACATGCAACATGTACAAGATGAACTTTGTGTTTTTCCTTTCTGGGTTTGATCAACTCATCTCCATGATTGATCGGCTCGCCATCAGGCCGGTCGATTGGGTGCCACCAGCCAATTGGCTGGCGCCTCCAGCCGATCGATTCACTAGTTTTCGTGCATTTCCTCAGGTCTCCACCCGCTCATCTCGTTCCTTGAACCGGTCGTCTGAAACACCAACTAATTGGTTCATGCCTTGAACTGATCGTATCAGTAGTCGTCAGGTTGTCTGCCATTCTTTGACATAAAAGATCTATCCTATTTACATTTGAATGAAGAAACCTCGAGTTACATTCGGGGGGGGGGAGCAAAGGTAGGAAAGAAATCTCGAGTTATCTCGAGTTACATTAGGAATAAGGAGGTAGGGAATTGGTACACTAACCGAGATGTAAGCAATACATTCAACCAAGCACACATACATAGGGTTTATTGGCCATAACCACGTTATATATCCACCACAAAACTCGTTTAAGGGTGACAAGTATCGAGTGCATTCATATAACATATCATATACGTATATTGGGACTTTGTGGATTTAGGATTGAACATGCATAAAGCCAATTTTATTCGCATCATATGCAATAAATAAAGGCGACAAACCAAAATCGATCATTTCAATAATCCTAAAGTAAAGATCAGTTGACGTGGCTCTGATAACACTATTGGGTTTTAGGGAAATCAGAGAAGGCAACGGAAACAAAATTATTCTCCCCAAACTGAGAACAAAGGAATAGCGTCAATGTCTATACAGTGGGAAGGATTGTTTGTAGAGACATACCTTGTCCTGAGGCTTGCTCGGCTACGTTACCTCACAACTTGAGCGGTCTTCACCTCCAGTCTTGGACGATGTCTGTGCAGCTCCTAGTCTCACCAGGACTGTCGGTATTGACAGCTTTCCTCTGAGCAATAGAAGTCCCCTGCCTCTGTAGTAGTCCACACGGACCACCTGGAACTCTGATCTCCTTATCCTACAAGGAATCGGAAGGAGTCGTACCCTCCTGTCGGCGTAGTAGTCACCGATACACTCTCCTGCCACCAGCCACTTTTCTATAGTTGTCTTTCCCTTGTTGTGCCTCCCTTATCAGGTAGCACTTGCTCGGGCTCTCTCGGTTACCACAACCAGAGAGAACGACCACTTTACAGAGCAACTGATTTTCTAAGTTGTACTGTCTGAGAAACCCCCAATACCCCTATATATAGTAGGGTCATGGGACATGGTTCTCTATCTCGGGCAATGAAGGATTAAAGCAGGAGTAGAAGGGTATGAGATTTCCTCAAAATATGACACACTGCGGCAGTTGAACCGATTAGTTCACACCCTGAACCGATCATTTGGGGCGCCAACTGATCGTTTGGGGCCCCCAACCGATCGGTTGTGACTCTGAGCCGATCAGTTGGGACCTTGAGCTGATCGGTTCGTGGTCCTAGTTCAACTCAAATTGACTTTCCATGTTCATTTCCAACTAATCAAATATTAGTCCTTGTCTAAATCGAATTTGTACAAGTGAAAACGAAGAGAAATTTCTTACCAACCTGACTTTCCCAACTTACTCGGTTGGACCAGTTGAGCCGATCGGTTCAACCCTTGGAACTACTTGGTTCAGCCTGTTCTGAGTCGATCGACTCACACCTGATCCGATCGGTTCACTGGGCCGATCGGTTCATCATATGAGCCGATCTGTTGGATGTGCAGACTACGCAAAAATCGGTCAATTGCAGTTTCAATCAATCTAATACTCTAATCAATCGGTCCTACACGTTGAATACTATGATACTGAGCTATCACTTGATTGAGTGTTTAATTGAACTACTAAACTTCTTTAGTAATCAATCTAAACAACATTTGTGGATAAACTCCTCTTCTAGGTTAAATCCTATGTGTGTGACCCTACAGGCCCATTTCATGTTGGAAGTGAAAATCCATAACACTTATGACTTCACAAGCAAAGAGTGGTGCATAGTCGCACATCAGTGCTACCCAAGTGAAAAGGAAATTTGGAGAACAACTTTCAATCCTACAATCCATGAATAGTGTTATAACGAGTGTATAATTCCTTTGTCACTGATATCCCAAATGAACTCAAGGCATGGAACATTCATCCTCTCAACTTTCATTCACTTTCTTGATCTCAGAGTAGATTGGAGGAGATATGTGTGACATCAGTATCATATACTGATTCACACATGTGTGCACGCCTATCTCAATCATACTCATCAAGTGGCCATGTATATCAAACTCCCTCGGGAGGGACAAATCCCAAATCTATCACTCACCCCTCAAAAGCACCATGTGTCACAGCCAGCCAATCATCACCTTTATAACAACCCATGTTTTAGGACTACGTTTGATGATGTCAAAGAGTACCCAATGACATGTGTTGAGTGTAGTGATTCTAGGTCAAAGAATCACACTCACCACCATCATTGTGAGAACTGACTGTGTAACATCTCTGACCTGGGTTATACATTAACAGTGGATGTTTTGCTTAAGAAAGATAATTATATGCTTCTTATTATCTTTTGAAAAGTAATTAAGGCTCAAGAGGAACTTGTATTGCAATTTTAGTCCTTTTTGAATGATGTTGAAAACAATGTTTTGCTTGTTTGGACTAAAGTGCAATTTACCCAAGTTGAGGGGTTAACTTGAAAATGTTGCATGATAAAATGTTCATCAAGTTTTGAAGCATCATGAGAATGAAAATGATGTAGAGGTATGGCTAGTGAAAGCCTGAGTACCAACAAAGAGCTGATAAAGAAATGTTTGTGCATAAAAACCTAGTTTTGGTGTAATGTGCAATTTACCCAAAACCTAGGGTTCAGTATGCAAATTACCACTTCCAGAGAGTCCCTAATATTTCTCGACATCATGTAGAGCGAAGAAAATGAGAGGGGCGTCTCATTTGTATCACTTTGAAGGAGAGAGAATCTTGATATTAAAATAATCAAGATTTAAGCATAATTGAAACTCTAATTCAATTTAATGAAAAAATAAATATATTAATTGAAGTGCCCTGAAACAAAAATTGTGTTGGTTGAAAATCCATATATATGGACGTCCGTGTGCCTTGCAAAGGTAACAAATATCTCAAGTGAGTGGAGAGCCCACTCACATTAATAAAAGGAAAAGAATTATCCACTAACTTTAGGATATTATTATTATTATAAGGGTTAAGGTGCTTAATTTGTTTTCCTTTAATTCATGTATAATTGAGAGGAATAAGAGGCAAGGAAGATATCCTTTTAAGCAAGGAAGATGAGGGGGCAAGTCGCAAGGAAATGGAGGAGTTATCTTCTACTTTCTCTCTCTTAAAAGAATTTTTAATAAAATGCATATATGCTCATTTATCCATAACTTGAATGGGTAATTTCAAAGCCACTTTCACTTCTTGCTTGCAAAACGACCAAGGGAGGTTAGGAGAAATAGGAGGACGACACCCAACCTGTAGGTAAGCTCCATGACCTTCTTCAACCTTGATTTCATGGTGGAAATCACAAATCAATGCATGACTTCTTCTTTTCTTCACTCAATCTTCAATCCTAGCCAATCTTTTCACTCAAAAGTCTTGAGTACGAGCCTTGGGATAGTGCAAGGAGTTGCTTCCACCATTATTGACGTGAAGTTTGGAGCTTTGAAGGCGCGTTATATAACTTGAACCCTTATTCATTGTTATTGAATTCAATTCCTCAATTCATTTTGTTCAATTGTTTTTCTCGAATTTCCTTTGAATAATTGATGAAACTACCATGGGAATGCCAATAGAATTCGAGGGGTTGAATATTGATGATGCTGACATCATCTGAAGTACACATCTCAACAAATTTAGTTGCAAACAGTTTCAACACTTTTGGTCCTAACGGTTTCACCAAACTGTTTAGAGGTTGAGTCCCAAACCGTTTGGACATGGTTGTACGAATGGAAGTGTTGACCAGGAGTAGAACATGTTGGATAATGATCCAAGGGATACAATTGAGTGGTTCCTTGAATGGACAATCCACAATTATAAACCCTGAAATTAATTTGTTGAAGAAATCCCTATTTGGCTCTTTTCGGTTTCAAGATTTTTGGACTAAACGATCTTGAGACCGTTTGAGTCCAAATGGTCTTGAAACCATTTGGGATCAAACGGTCTCAGGACCGTTTGGAGGTTAAAGGTTGATCTTGATTGATGGATGAAGATCCAATGGTGTTAAATTGATGAACATTCAATAGCTCAATTGATAGCCAATTGAACAAAGTGATCCCTAATTCAATTGATTGAAGGATACCTCAATTGATCCAATCAGTTTTCAAACTGATTTGGACCAAATGGTCTTGAGACCGTTTGAGTCCAAACGATCTTGAAACCATTTGGGATCAAACGATCTCAGGACCGTTTGGAGGTCAAGAGCTAAGGTAGATCGTTTCGAGATTCAAGAGTCAATGATTGATGTACTTGAATAATTCAATTGATGAAGTAATCAATGGTGCAAATCCTGATCGATTGATTAAGGGATCTATCAAGTGAACCCTTTCGATTTTGAGGCTGGCTTGGACCAAACGGTCTTGAGACCGTTTGGAATAAAACAATTACAAAATCGTGTGGTGTTGAAATGTCAAAACTGAATGAAGGTCAAAAGTGATCAAATCGTTTGGAAACTTAAGGTGATGATTGATCCATTGATCCAATGGTTGATGATAATGATTATCAAAGCTAGGTACAGTGGTTGAAACCCTAAAGTACCTAGATGATTGGTACCTATAGAATGGTTAACCCTAAAAGGTTATGAAAGCAATGTTTCAATACACTATGCCCACCTTTCATTTAGGTTGATGTAACCTATTCAAGTTGAGAGGATGAGAGAGAAGAGCTCATACATGAGTATTAATCATGTAGTAATTTGGGTATGATCCTTAGTACAAAGATCATGAAACCCTAATCGAGTAGGCTAATGAGCCCTAATCCTAATTTAGGGCAATTCTGAGTGAAACCCTAATCTAGGTTAACAGTGTAACCCTAATTAAGGGTGATGACATGAGAAACCCTAATTCAGGGAAATATGATGAAAACCCCTAAATTAAGGGGATGCTTCATGAAACCCTAATTGGGATGAACAGTAAACCCTAATTGGGAATAATTGAATGTCAATCCTAATTATGAGTAATGGAATGTGAAACCCTGATTGGGATGAATAGTAAACCCTAATTGTGGGTTATTGAATAAAAACCCTAATCCTGGGGTGAAGTGCATGAAACCCTAATCTTGGGCAATATGGTGATAATCCCTAACCCTAATTTTGGGTATTGGGATGAGTATTCCCAATTGACATGAAATGGGAAACCCTAACACTGGTAAGGGAATAGTGGTGTTACCCTTGAATAGTATGGAACTGAAATATGATTAATATATATGTTATCATGTGTGCTAACCATGCAGGTATTATGAGATGATGAACATAGCCAGATATGAGCTATGATACTTTATTTATTGAAATTGTTTATTGGGCCTTGTGTGCCATAATATGCCTTGTTGCTTAGAAAGAGGTAACAAGAGAATTAATGGGCATCAAGTGCCATAAGAGATGCTTGTGTAGCAAGTGTCATGTTTACCTTGGTCAGATGACCTGAAGGTGATAGTTACCTAAAAAAGTGGTAACAATGCTCAGTGATGCGCTAAGGGTTTGAATACCTAGATCTATATGATTATGGTAATGAGATTGCGGAGGGATGAGAATTCCTAGTATTGAAATGAGGGACTGAGATCCCAATATCTTATAAAGATTGAGAAGTAATTGATGAAAGTAGTAAATGTTTCTTTGTGGCATTTTGTCATAATAAGTTATGTTTGAAAACTTGGCTGATGCTAAAGGAATATGATAATGTACTTAATTAATCAAGTGAAATCTATTCATGTAGTGCTCTGACCATAGATCCATCATCGTCAGTAGTTGGTGATGGTGAAACAGGTTTTCCTATGAGATCTCCTAGAGATCGCACATTTTTTAATATGCGGGGGTGATGGGCAAAAATATCTGTACGCCCTAATGGGGGAATTGATGGAATATAAAATTTAAATCTCTCAATTCTTCATTATATGTGTCGGGATGGATGTATCACAAATCTCCCGATGTTGTTAATGCTAGATCTATGGAGATAAACATGAAATCTCTTAATTGTGAAGAGAGTACAACCACCACTGTAACTCTGTAGTGAAGTTGCCACTATACCCTGGCAAGGTACTTAGCAGAGACACTAGATGTCCTGCTTGTGGTCTTGCTCTGACCGGGACAAGATGAGGTCATGGCAGCCGACTCTTCCATTGACCTATGTATGGTACCTATTTCGATTTCGCAATAGTCGGTTGGAGTATGAGCGGTACACCTCATCTCCTGAGAGCTTAAGTATGTTTGTAAAATGTAATCAACCGTGTAGTGTATTTGCATAAGGTTGAAATACGAGAATCACCGGTTGATATTATTTTTCTTAGTTTATTCTAGATGGATAAATATTATACATGTTCTTCAATTCCTTATTTGATAAGTGATCTACTGCTTTATCAAGTTATAGATGAAATGCTTAAGTAAGAATGTTGCTCTAATCTACATAGATAATGAATTATCTTTTGTTGAATATATGAATCCACTGCTCATCTTATTTCTATTAAACTTCAATAATAATGATTTCGGCGGAGAGTTATATCTCTCGCTGGGGAAATTTTATAAATTGTCTCACCCTCGTGGGATCCAACATTTTTTTAGGTAGATGTAGATGAAGAGGTAGAAACCCTATAGCAGGGGTAGAGTAACAGAAGTAGCAGCAACAGGGATAGATGTAACATCCCAGGTGTAGATACCGGCTGTCATGCTTGTATAGAGAGTCGTATGTGTCGTCTCTATACTCTCAGGTCCTAGGAGTCAGTGGATAGTGTTCTTATAATCGATCTGAGATTTTGGCTCAAATGCCTTGAGGATTTTATTACTTGTGCTTTTATCAAGGCAAGTGTTGTATATATATTCCTCGAGAAGAGATGATACATATTATGTATATGAAATATTTTAATTCTTGTTAAAAGAGTTTTCCTGTAATGGATATTTTTATAAATGGTTTAATTTTTAGTGATTTTCAGTCATCCGCTGTTAATAATCATTTCCGAATGTTGATTGTGAACTTGTTATCTTAATGATAGCAGGTGTCGCGTCAAGTTTAGTGGTATCAGAGCTCTAGGTTTGCTGAGTCTACAGAGACATAGGATTAAGGTTGTTGAGTTTGTTGTGGTGTTTTCCAGTTTATCTGATAGTGTCTTCTGCTCATATAGGAGAAAAGAACTTGAAGATGTCTGGATCACATGATGAACACGCTGCTGAGAGCAGTGTTGCTGCACCAGGAGGAGGTGCAAGGGATCAAGTTAGGGAGGAACCAATACCTGAGATTCCTCATCTTGATCAAGCTGCATTAGTGAACCCAGTTTTCCATACCCTATTTGGGCAGTTTATGGAAACTATGATGCATATGGCAGATAGGATGCCACCACCTGCACCGAGGGCACTAGCCTACAATGAAGGACAAGAAGTTGGAAAGACCTTTGAACGGCTTCTCCGGGTGGGAGCCACTGAATATGCTGGTATAGCTGACCTAGCTGATGCAAATTTGTGGTTGACTGAGCTAGAGAAAGCCTTCAGAATTCTCAACATACCAGAAGCTGAGAAGGTTAGGCATGTTGTGTATCTGTTAAAGGGGAGTGCTGGTCATTGGTGGACAATAGAGGAAGGCAAAAGACCGGGTGTTGAAGTCAGATGGGAGGAATTCTGATAGGAATTTGTTACTAGATATTTCCCCAAGACATATATAGATGAGAAGATCTCTCAGTTTGATAGGATTAGATAGGGACAAATGAACATTAGCGAATATGAAGCTAAGTTCATGGAGCTTTTGTTGTTCTTTCCACACATGGCAGCTACTGATGAAGAGAGGATTCAACATTTTGAGAAGGGGTTGAATGCTGAACTGATCACTCCTGTGTCTACTTTGGAGAACAGGGAGAGGTTTCCTACTTTCGTGGAATCGGTGAGACGGATAGAGAAGTATGTGATTCAAAAGCATCAGACCACGAGTAATAAAGAGTACACACAATTTCATGGACAAAGGTCTGAAAGCTTCAAGAAGCTGCAGTTTTTTGCACTGGTAGCACCATCACGATTCTATACTCAGATGCAATGGACGTCGAGTAGGGGTAGGGGACGTAGTTTTACTCCAAATAGAGCCCCCAGTACAGCATCAACATCAGTAAAGGACCACCTAGATAGAATTTGGGAAGCTACAACTGCTTCCAGTGCGGGAGGCCAGGACACTTGATGAGAGATTGTCCTGAGAAAGTCGGGACTGTAACTCAACCCCAGAGGCAGAGTCAGCAAGTCTCACAAAGGAGACAGTTTTATAGTGGTGCTCGAGGATGTGGACAAGAATCCCAAGCTGGATCATCAGCACCCAACAACCGAGCACAGGTTCAACAGCAAGCAACGATGAGATTCTATGCAATGAATCAGCCCGAGGCAGTAGTCAACCCTCGGGTTGTGACATGTCAGATGGAACGTTTTTATTCTGATATGTCTTCATCCTATTTTGTATCAGTGTTAATTGATCCGGGTGCTACGCATTCCTTTATCACTCGAGAAGTGATTCATGACTGCAACATGATTGTCAGTCATAGAGCAGATAGTTTGAAGTTATAAACCCCTTTGCTGGGATCTACGGTGTTGCGGGAGGTGTGTTCTCCCTGCAATCTTCTCTTTTTTGAACATCTCATTCAGGTGGATCTTATACCACTTGAAATGCACGGGTTCGATATAATCCTTGGGATAGACACCCTAGAGAAGTATAAGGTTGTCTTGGATGTGGTTCCAAGCAAGATGTGTTCACAGACGACGGTGACACATGGATCTTTCAGGGAGACAGAAAGATTTTTCCTACCTGTTTAGTGTCAGCTATGGTAGTTGAGAAGATGATGAGACAAGGATGCTTGGCATTCTTGGCACATGTGGTAGATACCAAAATGGAGAGCACTAATTCTTCTGAAGTTCCGATAGTTAGGGAATTTGAAGATGTATTTCCTGAAGAACTTCCAGGTGTTCCTCCGTCCTGAGAGATTGATTTTGAGATTAATCTAATCCCGAACACGCAACCAATAGCACAAACACTGTATAGAATGGCACCTGCTGAGATGGAAGAGCTTAAGAAACAACTACAAGAATTGCTTGATAAGGGTTTTACCTGACCAAGTACTTCACCATGGGGTGCTCCGGTTCTCTTTGTAAAGAAGAAGGATGGGTTTATGCGATTATGCATCGACTATAGACAGTTGAATAAAGTAACTATAAAGAACAAGTATCCTCTACCAAGGATTGATGACATGTTTGATCAGTTTTGTGGTGCAACTATCTTCTCTAAGATAGATCTGAGGTCGGGATACCATCAGTTGCATATTAAGGAAAGTGACATACCTAAGTCTGCCTTTAGGACAAGGTATGGTCACTATGATTTCATAGTTATGTCGTTTGGACTAACTAATGCGCCAGCTGCATTCATGGAACTCATGAATAGAATCTTCCGACCTTTTCTTGATCATGTCGTAGTAGTCTTTATAGATGATATTTTGATATATAGTAAATATGCTCAACAACATGAGAAGCACCTCCGTCAGACTTTGACTTTTCTAAGAGAGCATAAGCTATATGCTAAGTTTAACAAATGTGAATTTTGGTTACTAGAAGTTTCTTTTCTTGGACACGTAATATCAGCCTCAGGTGTCCGTGTTGACCCTAAGAAGGTAGAATTTGTCCTGCAATGGGAACAACCAAAGACACCGACGGAGATACGTAGTTTCCTAGGACTGGTAGGCTATTACAGGAGGTTCATTAAGAACGTCAGCTCTATATCTTTACCCCTAACCAAGTTGACCAGGAAGGATATTCCTTTTGTCTGGAATGACAAGTGTCGACATCTTTTCAGCTGTTGAAAGAAAGGTTAACAAGTGCACTTGTGCTGGTGTTACCTGAGCAAGGAAAGGGGTATATAGTTTTCTGTGATGCATCTAAGAATGGTCTAGGATGTGTGTTGATGCAGGATAAACAAGTGATTTTTTTGCTTCCCGGCAGCTTAAAAACACGAGGAGAATTTTTCGACACATGATCTGGAGCTAGCTGTTGTGGTCCATGGTTTGAAGATCTGGAGACATTATCTCTATGGAGAAACATTCCATATTTTCACAGACCATAAGAATCGAAAGTATATCTTCTCACAACATGAGCCGAACATGAGATAGCGCTGCTGGATAGAATTAATCAAGTATTACGATTGTACAATTGATTATCATCTAGGGAAGGCTAATGTAGTTGTTGATGCACTAAGAAGGAAATCACCAACACCAGCCTTAGATAAAGCACAGTTGAACTCCTTAGTGTGCCTTAAAAGTGATATTCTTATCTCCTTAAGGCAAGACAATATAGAGCTTAAGGTGTCATTTTTAGCCGAGTTGTTAGCTGAGATGCAAGTAAAACCTACTCTAAGACAGAAGATTAAAGAAGCACAACAGGATGATACTGTGATTCAGAAGATCAGGTTAGAGTACGGTAGTGAGAAACGGGATGGCTTTCATGGTTTAGATGATCAGGTAGTCTGTTACCATGGTAGGATGGTAGTACCTGATGCCAATGACTTAAGGAAGTTAGTTCTAGAAGAAGCTCATTCTTCAAAGTATGTTATGCATCCAGGGGGCACCAATATGTATCATAACTTAAAAGATATGTATTGGTGGCCTGGATTGAAGAAAGATGTAGCTGAGTTTGTTATGCGGTGTCCAATGTGTCAGTAGGTTAAAGCTGAAGATCAAAAGCTCGCAGGAACAATGCAACCTCTTCCTATACCGAAGTGGAAATGGGATCATGTGACCATGGACTTTGTGGTTGGTTTGCCTAGAACATCCAAAAGTCATGATTCCATATGGGTGATGGTTGATAGGTTGACAAAGACAACACATTTCCTTCCTGTCAAAACAACCTACACTACTGAGAAGCTTGTACAAATATATATTGATCAGATAATGCGGTTGCATAGGGTACTAGCTACAATTGTTTATGATAGAGGTCCCCAGTTCATGAGTCATTTTTGGGAATGACTCCATAAAGATTTGAGTACGCAGTTAAGGTTTAGTATAGCCTTTCACCCACAAACAGATGAACAATCTGAGAGGACCATACAAACCTTGGAGGACTTGCTTAAGGCATGTGTCCTTCAATTTGTAGGGAGTTGGGATCTACACCTGAGCTTGATAGAATTTTCTTACAATAATAGCTATTGGCACAGTATTGATATGGCACCATATGAAGCATTATATGGTAGACGTTGTAGATCTCCTTTATGTTGGTATGAAACAGGGGAGTATCAACTTTTGGGTCCTGAGCTAGTACAACAAACAACTGAGAAGATTAAAGTAATACAACAATAGTTGAAAGCTACCTAGGATAGATAGAAATCTTATGCTGACAAGCGTCATAGACCCTTAGAATTCCAAGTTGGAGACAGAGTATATCTGAAGGACTCACCTTGGAAAGGTATCCTTAGATTTGGAAAGAAGGGGAAGTTAGCTCCTAGATTTATGGGGCCTTATCCAATTATTGAACAGATGGGAAAGGTAGCCTATAAGATGCAGTTGAGACCTGAGCTGCATAGATTGCACCCAGTGTTCCACATTTCCATGCTGAGGAAGTATCATCCTGACACAGAATTAGTTCTGCAACCTGTGGAGGTAGAACTAAATGATGATATATCATATGTTGAAGGACCTGTGTTGATTATTGATAGAAGAATCAAAAAGCTGAAAAAGAAACACATATGTCTTTTGAAAGTTCTGTGGCATCACCGTGGCATTAAAGAAGCTACGTGGGAGCTAGAGGAAGAGATGAGGAGGAAGTACCCTTCTCTTTTCTCTTAACGATTCTAGGGACGAAATCCTTGTAAGGGCTGGATAACTTGTAACATCCCTGACATGGGTTATACATTAACCCTAGATGTTTTGCTTAAGAAAGATAATAATATGCTTGCTCTTATCTTTTGAAAAGTAATTAAGGCTCAAGAGGAACTTATATTGCAATTTTAGTCCTTTTTGAATGATGTTGAAAACAATGTTTTGCTTGTTTGGACTAAAGTGCAATTTACCGAAGTTGAGGGGTTAATTTGCAAATGTTGCGTGATAAAATGTTCCTCAAGTGTTCAAGAATTATGAGAATGAAAATGATACAGAGGTATGGCTAGTGAAAGCCTGAGTACCAAGAAAGAGCTGATAAAGCAATGTTTGTGCATAAGAACCTAGTTTTGGTGTAATGTGCAATTTACCCAAAACCTAGGGTTCAATATGCAAATTACCACTTACAGAGAGTCCCTAATATTTCTTGGCATCATGTACAGCAAAGAAAATGAGATGGGTGTCGCATTTGTATCACTTTGAAGGAGAGAGAATCTTGATATTAATATAATCAAGATTTAAGCATAACCAAAACTCTAATTCAATTTAATGCAAAAATAAATATATTAATTGAAGTGCCCTTCAACCAAAATTGTGTTGGTTGAAAATCCATATATGTGTACGTCCTTGTGCCTTGCAAAGGCAACAAATATCTCAATTGATTGGAGAGCCCACTCACATTAATAAAAGGAAAAGAATTATCCACTAACTTTAGGATATTATTATAAGGGTTAAGGTGCTTAATTTGTTTTCCTTTAATTCATGGATAATTGAGAGGAATATGAGGCAAGGAAGATAGACTCGTATTCAAGGAAGATGAGGGGGCAAGTGGCAAGGAATTGGAGGAATTATCTTATACTTTCTCTCTCTTAAAAGATTTTTTAATAAAATGCATATATGCTCATTTATCCATAACTTGAATGTGTAATTTCGACGCCACTTTCACTTATTGCTTGCAAAACGACCAAGGGAGCTTAGGATCAATAGTAGGATGACCCCCAACCTGTAGGTAAGCTCCATGACCTTCTTTTACCTTGATTTCATTGTGGAAATCACAAATCAATGCATGATTTCTTCTTTCCTTTACTCAATCTTCAATCCTAGCCAATGTTTTCACTCAAAAGACTTGAGTATGAGCCTTGGGATAGTTGAAGGAGTTGCTTCCACCATTGTTGACGTGATGTTTGGAGCTTTGAAGCTTCTTTGAAGGCGGGATATATAACTTGAACCCTTATTCATTGTTATTGAATTCAATTCTTCGATTCATTTTGTTCAATTGTTCTTCTCAAATTTCCTTTGAATAATTGATGAAACTACCATGGGATGGAAGTTGAATTCGAGGGTTTGAAGATTTATGATGATGACATCATCTTAAGTACACATCTCAACAAATTTAGTTGCAAATAGTTTCAACACTTTTGGTCCAAACGGTTTCACCAAACTGTTTGGTGAACAAACGGTTTGCAAACCGTTTGGAGGTTGAGTCCCAACCCGTTTGGACATGGTTCGCCGAATGGAAGTGTTGACTAGGAGTAGAACATGTTGGATAATGATCCAAGGGATCCAGTTGAGTGGTTCCTTGAATGGAAAATCCACAATTATAAACCCTGAAATCAATTCGTTGAAGAAATCCCTATTTGGCTCTTTTCGGTTTCGAGATTTTTGGACCAAACGGTCTTGAGACCGTTTGAGTCCAAACGGTCTTGAAACCGTTTGGGATCAAAGGGTCTCAGGACCATTTGGAGGTCAAAGGTTTATCTTGATTGATGGATGAAGATCCAATGGTGTTAGATTGATGAACATTCAATAGCTCTATTGATGGCCAATTCAACAAAGCAATCCCTAATTCAATTGATTGAAGGATACCTCAATTGATCCAATCAGTTTTCAAACTGATTTGGACCAAACGGTCTTGAGAGCATTTGAGTCGAAATGGACTTGAAACCATTTGGGATCAAACGGTCTCAGGACCGTTTGGAGGTCAGGAGCTAAGGTGGATCGTTTGGAGATTCAAGAGTCAATGATTGATGTACTTGAATAATTCAATTGATGAAGTAATCAATGGTGCAAACCCTGATCGATTGATTGAGGGATCTATCAAGTGAACCCTTTCAGTTTAGAGGCTGGCTTGGACCACACGGTCTTGAGACCGTTTGAGTCCAAACGGTCTTGAAATAGTTTGGGGTCAAATGTTCTCAGGACCGTTTGGAATCAAACGGTTTCAAAACCGTTTGGTGTTGAAATGTCAAAACCGAATGAAGGTCAAAAGTGATCAAATCGTTTGGAAACTTAAGATGATGATTGATCCATTGATCCAATGGTTGATGATAATGATTATCAAAGCTAGGTACAGTGGTTGAAACCCTAAAGTACCTATATGATTGGTACCTATAGAATGGTTAACCCTAAAAGGTTATGAAAGCAATGTTTCAATACACTATGCCCACCTTTCATTTAGGTTGATGTAACCTAATCAACTTGAGAGGATGAG
Source organism: Alisma plantago-aquatica (assembly GCA_963693085.1). NCBI lineage: Eukaryota > Viridiplantae > Streptophyta > Magnoliopsida > Alismatales > Alismataceae > Alisma > Alisma plantago-aquatica. The sequence goes on along the minus strand of OY856413.1, from coordinate 597,835,418 downwards.
AGAGAAGAGCTCATACATGAGTATTAATCATGTAGTAATTAGGGTATGATCCTTAGTAAAGAGATCATGAAACCCTACTCGAGTAGGCTAATGAGCCCTAATCCTAATTTAGGGCAATTCTGAGTGAAACCCTAATCTAGGTTAACAGTGTAACCCTAATTAAGGCTGATGACATGAGAAACCCTAATTCAGGGAAATATGATGAAAAACCCTAAATTAAGGGGATGCTTCATGAAACCCTAATTGGGATGAATAGTAAACCGTAATTGGGAATAATTGAATGTCAACCCTAATTATGGGTAATGGAATGTGAAACCCTAATAGGGATGAATAGTAAACCCTAATTGTGGGTTATTGAATATAAACCCTAATCCTGGGGTGAAGTGCCTGAAACCATAATCTTGGGCAATATGGTGATAATCCATAACCCTAATTTTGGGTATTGGGATGAGTATTCCCAATTTGACATGAAATGGGACATCCTAACCCTGGTAAGGGAATGGTGGTGTTACCCTTGAATAGTATGGAACTAAAATATGATTAATATATCTGTTATCATGTGTGCTAACCATGCATGTATTACGAGATGATGAACACAGCCAGGTATGAGCTATGATGCTTTATTTATTGAAATTTTTTATTGGGCCTTGACACGCTTATTACGTGTGTAGAAACGCAAGTGTACGCGTCAATGTAATATAGGCCTTTCTGAGGCCCGAGTCGAACTCAGGGATACATAAATTGTCGGAGACTCCTACTAGCAACTCGCGATCAGCTAGACCGATTAAATAATTGAGAGTTGTTGTTAAAATTAAAAGAAAACAAAAATAAAACAAAACAAAGCAATCGATTAAATGTTTGGTTTAATCAATTCAAAATGAGATATTTAGGATTGCGGTTTCACCGCGGGTTTTCATTGTATGAAATTCTATTTGGTCATTCAAATTTATCTCTCTATCTGGGTAGTGGCCTGAAATTAGAATTGCCCACTGTCGTGGTACAATTCACTACCTACGTCTAGGTTGGTTCCACCTTTGTAGTAACCTATACCCTAAACTAGGTGCATTAAAAACGATCTCTTAGTATCCACCATTAACCTTACACCATCTTATTCAAGGGATTTGTCAATTAACGTGAATTCCGTCTCTTTTCAACCGTTAATTCTTCTTTCAAAGTAACTAAGGGCATTAGATTATTATTATGGTGATCAAGCATAATAATATATTTGAGAAAACGAAATTATACCACGAATTTAAGAGATAAGATATGAATTACTATGATAAAATTATCATACAATGAATTCCCGGTCTACTCCCGGTCCTAAAGACAAAGGGGATTAGCCCCACATGTTCATCTCAAAGTAAAACATGGTAGAGAAAAGGGGAAACATGAGAAAAACGTGATTGAGTGGTGAAACCCCTGAACGGAGAAGATCCAAACAATCCTTGGCGTAGAATACGCGTTCTCCTGCCTTTCAGTGGTGGAAATCGTCTTCTTCGGCATCCAGATCGGCTGGGGCGTGCTTCTGGGCTCCATTCTTCTCTCCACACCTTCTCAGGACGTGTGCAGCAGCTAATGATGTGGTGATTCCCTCTTGGGCGCCGTCATTTGGTTTAATCACTGAGTTGGGTCGCCAATTAATCACAGCCGTTAGATTTAGATCAATTTAAAGCAAACTCATATATGACGGTGTCGATACCATCGACGCGGGTTGATGGTATCGACCTTGCGTGATATCGATTGTTCTTCTTTTCTTTTATCTTTGCGCCTGATGCTATCTCGATACCATCGACGCGGGTCGATGGTATCGACAAACCTGTAGCGATGACTTTGTCTTTTTGTGTCGCTGCAGCTCCACGAGTCGATAGTATCGACTTTTGTGTCGATAGTATCGACTCATTTCTCGCTAGCAACCTGATGGTATCTCGATACCATCGACATCCCTGTCGCTAGTATCGACTTTCTTCTGGTCCTTGCGGCTGGCAACCTGTGGTCCAGTCGATGGTATCGACCACTGTCGATGGTATCGACAGTAGCAGATACTTGTTTTTCCTGAAATTACCACACGAAACCACATCAGTCTACACAAAACGTATTCTTTTGATAATGTATACTCAAATTGCTGCAGTAAAGGAGATTTGACATAGAGAAGTAGCTTAGACCAAAGTAGATGAATTATGCAAAATTAACCACAGAAATGACTAATAGATGCATAAAACACATATAAAACAAGTCTATAAATGCGACTCAAAGTCATCACATCAAACTCCCCTAAGCTTGAACATTGCTTGCCCCCGAGCAACTAAACCTTAGAATAGAATTTCCAAAGTCAACTAAAGAACGAAGCATCACAACAAACATCCCATATGGTCCCCACCGAACATTCACATACCGACCTTCACTAACCACAGACTGATAATTACCCTAAAGGCGACAATAATCATCCATAAAAGATACCCACCTCAAAACTAATGAACACTATCACATAAGGCAGTTAACATAATAAAATTCACCGGCCCAAACTCTGTGCATCTTGTGATCTCCTATACTACGTTGCTCGCCCTAACTACCATCTACATGGAAGCAGTTCTCTAGATTATTCACAAGTGAGGAGAAAATCTCGGTGGCCTACCAATTCGAGCAACGGGTGGATGAAATAGGTGGCTAATGGAATAAGTGGAAGAATTATATGGTTTCAACATGCATAAAACAAAAATGCCCTAAATGATGCAAATGCACATGAAAAATACCCTAATGCCTAAGATTGGGTGGAATGATGCATGCACTAACATCCCATCTCAAAATGAGATGGATATCTAACTGAGCTACATCATGTACTTACTCATCTTATAATGCAAGTCAGATTATGCTCCTTTCTCCTTCTTATTCTACTTGCTTCTTAATGACCTTCTCTTTTTTTTTCCAATTTCATTTTTTTTCAGATTTTTTTTTCTTTTTTCTTCTTCAAGCCCTTATATCCACAATTGACAATGAATAATTTATGAGGCTTACTCTTTCCACATAACTCAAGTATTTGAGTTATTTAGAAGGTATGGAACAATTTAATTCATCATTAAAGAAGAAATGAGGTACATGAGATACTCTATGCATAAAAGTTATGAATGCAACTAAATGACATGCACCTAAAGGTAATGTGCATGTATAACTATTCTATTTTTTATTTTTCATGCAAAACATATGAAATTGGTTGCAATGCAAGTCCTATCTACATGATATGCAATCAAAAAGGTTAACACCGTAAAATACTTCCAATTCTTATGGTGGATTGTGAAAAGCAATGAGGTGGACAGATCACAAGACTAATTGACTGAACCTTTGAAAAGTATTATGTGTCCCTCCCTACTGACCTGTGTAGTAGTAAAAAGGTTTCTCTCTCTTACTTCAAATTAGAGTCTCATTATCATTTGGTCAGTTTAGGCTCAACAACCAAATCCGTCCACTTTCATGAATCATTAGGAATGTACAGTTGTGATTTTCTATTTTAAAGTTGACAAAGCCAATCATTTTCTTAAGTTAAGTGATCAAAGTTGAACAACACTCAAGCTTGCAAACACTCAAAATTTTTTAATTTTCCCTTAATTCCCATGTACATGCAACTGAGATGACACAAGACTTAAGACATCCACGATTACACTAGATAGAATATGGATCCTACAAACAAACTGAGATTGCAAGAAATAAATGACAATAACAAAAGCAATAAAACTAAAAAAAGAGAAAATAAAAGATAGAGCTGTTCGAACACCCCCCCAAGCTTGAATTCGACTATGGCCTCATAGTCAAAAACAATCTTAAAGGTTGGAACAGAGATACCGATTTACTCTTCAGGCGGAGGCGGGTACTGCGGAGCTATGGGGTTCCAAGATGGGTACTCCCCCTGGAAGTTCGGATCAAACTGGGCCCTAGGTGGAGGTTGTGGATAGCCTCCAAAGATGTTCTGGCTCCAATAGTGATCATAAAAGGGCTACTGTTGCATTTCCATCCTATGCAAACGATCATGAATATGTTGTTGGTCGCCAAGGAGGAGACGCTTGTTCTCGAAGATTGCCCATTGATTATCCAATAACCGGTTCGTAGTCTCCTGAATACCGGTATACACAGTAGTGTGCTGCTGCTGCGTCTGTTGCATGTACTGCATCATAGCATACATGACTTGCATAGAATAGACATCCTCGCTTGGCTGCGAGGGCGGTGGTGGTGGAGGAGGCTACAAAGATGAAGATGCACCCGGATGCATGCGAGGACATTTCCGTGGTGCCACTCGTACCCGAAGAGGAGTGTAGGCCTCCTCTTCCTATGCAGCCTCGTCGTCATTGTTGTTGGCGTTGTCGTTGCCACCATCTTCATCAGAGTCAGCAATGGCTATCATAGGCCATCAGAAATGTTATGCCCCTTCAATGTTAAAGACAGGATCGGGAAGCAAGCATTCTTGGTAAGCATGGTTGACGTGGCAGTGTGCATACGCCAAGCCATCTCGAAGAAGGATGAGGTTGGAGCGGTGCAGATGTTGCAAGTTCACCTTGCTCCTATTGGAGAGAGGAGTAAGCTGCTGGAAATTCAACCCAAGGTAGGAGGCCAGCTTGGTGATAAGCCCGCCAAAGTGAATTGGGGCTTTCAGTGTACTCCTCTTCACCGCCAAAATTCGCTGCAAAAAGAAAGCTCCCCAGTTGCATTCTTGGCGCTTCAGGAGTTTATACAAGAAAAACAGGTTCGTCTCCTGAGACATGCTGAGGGCCAGATCACCCCTAGCAAACAAAGTAGAACTCAGCATCCGGTGGAGAATCTGTACGAACGGATGCTCGAAGTCGGCTACCGCGGCATTGTGGTAGCTCACTGATTTGCCCGTCGGCACCGTCACAAGATTGGTGAAGATCATGTCGTAGTCGGTACGGTTGTGCGGCCGCCGGTAGTTACTCCGCGAATGATTCCAGTTGTAAATCTCATTGAACTACCGGAGTGTAAGGGTGTTGTCGTTGTTGTACAGCCGGAAAGACACCCGGCCCTTGATCCACTCACGGTTGGTGGCTATGATGTCGTTGGGTACGACGGAGACGTCTAGCAACGCCATAAACTCAGCCACCAGCTCCTTGTACGTAGGCCACTCGCTGAAGAACGGCTGGCCATCGGCATGGTACTCCAACTCGTCAGGCCTTCTTCCCGTGTGTCGGGCCTGCCCCTTCTGAACATAGTCGAGGTTGGCTTCGAACCCCAAGTTACGGATTGTTTCCCGATCAACATACCGGGTCGGCTCGATCTTTCTCTTCAAGATCTCCTCGTAGATCTTCTTGACCTACGCGGATGGATGAATCAGCCGCGGGCGTGAAATCGACGCGGTAGGTGGTGGCACGAATTCTGGGATTTCCATCGGGTTGGCGCGTGACAAAGAAGCACCAGCAACATGCACCATGATCGCGACAGAAAGAGGAATAGAGAGAGAGCTCAGTGAAGATCAGAGAAAGAAATCTCCGCTCGATGAAGAACGTGCTCGGTGTTGCTCGTTGTCGGGCTCGGATCGCTCTAGAATACACTCGACACAGGTGGAGGAGGATGGCTTTGCAGTTGTGACGTCATCTGACGACAATCCTTCTCATATATAGCCATGACCGGCGTTGTTGTATGCCCGTCGATACCATCGACGTGGGTCGATGGTATCGACACGGGTAGCACAATCTGTACTGCCGCGAGTATCGACGGTCGTCGATGGCTGGATCTGCAGGTCCTGGATCGATGATGTGTCGATACTATCGACGCGAGTCGATGGTATCGACCCGTCCCCCAAATCGACTTTCTGGTTGCTGCGATCGCCGTAGATCTCTCCTCGGGGATTGTTGACGTGGCCCGTCGATACTATCGACGCAAGTCGATAGAATCGACTCTCTGATTAGGGCAAACCCTCACGAGGCCCGGCCGCCACCTTCTGTGTGTGAATGTGTCAATACCATCGACACGTCCGTCGATGGTATCGACTTTAATGAGACGATTCTTTCTGAAAATCTCCAGAGATCTCACGAGTATCGACACCCATGTCGATACCATCGACCTCTGCTTGCGATCTGCCTATTGGTATGTGGATACCATCGACGAAGCCGTCGATAGTATCAACGCAGTGCAATTTCTACAGTCGCCAACCTGTACCACGGACGATACCATCGACGAAAGGGTCGATGGTATCGACTCTGCCTCAGTCCTGCACATGTAGAAAATGATCACGGTATATTTTTTATAGTAAAAACTAAGTTAAAACAAATCAAACTACGAATGTAAAGGAACTAAACTAAAGTACTGATGGTTGGGTTGCCTCCCAACAAGCGCCCTTATTTAACGTCTTAGGCTAGATGACTTGAAGCTCCTCATCAACTTGGTACTTTGGAGAAGGTTCCCAAGGGATCGTGTGGCAGCTTGAACTCCACTCGATCTTGACCAATCCCCAACGTCAGCGTACCTCTCCCAATTGTAGTGACAACATCGTTCGTTGCTTGGAACGGCCTACCCAATAGCATCTCGAAACTTTGAAGCTGAGACATATCCATAATGACGAAATCCACCGAAAAGATGAACTTATCCACCTTGACGAGTACATCTTCGCAAACTCTGTATGGCCTTACAATGGACCCATCCGCCAACTCAATAGTTGCCGCTGATTTCTTCATTTCCTTCAACCCAAGATTTTTAAATGTGGACAGTGGCATAAGGTTAATGCTCGCGCCCGAATCACACTGAGCTCGTGGAAAGTGTCGATCACCTATTGAACATGGAACATAAAAGCTTCCTGGGTCTTTCTTCTTCTGTGGCAAACTCCCATGGATGATTGAGCTCACCATTTCATTCATTCGGCAAACATCTGTGTCTTTAATCCGCCTCATCTTGTTGATGATTTCTTTGATAAATCTCCCGTAGGCGGGAATCTTCTCAATCATTTCCACTAACTGAATATTGATATGAAGTATCCTGAACATCTCCAAGAATTTTCTGTAATGCTGATGCTCTTTCTTCGGCCTAGGGCTGTCCGGACTAAACACAACTGCCTCATTCAAACGCTTATGAGGTGGCACATATGAGCTTTTCGGGGCAAGCTCCCCTAAGCTTGCTTCAATGACTCCCTCTGGCGTAGACTTTGTCAGATCAACATCAACATGTATAACTTGCGGTGGCTCCTCTCTCACAGCGAATGTATTCGCACCTTGACAAATGGCCTTCACTTTCTCCTCTTGCCTAGGCGGGGGCACGACCATCATGGGCTCTTGGCGAGATTTCCTGAAAAGAGTATATCCACCTGGTAGTCCATAATGACTGCGAGGATAAGGTATTTCTGATATAGCCTCCGTATCAAACATCATTTTGCCTTGGTCCTTGATCTCTGCCACCGGGGGCTCTTCCTCATTAATCACAGACATGTATTTAACTTGATGATGTGCTTGAACCACATTTGCATTCCCAGCCTGTCTCTGCTGATTGGCATGCTTGATGGCCGCCACTTCATTTGAAATCTGGGTCACGGTGGTTTCTAACGCCCGCATTTATGCTCCATGACTTTGCAGTGTTTGCCCAAATTTGGTCAAGATGTCACCCTGGGACTGTAGTTGTTTACTGAACATACTCATCATCTCTTGATTCTACTGCACCATTTGACTAAGCAACTCGGTGCTTTTATCTTCAGCTCTAGGTTGTGGCTTTGCATCAGGATCTTGTAGGAAGTTGTTGGGATCCTTCCATGAGAACTTCTTGTCCCTCCTCCAAGCATAATCATTGTTTCTATAGCCCAGTTGTTGCATGAATTTGACTTGGACTTCCTCATCAGATGATGCATCTTCTTTGGCAAGCAATTTCTTAGCTAGAAGATCTAGCTTCTCATTCAGCTCCTTGATTGCTTTAGATTCCCCTGCTACTCGAACATGCTCAACAACGTCTCTATCGCCCCACGATTGCTTCTTGGCCATATTCTTTAGGATTTCCCAACACATGGTGTCTGTGTAGTTCAAGAAGAATCCCGAGCCTGCTGAATCGAGGTTTCTTCTATCATGCTCAGAGAGAGCAAAATAGAAGATCTTGACCTGTGTCTCCTTGTCAAGCCCGTGATGCGGGCACCACCTAAGCATGATCTGAAACCTTTCCCAGGTCTCAGAGTAGGTCTCTCCTGGTTTCTGCGTAAGTTGTGGATCTTCCTGATCATGTCATTGATCTTCTCGGGCGGGAAGAACCTTTCAAAGAAAACCTCCACCATGTGGTCCCAGGATTCCGCATATTCATTGTCTAGGATGTGCAACCACTCTCGTGCAGCTCCTGTCAGAGAACTTGGGAACAACTTTAAGTAGAGTACATCCTGCGGGAACCTATAAATTTTGACCATGTCGCAATTCTCCACAAATTGACTTATATGTGCGACAGGGTCTTCATTCTTGAGCCCATGAAAAGCATTCGACTTCACCAAATTGATTAATGCAGGATCAATCTTGTATGTCGGAATATTAACCTTCTGCTTCTTAATCGGCCCCTTGGAAGCGGATGAGGAAGAAGCCTTGATCTTCTCCCATATTGTCTGTGGTTCTTCCATCTATTCTTGTTCAGGTACAGAATCTATATCCTCCAGATTGTCTTGATTATAGTCCTCCTCGTCTTTCGGTCCTGGCAATGGAACCTCTGGTGTGTGCCGCGTGTAGTCGTTGTTGCGCGTCTGCACCATGCACAGTACCTGCAAAATGAAAATTTAAGTTCAGTACAGTGCTTGACGAGTACAAATTTTAGAAAATAGACTATGAATTTTTAAAATGATAAAAAAAAATAAAAATGTGGCCGAGAGTGGCCGCTTGCAGCCCTCGTAGTGCTGAAAATTTGCAGTATCCTCGACAATGGCGCCAAAAACTTGACACGCTTTTTACGTGCGTAGAAACGCAAGTGTACGCGTCAATGTAATATAGGCCTTTGTGAGGCCCGAGCCGAACTCAGGGAAACGTAAATTGTCGAAGACTCCTACTAGCTACTCGCGATCAGCTAGACCGATTAAATAATTGAGTGTTGTTGTTAAAATTAAAAGAAAACAAAAATAAAACAAAACAAAACAATTAGTTAAATGTTTGGTTTAATCAATTCAAAATGAGATCTTTAGGATTGCGGTTTCACCGCGGGTTTGCATTGTATTAAATTCTATTTGGTCATTCAAATTTATCTCTCTATCTAGGTAGTGGCCTGAAATCAGAATTATCCACTGTCATGGTACAATTCACTACCTACGTCTAGGTTGGTTCCACCGTCGTAGTAACCTATACCCTAAACTAGGTGCATTAAAAATGATCTCTCAATATCCACCATTAACCTTACACCACCTTGTTCAAGGGATTTGTCAATTAACGTGAATTTTGTCTCTTTTCAACCGTTAATTCTTCTTTCAAAGTAATTAAGGGCATTAGATTATTATTATGGTGATCAAGCATAGTAATATATTTGAGAAAACGAAATTATACCACGGATTTAAGAGATAAGATATGAATTACTATGATAAAATTGTCATACAATGAATTCCTGGGCTACTCCCGGTCCTAAAGACAAAGGGGATTAGCCCCACATGTTGATCTCAAAGCAAAACATGGTAGAGAAAAGGGGAAACATGAGAAAAACGTGATTGAGTGGTGAAACCCTTGAATGGAGAAGATCCAAACGATCCTTGGCGTAGAATACGCGTTCTCCCGCCTTTCGGTGGTGGAAATCGTCTTCTTCGGCGTCCGGATCGGCTGGGGCGTGCTTCTGGGCTTCGTTCTTCTCTCCACCCTTCTCGGGACGTGTGCAGTGGCTAATGACGTGGTGATTCCCTCTTGGGCGTCGTCATTAGGTTTAATCACCAAGTTGGGTCACCAATTAATCGCAGCCGTGGGATTTAGATCAATCTAAAGCAAACTCATATCTGACGGTGTCGATACCATCGACGCGGGTTGATGGTATCGACCTTGCGCGATATCGATTGTTCTTCTTTTCTTTTGTCTTTGCGCCTGATGCTATCTCGATACCATCGACGCGGGTCGATGGTATCGGCAAATCTGTAGCGACGGCTTTATCTTTTTGTGTCGCTCCAACTCCACAAATCGATAGTATCGACTTGTGTGTCGATAGTATCGACTCATTTCTCGCCAGCAACCTGATGGTATCTCGATACCATCGACATCCCTGTCGCTAGTATCAACTTTCTTCTGGTCCTTGCGACTGGCAACCTATGGTCCGATCGATGGTATCGACCACTGTCGATGGTATCGATAGTAGCAGATACTTGTTTTTCCTGAAATTACCACACGAAACCACATAAGTCTACACAAAACGTATTCTTTTGATAATTTATACTCAAATTGCTGAAATAAAAGAGATTTGACATAGAGAAGTAGCATAGACCAAAGTAGATGAATTATGCAACATTAACCACAGAAATGACTAATATATGCATAAAACACATATAAAACAAGTCTATAAATGCGACTCAAAATCATCGCATCAGGCCTTGTGTGGCATAATATGCCATGTTCCTTAGAAAGAGGTAACAAGAGAATTAATGGGCCTCAAGTGCTATAAGAGATGCTTGTGTAGCAAGTGTTATGTTTACCTTGGTCAGATGGCCTGCAGGTGATAGTTACCTGAAAAAGTGGTAACAGTGCTCAGTGATGAGCTAAGGGTTTGAATACCCAGATCTATATGATTATGGTAATGAGATTGTGAAGGGATGAGAATTCCCAGTATTGAAATGAGGGACTGAGATCCCAATATGTTATAAAGATTGAGAAGTAATTGATGAAAGTAGTACATGTTTCTTTGTGGCATTTTCTCATAATAAGTTATATTTGAAAACTTGGCTAATGCTAAAAAAATATGATAATGCACTTAATTAATCAAGTGAAATCTATTCATGTAGTGCTCTGACCACAGATCCATCATCGTCAGTAGTTGGTGATGGTGAAATAGGTTTTCCTACATGATCTCCTCGAGATCGCATATTTTTTAATATGCGAGGGTGATGGATGAAAATATCTGTATGCCCTAATGGGGGAATTGATGGAAGATAAACATTAAATCTCTCAATCCTTCATTATATGTGTCGGGATGGATGTCTCACAAATCTCCGATGTTGTTAATACTGGATAGATGGAGATAAACATGAAATCTCCCGATTGCGAAGAGAGTACAGTTGCCACTGTAATTCTATAGCAAAGTTGCCACTGTACCCTGGCAAGCTACTTAGCAGAGACACTAGATGTCCTGCATGTGGTCTCGCATTGACCGGGACAAGATGAGGTTATGGCATCCGGCTCTTCCATTGACCTATGTATGGTACCGATTTTGATTTCACAATCACTACTACAGAAACCGCCTTTGGCGTCGGTTGTTTAACCCCTTTTGGCGTCGGTGTCTGGCCGACGCCTATGTGGGCGCCGCTAAAGGTCGACCACTTCAGCGTCGGTTTTTCACCCGACGCCTAATTAAACTAAAAGCGTCAGTTGTTTATAAACAATCGACGCTAAAAGCGTTCGCGCCACAGAAAACGACGACATCTAGGAAAGCCCTTTGGCGTCGGGTGTCTACTAAAACTCTGACGCCTACATGTATTAGAGACCAAGTACTGCTTTGGTCACATCAGGCGTCGTTCCTTTACAAAAACCCGACGCTGTATGTCTGTGCTGACGGTTATCTGTAAATAACCGACGCCTATATTTTTTTTTTTCATATCAGTTTGCAGGCCTGCTGTAGCTGGTCAGCAGGATGAGAACCTGCAGTTCAGTTTTCTGAACTGCAGGTTTACGACATCCATTGATATCAGCCTACAAACAGGCCACAAACCTGCAAAATTAACAAAAAAAGATTCACACAAGTAGATACATTCAGACATCAATTCAATTCTCACGTTCACACATATAGAATCATTCAAATACATGTTTTAACATTCAGAAACATTCATTTACAAAGTATCATTCAACATCACTATCAACATCCCAATTATATCTTACAATTGCCACTGTTTGTATGGATATTGCCCATTCTTCTCTTACTTCATTTAATGCTTCCCTCATATATGGAGCATGTACATTTTTTAAGCGTTTGCCTATAGTGTGGTCAGTTTTAAACACCTGCAAAGAGAATGATGTATATAAGTAATAATATAAAAATAAGATTGATATATTTCATACTAACTAATGAGACTATATATAATACCTCATGTATGATATCGATGTCTTTCTTCGCCTGTGTATGGTATAGAATTTGTAATCTACAAAATAGAATTGCAAATAATAATAACTCACGCATAAATCTTTCCATATCAAGTCTTTCTTCGCCTGTGTATATTCAGAAACTTACTTGACACAAGGTATATGGATGTATAAACAAGATCTCACCTGTTTCTTCTTGGCTTATGTGGTGTTTTGTTACATTGACAGGTGTTACTCTCCTCCAGTATCTCCCTCGGTCCCTCCACAGACTGGCGGTGTATCATGTTACTTTAGTATATATGTCCTGGCATGAACTCATTTGTTCCTCACCTTCCTACTACCATTCCCTCACAAACTCCTGTGCGGAGAGGGACATTCCAACTCGAGATATCGCCTTCCATTTCCTCCTCTGCAGCAATATCCTTATCTCTGAACGTTTCTCGTAGGATTCTGAACCCCTCCTTCCCTCTACTACATCGAAGCCATGCCGCAGTTGAACCCTTTCGTCGAGCCCTACCCGGCCAAACAGGCGTCGCCTGAAGCACCACCGTCGTCGTCGTCTCCACCTCCATCGCAACTTGCTGTGCTAGTCCTGGCAGTTTATCACCCCACATTCGTTCCTCCCCAGTTCCTGCCACTAGACGACCACACAATGGATCCAAGAGGATATGCAGGCGTTCGCCACAGACTATAGGATGAGTATACTCATCCTATAGTCTTTGGCAAACGCCTGCATATCCTCTTGGATCCATTGTGTGGTCGTCTAGCGGCAGGAACTGGGGAGGAAGGCATGTGGGGTGATAAACTGCCAGGACTTGCACAACAAGTTGCGATGGAGGTGGAGACGACGACGACGGTGGTGCTTCAGGCGACGCCTGCTTGGCCGGGTAGGGCTCGGCGAAAGGGTTCAACTGCGGCATGGCTTCGATGTAGTAGAGGGAAGGAAGGGGTTCAGAATCCTACGAGAAACGTTTAGAGATGAGGATATTACTACGGAGGAGGAGGAAACGGTAGACGATATCTTGAGTTGGAATGTCCTCTCCGTGCATCAAGTTGCTCCAGTGCTTCAGTAGGTACATGTGCATCATCAACCTAAAATTTGACAAAATTAAACACACTGAATTAGCATTTGTATTAAAAAAGCAAACATTTAGCTTCAAGTTGTTACCGCAATGCTGCAAAAATTCATCCCTTGTGCCCTGAGGGATGAACGTGCCTTGTTTCCTCTGCTCGTGCAGCTCCCGCTAATCACCATAAACAGAAATTGGTAAGTTAACACCACAAATAATCAATATTCAAACGATTGCTCTAAGAGTTGTATTTTACCATTTTTGCAGCCGCCTCCGCGCATCAAGTTGCTCAATTGCTCATCATGGACTTCATGCTCATCATGGACATCATTCTCATCATGGTCAGCCATCTGAAAATGTCATTAAAAAGGCAAACATTTAGCATTTGTATCAACTAGAAAAAGGAAAACATTTAGCATTTGTATAAACTAGAAAAAGGAAAACATTTACCATTTGTATAAACATACATGTCTCTAAAATTGTGATCTTTTATCAATTAACAATCCTTCATTGTGATCTCCGCGCACATATAAGTCATCATTAGCTTCAATATTTTGTGGAGTTGGCAACCCAACTGAGAATGGACTGGAGTCATCATACTTATCATAGTACTCTTCTTCATCTATAGGATCTTCAATGAACTGTCTTTTACCATGAAGAACAACCGACCATTTATCATTTGCAGGATCATCGATACAGAATATTTGTTTTGCCTGTGATGCCAATATGAATGGTTCAGCCTTCTCGCCAATCTTTTCGAAGTTCACCAAAGTGAAACCCAATTCATCCACTATAACTCCTTTGGTGTTATCAACCCAATTACATTTAAAGAGCGGAATTTTCAAATCTATGTAGTCAAACTTCCAAATGTCTTCAATGACACCGTAATATGACATTTTAGCTTCACGTGGACTCTTATCTTTTGCACTTGCAAAGTACATAGTCGACGCTTGAAGAGTGACCCCACTATTTTGGACGACACTCTTATCATCTTGGAGCTATGTGTAATATGTGAATCCATTAATGTCAAACCCTTCATAAGACATAACATTCGGTTTTGGTTTAAAGGTGAGGCATTTGATAGTTTCTGTAATATCATTTGGTGTTTGAGATAGTTGATGTAAGACTTTATCTTCAAACCACTTAGTAAAAGTCTTATTATGCTCTCTAGCAAGCCACATTGAACTTGCTCGAGGATGTTGTCTCTTTATGAAATTGGTATGTTCCTCGATATACACACTCACTTCGTCCATATTCTATAAAATATACAAGTGAGCTTGTTCCAACTGCTCACGGCTGATTACTTTCACCCGTGATCCCAAAATTCCTTTGCCCTCCTCAATATTCTTGTCATTATCAGGAGTGTCATTACCACTGAGAAAGTCATTGCAGAAATCCATAACCTCTCTCGCCACATAACCTTCAATAATACTCCCTTCAGGACGATAACGGTTTCGAACATCACCTTTAAAAATGCTCATGTATCGTTCAAAGGGATACATCCAATGCAAGAAAACTGGTCCCAACATTTTCACTTCCCTAGTCAAGTGGACAACAAGATGTACCATGATATCAAAGAACGAAGGAGGGAAATACATCTCAAGCTGACATAGGGTAACAACCACTTCTCTTTGCAAATTATCGAGAGTATCAGGGTCAATAACTTTGCTGCATAGACTGTTGAAAAAGAAACAAAGTCTGGTAATTGCAAACCTTACATGCTTCGGCAATATAGATCGAATTGCCACGGGCAATATTTGTTGCATTAGAGTGTGACAATCATGAGATTTAAGACCTATCAACTTCAGATCTTTCATTGATACCAATCTACAGATGTTGGATGAGTAACCATGTGGCACCTTAACATTTACCAAGCATTCACAAAAAGCTTTCTTCTCCTTTCTAGACAACGTGTAACGAGCGGGAGGTAAGTATGTTCTTTTATTACCCATTTCACATAATTCTGTTAATTCTGACCTTATTCCCATTTCACGTAGGTCCAGTCTGGATTTTATCCCATCTTTAGTCTTACCTGGTATATTTAACAGAGTACCAATGATGCTATCACAGGCATTTTTCTCAACGTGCATTACATCGATACAATGTCTGACTGTCAAAGAACTCCAATAAGGAAGATCCCAAAAGATTGACTTCTTCTTGAATGAAGAATTGTCACTCCATGTGGCCTTACTACATTGTGATTTCTTACCAAATTCATTGACAATGTCTTTTACTCTTTCATAAACAACATCCCCTGGTATAGGTTTAGGTGCACTCCGTTCATCATTCCATCCATTGAATGCTTTGCGCTTCCTACGATACAGATGGAATTTTGAAAGAAACCTTCGATGACCAAGATATACAGTCTTGCCGCCATGTTTTAGTCTTATTGAATCAGTGTTTTCTTCACATATAGTACACGCTTTAGCTCCTTTGACACTATATCCAGACAAATTCCCATATGCCGGAAAGTCATTAATAGTGCAAAACAACATAGCGTGCAAACGAAATGTCTCTCTTGCTGAAGCATCATAGGTCATCACACCTTCAGCCCAAAGTTTCTTTAAGTCATCAATCAAAGGTTCAAGATAAACATCGATATCATTTCCGGGTTGTTTAGGGCCCGATATCAACAATGACAACATAACGTACTTATTTTTCATACACAGCCAGGGAGGAAGATTGTATATAACAAGCATGACTGGCCAAGTGCTATGTTGGCTGCTCAATGTCCCGTACGGATTCATCCCATCTGTACAAAGCCCAAGTCTTAGATTCCTGACTTCTTCACAAAATTCAGGGTACAATACATCAATCTTCTTCCATTGTGGGGAATCAGACGCATGTCGTAGGATCCCATCATTATTTTTCTTAACATCTTCATGCCACCTCAAATTCTTCGCATCTTTCGGATTTGCAAACAAGCGTTGAAATCGTGATATTATAGGTAGATACCACAACACCTTGGCAGGAGAACCAGTTTTGGACTCCCCCGAAGTCGTCAATTAATATCGTGACGCACCACATTTTGGACAATCTTTCAAATCTACATAGTCCTTTTGAAATAATACACAATCATTCGGGCATGCGTGTATCTTTTTGGCCTCCATTCCCATTGGGCACAACATTTTCTTTACCTGGTATGTTGAGATTGGCAGCTCGTTTCCTTCAGGAAGTATTTCTTTCAACAAAGTCAACAATTCAGTGAAGCTTTTGTCGCTCCATCTATTGTTAGCTTTCAACTTATACAATCTCAGCACAGCGCTAAGCTTGGTAAACTTAGCACAACCTGTGTATAACGGTATCTCAGCATCATGCACAATGTTTCTAAAGATAGGAGGTGGATCGGTGTGCTCTACCCTACAACTATCCAACATCGCATCAACGATGTCAGCTGGAACTGGTTCGTTCACATTTACGTCATCGGAGGCAATTTCTTCTTCCACCCAAGCACTGCTATCGACATCTACTGGTTTCGATTTTGAAATATCTCCATGCTAGTGCCATTCTGTATAGCCTTGTACAATCCCGTTGCACATGACATGACTTTTGATTTCCTCACCAGTGTTGACTTTCAAGTTGTTACCGCAATGCCTACATGGACAGTAGAACCTATCCGTAGGTTTTTTCCTATGTTCCTCGGCAAATCTAATAAACTGATCAAGACCAGATATAAACTCTGGGGTGCAACGATTACGAATGGACATCCATGATCTATCCATTCTATGATCAGAGAAAACAAGTATATATTAGGAAACAAGTATATATTAGGAAAAGATTAGGGTATACACTTACATCCTAAGTGTATAATGTGATGTCATTTTTATATATAATAAATGTGTACCACTTATCCCATCCTTGAACACCTAATCTCACTAGTAAGTGTATAATGTGTATTGGGTTTTCAAAAAAATTCGGCAGCATTTCCCCGCTGTTCTCTAAGTACATATGTACTTAGAGAACAAACGGGGAAATGCTACCAAAATTTTCTCGAAAACCCAATACACATTATACACTTACATCCTAAGTGAGATTAGGTGTTCAAGAACAGTCCCAAACCGGGGACTATCCATGATTTACTCCTAATGAGTCAATCTTGGACGGGTTTCTAGGCCAACAAATACATGTGTTGTCATTCTTATATATAATAAATGTCTATCAACTACAGGCAACATGGTTAATCCTAATCAACAGAGCAATATTAAATAATAAATCAAGAAATCAATAGTTTCAAACAAAAGGTCTAGGAATCTTTACTAGACATTATATGTTATAACCATTGGTTTAATAACCCTATTTCCGCATGTACATGTTTATCAACTTTAAAACCCTATAATTCATGAAATCATTCTAATTCAATTTAATATGTTGGGATCACATAATTATATAATGACATCAGAATATATAGAAGAAACATAATTAACATGATTAACAACATGCTCATCAAACTAGGGTTTTCTTGAATATCATCTAATATTTGTGTACTAGACATTAATAAAAAGGTGGATGGCATTGTTTTACTTGATATAGTCATGCATTAATAAAAAGGTGAAACTCTGATTTAAAAACTCTGTTGTTATTTGATAAAAAATAAAACTAGGAATACAGACCTCACCCAACATATGGGGAAAAGGGCATGCCCCAGCATTGTATAATGGTTTCTACTAGTTGAAGCTTATTATAGTATAAGGCAAGCGGGAGTGATGAACTCAATAATGGACAAAGAAGAGGGCATACCGGTCTGGAGAGGAGCTGTGGTCTGCAGACGGCGACACAGAGTGGGCAAAAGTGGTGGAGAGGAGCTGTGGTCGAACCGGCGACGCGGCGGAGAAGCAGCGCCGGAGAAGCAGCTGTGGTCGAACTGGCGGCGGCACGACGACGGTCACCGGTGGTGGAGAAGCAGCTTCTGTCGGCCTGGCAGCGGCGGCCGGCGTGGAGGCAGGTGCCAGCGTGGAAGCACCGGAGGAGAAGGCGGCGTGGAGGCACCGGAGGAGAAGGCGGTACCGGAGAAGGAGGCGCGGCGGCACTGTCGTGGAGGGGTGCGGCGGAGTGGAGGGTCGGGCGACAACAGAGGGGTGGTTGCGGCGGGAGCAGAGGGTTTAGGCGATGAAACAGAAGAAAGGGGAAGAGTCGGGTGATCACAGGATATTAAGTTCACCTATAGCGTCGGTTGTTTGTCAAAACCGATGCCTAAATCACTTAAGCATCGGTTGTTTAATCCAACCGACGCTTAAGTGGACGATATTTTCACGAAATTGTTTGGCGGGAACCACGTTCGGCGTCAGTTATAAAATGATAACCGCCGCTGAAAGTGACACTTTTTGCGCAAATTTTCATCGCAAATAGGCGTCAATTTTTTATCTACTTCACCGACGCTGAAAGTGACACTATTTTTCTTGATCGAAATTTGGATTTCGCGGGCGATTTTAAGCGTCCGTTTTGTTATAAACAACCGACGCTTAATACAAAGCGGTACCCGTGTCTGGCTGGTCTTCGGATATAGACGTCGGATTGCTTAAGAAACCGACGCGGTTATCGGATAGGCGTCGGTTTTACTTAATAACCGATGCCTAGAAAAGGGTCACTGAATGCTATTTCTATAGTAGTGAATGGTCAGTTGGAGTATGAGCGGTATACCTCATCTCCACAGAGCTTAAGTATGTTTGAAAAATGTGATCAGCCGTGTAGCGTATTTTCATAAGGTTGAAATACGAGAATCACCAGTTGATATTATTTTGCTTAGTATATTCTAGATGGATAAATATTATACATGTTCTTCAATTCCTTATTTGATAAGTGACATGCTGCATTATCAAGTTATAGCTGAAATGCTTAAGTAAGAATGTTGCTCTAATTTGCATAGATAATGAATTATTTGTTGTTGAATATATGTATCCACTGCTCAGTTTATTTCTATTAAACTGTAATAATAATGATTTTAGAGGAGAGTTATATCTCTCGTTGGGGCAATTTTATAAATTGTCTCACCCCTGTGGGATCTAACATTTTTTTAGGTAGACGCAGTCGAAGAGGCAGAAACCCTATAGCAGGGGAAGAGCAACAGCAGCAGCAACAATAGGGACAAAAGTGATATCCCGGGTGGAGATACTGGTTGTCATGCTTGTATAGAGAATCCTATGTGTCGTCTCTATACTCTCAGGTCCTAGGAGTCAGTGGATAGTGTTTTTATAATCAATCTGAGATTTTTGCTCAAATGCCTCGAGGATTTTATTACTTGTGCTTTTATCAAGGCAAGTGTTGTATAAATATTCCTCGAGAAGAGATGATACATGGAATGTATATGAAATATTTTAATTCTTATTAAAAGAGTTTTAATGTAATGGATCTTTTTATAAATGGTTTTAATTTTTAGTGATTTTCAGTAATCCGTTCTTGATAATCATTTCCGCATGTTGATTGTGCACTTGTTATCTTAATGATAGCATGTGTCATATCAGATTGTGACCACCATGTCATGGTTCCATGTGTCAAACTCACGGTGGGACTGTCTGGTACACTTGTTCTCTAACAAGTACGTATGTGTTTGGTTTGATATCTCCATATCATGACTAATGAGATTCTGTCATCAACCAACACCACAATGTAGTCTTGTGTGTCATTGTTGTTTATCTACCTTCCACAATGACATCCGACTAGGGACATAATAAGAATGTACAAACTCTTATCATCCATATGATCTCATCGTTCAGGTCGTCAACCTGAAAGCATATGTCATTGAGTACTATCATTCTCTAGACATTCAATATGTTCTATCATTATCTCATATGACTTGAACCAGACAGAATTGGAAGCTTGCCTTTGATGTTTATCAAATCAATCTTAATGTATCCCACCAATCATCCCATGTCTGTCTCTCAGGGCATACATACCAACATTCTTGTTGTGGTGTGCTCGGTTCATCAGCCTTGGAGTTTAAAAGTTTCTTTCCTCTCCTCAATAGAATGGCCTTAGCTTCATGGTTCTTTTCGGGAACATCAGTATTCCCCGGAGAACCTTGCATTGTGGGCTGCTTTAGACTCACAATCTCAGCTGCCATCTTTGCTAAAGATGTCTCAAGTGTCCTCAATTGTACCTCGTGGCTTTGTAGTGTCTGCCCAAATTGATTCATAAATTCCCCTTGAGTTTGCAGCTGCTTGTTGAAAGTGCTCATGAGTTCTTGGTTTTGTTTCACAATTTTATTGAGTAACTCATTACTCTTATCCTCTACAGTAGGTTGTGGTTTGACATCGGGATCCTGTAGAAAGTTATTTGGATCCTTCCATGAGAACTTCTTATCCTTCCTCCAAGAGTAATCATTTTTCCTATACCCTTGTTGTTGGCGAATGAATTTGACATGTGCCTCATCATTAGATCCTTCATCCTCTTTTGCTAGCAATCTGTTTTCTATTAGGTCCATCTTCTCATTTATCTCTTTAATTGCCTTTGATTCCCCTACAACTCTATCTTGTTTCGGTGCATCTCTATCACCCCATGACTGCTTTTTTCCATGATCATCAGTATCTCCCAACACCTTGTGCCTGTTTTGTACAATAAGAAGGCCAAGCCTACTGAATCCAAGTTTCTTCTGTCATGCTCACTGAGAGCAAAGTGTAAATTTTTTACTTGCTTTTCCTTGTCCAGCCCATGATGTGGGCACTTCGTGAGCATAATCTGAAAGTGCTCCCAAGTCTCTGAATAAGTCTGGTCGGCCTTTTGACTAAAGTGTTGGGTTTTAGGGGAGGCAGAGAAGGCAGCAGAAACAAAAATTTTCTCCCCAAACCCAGAACAAGGAAACGTGTCAACGTCTATACAATAGGAAAAGGGATTGTTTGTGGAATCATACCTTGTCCCGAGGCTTGCTCGGCGAAAATACCTCGCTCCTTGCGCGGTCTTCACCTCCGGTCTTGGATGGTGTCTGTGCAGCTCTTGGTCGCACCGGGACTGACGACTCCTGGTCTCACGGGGACTATCGGGATTGATAGTTATCCTCCGAGCGGCAAAGACCTCCCACCTCTGAAGTAGTCCACACAGACCACCTGGAACTCCAATCTCCTTGTCCCACAAGGAATTGAAAGGAGTCGCACCCTCCTGTCAGCGTACTAGTCGCCAACACACTCTCCTACCACCAATTGCTTTCTATAGTTGTCTTTCCCTTGTTGCGCCTCCCTTATCGGGTAGCACTTGCTCGGGCTCTCTCTCGGTTACCAAAACCAGAGAGAACAACAACTTCACAGAGCAACTGGTTGCACTGAGTTGTTTTTTGAGAAGCCCCCAATACCCCTATATATATAGGAGGGTCATGGGACAGGGTTCTCTATCCCGGGCAATGCGGGACTAAAAGCAGCAGTAGAAGGGTTTGAGATTTTCCACAAAACAACCAACTCACAACCTGAACCGATCGTTTCACAACTGAAACAGTCAGTTGGGGACCTGAACCGGTCGGTTGACAACTCAACTGATCGATTGGGACCCATGAAGCATCGATTCACATGTGAACCGATCGGTTTGTGGTCCTGATCAGTTCCCAATTGACTTTCCATCTTTTTTTTCTAATTGGTATCAAATACCAATCCTTGTTCCAATCAAATTGGGAAAGTGAAACGAAATGAAATTTCTCACCAATCCTACTTTCCCAACTTGCTCGGTTGCACCAGTTGAACTGATCGTTTCAACACTTGAAGCAGTCGTTTCACCCTACCGATCGACTCACCACTTGAGCCGATCGATTCACCAAGCTCAGCCCCTCGGTTCATCACATGAGTCGATCGGTTGGGAATGCAGATCGTGCAGAAATAGTCAATTGCAGTTTCAATCAATCTGATACTCTAATCAATCTGTCCAACACCTTGAACACTATGATTTTGAGCTATCAATTAATTGAGTGATTAATTGAACTACTAAACTCCATTAGTAATCAATCTAAACAATGTTTGTGGACAAAACTCCTCTTCCAGGTTAAATCCTATGTGTGTGACCCTAGAGGTCCTTTGAACGTTGGCAGCGAAAGTCCATAACACTTATGACTTCATAAGCAAAGAGCGGTGCCTATTCACACATCAGTGCTACCTAAGTGAAATAGAAAGTTGGAGAACAACTTTCAATCCTACAATCCGTAAATGGTGTTATAGTGAATGTATAATTCCTTTGTCACTGATATCCCAAATGAACTCAAGGCATGGAACAGTCATCCTATCAACGTTCATTCACTTTCTTGATCTCATAGCAGATTGGAAGAGATATGTATGACATCAATATCACATACTAATTCACACATGTGTGCGCACGCCTATTTCAATCCTACTCATCAAGTGGCCTTGGATATCAAACTCCCTCAGGAGGGACAAATCCTATATCTATCACTCACCCCTCAAAATCCCCATGTGTCAAAGCCACCCAATCATCACCTTTATAACAACCCATGTTTCAGGACTGCGTTTGATGATGTCAAAGTGTGCCCAACGACATGTGTTGAGTGTAGTGATTTCAGGTCAAAGAATCAAACTCACCACCATCACTGTGAGTACTGATTGTGACTACCATGTCATGGTTCCATGTGTCAAACTCACGGTGGGTCTGTCCGGTACACTTGTTCTCTAACAAGTACCTATGTGTTTGGTTTGATATCTCTATATCATGACTAACGAGATTTTGTCATCAACCAACACCACAATCTAGTGTTGTGTGTCATTGATGTCTATCTACCTTCCACAATGACATCCGACTAGGGACATAAAAAGAATGTACAAACTCTTAGCATCCGTATGATCTCATCGTTGAGGTCCTTAACCTGAAAGCATACATTATTGAGTACTATCATTCTCTAGACATTCAATCTGTTCTATCACTATCTCATATGACTGAACTAGAAAGAATTGGAAGCTTGACTTAGATGTTTATCAAATCAATCTTATTGTATCCCACCAATCATCCCATGATTGGCTCTCAGGGCATACATACCAACAGACTCCCACTTGCACTGTGAGCCAATCATCCTTGAATCATATTCATAGTGATCTTCAAACATGTCCCACATGTTACTGTGCTCTAGTGCCAACATAGTGAGTTATGGCAACACCTTGCCAAAGTCAGTTTTAATTGCATGTCTCTCATCTCTTCGTTGTACGTCAAAAGTATGAGATGGAGTTGTCGTAACATGCGATCTAGTATTCCTTTTCTAACCTTTAGCCACATTGCATGATCAAGGATTCCATACTTGTCATCAATGAGCGGAATATCTATAAGTTCATCTCATGAACTTCCAGATCCATATAGTATCCACTGCTGTTCTCTAACACATAGATACTCGGTATTTCCTTTTAAATGGTTTTATTGGAACACTTCCAATTATCAACAAACTTTCACTTTTATATATCCTATATATATTTTGTGATTAATTTTCTGTCCTTTCAGAAGTTCGCATCAATGTAACTCTTTACATTGAACTCTTCCTTATCTCCATAGAACTAGTACTTCTCAAGTAGTTATCAAGTTCTTATGGTTTCCAGTAACCCTTACTGGAAGTAGACAGACATCCACTCGTCATGTCCCACATACGAGTTATCAGGATGAGCACATCATATTGTCATGTCCTACATACAAGATGATGAATGCATTTTTGTTCTTTCCATGTCGATGCATGCAAGATAATGGGATGATTACATACATGAGAGATCCATATCTATTCTTAGTGTTCCCATTCTTCATAAGAATTGGACACTTGGCCTTGGGATACTAACTCCATATAACATGGAAAAGTTTTCTCCCACTGAATCTGTGTATACAGAACCCTCTAGTACAGATTGCCAATGTATGTTTTCTCTTTTCAGGTCAAGATGTTTTCGAGAACTATCTCTATAGATCTCTATTCCTATCACATAGGAAACATCTCTATCTTCCTTAAAGATAATTTCCACTTTTGGATTTCCATTCTAGAACATTTCCATTTCACATCAACATGTGGAATGTGAACACTCTCCCACTAAATCCCAGACCCCTTCTTTATCTTTGACATATCAGTCAAACCCTTTGACTATATCATCAAAGTAAAGATCCAATTCTGAGTTGCTTGTACTCAATCAATCACATTGATTAGTCCATTGTAACTTATAGACTTCATTTGCATTAGTGGATTCATAAACCTTATAGTTTGTGTCACGTATACATCCTTGTTTTATTCCTCATAGGAATGCAGTTTTAGTATCCATATGCCAAATGTCTTAGTCATTAAGTTGCAATCAAAAAGCATCATCCTTCTTTAAATGTTATCCATGTGTCTTAACACTTAAGACTTATTCACACTTATGGATTTTATTCCAATGGGTGCTACCATTAAGGTCATACCTTATGGTTCACATGAATTTCATTTAGGTTGTAATGGTCATAAACCATAACTCAAAATTTGGTTCCTCATATTCATCTAGATAGTTGACTCATCACATGAACAACTCATCACATAGATAATTGAGGAGTATTTGTCAAGGATATAAGAACTCACAACTCCTTGTGATTCTCAATGTCCTTTATTAGTGTGGGCTATTCATTTATTAAGAAGAATTTAGTTATTTGATAATCATTCTCTAACTCCTTAGAGTATGATTCCTTCTTGATTTAGACATCACCATGCCTTAATCATGAGTTCACTATGATACACTATCATAATCACTCAAAAGGATCTCAAACTTTTGGTCCAAGTATTTCATTCATTGATCTCATCATGAATTAACACTTACCAAATTTGTACTTCATCTATGATAATCTTGAACACTTCAAGATATTCATATTGGTATTTCTCTAAACACCATTTGAAGTATTAGTATTTGTTCCAATATGTATGTAAATACATCACATGTATCATACCTAATAGGATAATCATTCTCCCACTACCGTTAGTGAAGATTGATTAATCATGTCTAAGATATTCATGTCTCTTACTGGTTCTCTAACCAAAAGAGTCTAGATTTATCCATCACATGGAAACTAGAAATGAATTTCTCATGATTGATGCTAATTTGATTGTTTGAGTTATCTATAACTTTTAGGTATCATTTTATCTTGTGCATATCAAATACCACAAGATAAACAAGTCATTGCCACAAAGATCATATCTTTAGAAATTGAAACATCTCTTTATTGATTGCCATCATTGTCATACAATATGCAAAATAAAGTGTTTCTATCTATTGGAAAATATGAAATAGCAGTTCATAACTGTATTACATGCATTTTATGTTGAAAATAAACTAAAGTACTCCTATCTTTGGCAGCAACACTTGCCCCGTTTATTGAGTGCTTTACATTTTACATCTTGGTATCATATACCTCAAAAGTGTTACAAGTTTACTTTCATGACACCTTTAAGTAGAGACGTTTGTCGCCTCCTTCTTCTTTTATTCTTCCAGATAGAGAGGACAATTCTTTTTCCAATGTCTTGGCTTTTGACAATGGTGGCAATTTCCTTTCTTGGTCACGCCTCCCTTGGCCTTGAGAGTTGAAGACGACTTGGGCTCCTGGCTAGCATCAGAACCTTTCTTAGCTTTGCGCTTGCCCTTGCGCTTGGATTGCCTTTCTTGCTCGTGATGACCATCACAGACTTAGGCTTGTCCTTCTTCATCTGTATCTCAGCTGTCCTCAACATGCCCAACAACTCTGACAGTGGCCTATCAAAGTTGTTCATGTTGTAGTTCATCACAAACTGACTGTAGGATTCTGGCAATGATTGTAGTATCACGTCAGTAGCCAACTCTTGGCTCAGTGGAAATCCCAGTCTTATCAGGTTCTCCACATACCCAATCATCTTGAGTGTGTGAGGACCAACTGGATCTCCTTCTGTCATGACACACTTGAACAGTGCCCTTGAGACATTGTATCTCTCTTTTCGTGCTTGATCTTCATACATGTTTCTAAGATGTTGAATCATCTCAATGACACCCATGTTCTCATGTTGTCTCTAGAACTCGTGGTTCATAGAGCACAACATCAAGCACTTTGCATCAATGGCATCATCAGAATGCTTCTTGTAAGCATCCCTTTCTGCCTTTGGTGCATTAGGAGCAGGTTCCTCTGAAATTGGAGTATCCAGGACATAGAGCTTTCGCTCTTGAGTGAGAACAATTCTCAATGTCCTATACCAGTCGTGGAAGTTTGTCCCATTTATCTTGTCCTTCTCAAGGACCGATTGCAAAGAAAAGTGATTGTTGTTTTTTGCCATTTGTACTACAAAAAGGAAAATATGCAATTTTAGTCCAAAACTTAATTTTGACTTATTTGATTGATTTGAAAAGTTGACGATATAATTAGGCCTTTAATTAATTATCACTCCCACTATTTTACTTCAAATTGATAGCCCTCACCATCAATTTGGAAGATTGCAGTGTACAACCTTCTAGTGGGTAAGATCCTGAAATCCTATAAGTCATGGACCAGCTATGGTTGTCACCCACAACTTAGATCTCTCAGGTAGGCAACCCTTGCCAATTGCAACATATGAAACTCTTGATAATATGTCATATGCAACTCCTTGCCATGATCATCTCCATGCCTCAAGGTACTAGATACCATCTAGATCACCTTGTTAAGTCCGACCCAAAGCAAACACAATGAACATGCACCCTGCAAGGGCAGACCCACACATTCATCCTTCACGCTTCCACGAGATAGACGGTGCACCACGCTTGGGCGTGCCCACACTTGGTCGATCAAGCTTTTCACGTGTGTCACATTTGTAAGGCATCTAAAACTTAATATTTAATGAGGGATTTGGTTTTTATATACATATACATATCCAATCACCACAATACATAGTACGTATCATATACATGCTATACCCCACAGAAAACATGTGAAATGATAAAAGCAATGATTATGGACATCCTAATGTGATTCCTCGAGCCAAGAGGAATCACGGTCATCTAGTTCTACATCACATGCAACCTGTACAAGATGAACTCTGTGCTTTGCCTTTCTGGGTTTAATCAACTCATCACATGAATGATCGGCTCGCCATCAGACTGGTCGGCTGGGTGCCACCAGCCGATCGGTTGGCTCCTCCAACCGATCGATTCGCCTGGTCATCGTGCATCTCATCATGTCCACCACTCGCTCGTCTCGCTCCTCGAACCGTTCATCAACCGATCGGCTCACTCCTTGAACCGATCATCTCAAACGTCAACCGATCGGTTCACGCCTTGAACCGATCGTCTCAGCTATCGTCAGATGTCCTCCGTTCTTTGACATAAAGGAAATAAAAATCTATCCTATTTTACATTGTAAAAGGAGAAACCTCGAGTTACATTTGAGGGGAGCAAAGGTAGGGAAGAAATCTCGAATTATTTCGAGTTACATCAGGAATAGGAGAAGAAAGATCGGTGCACAGACCGAGATGCAAGCAACCACATACAACCATACACAGATAGGGTTTATTGGCCATAACCACGCTATACATCCACCACAAAACTCGTTTAAGGGTGACGCGTATTGAGTTCATTCATAATACATATCATATATGTAAATTGGGATTTGTGGATTTAGGATTGGACATGCATAAAGCCAATTTTATTCGCATCGTATGCAATAAATAAAGGCAACAAACCAAAGTCGATCATAACGATAATCCCTAAAGGATAGAGAAGTTGACGTGGCTCTGATACCACTGTTGGGTTTTAGGGGAGGCAGAGAAGGCATCATAAACAAAAATTTTCTCCCCAAACCCAGAACAAGGAAACACGTCAACGTCTATACAATAGGAAAAGGGATTGTTTGTGGAATCATACCTTGTCCCGAGGCTTGCTCGGCGACAATACCTCGCGCCATGCGCAGTATTCACCTCCGGTCTTAGACGGTGTGTGTGCAGCTCCTGGTCTCACTGGGACTGACGACTCCTGGTCTCACTGGGACTGTCGGGATTGAAAGATGTCCTCCGAGCGGCAGAAACCTCCCGCCTCTGAAGTAGTCCACACGGACCACCTGGAACTCCAATCTCCTTGTCCCACAAGGAATTCGAAGGAGTCGCACCCTCCTATCAGCGTACTAGTCGCCAACACACTCTCCTGCCACCAATTGCTTTCTACAGTTGTCTTTCCCTTGCTGCACCTCCCTTATCGGGTAGCACTTCCTTAGGCTCTCTCTCGGTTACCAAAACTAGAGAGAACGACAACTTCACAAAGCAACTGGTTGCACTGAGTTGTGTTTTGAGAAGCCCCCAATACCCCTATATATAGGAGGGTCATGGGACAAGGTTCTCTATCTCGGGCAATGCGGGACTAAAAGCAGGAGTAGAAGGGTTCGAGATTTTCCACAAAACAACCAACTCACAACCTGAACCGATCGTTTCACAACTGAAACGGTCGGTTGGGGACCTGAACCGGTCGGTTGACAACTCAACCGATCGGTTAGGACCCATGAAGCGGTCGGTTCACATGTGAACCAATTGGTTTGTGGTCCTGATCAATTCCCAATTGACTTTCCATCTTTTGTTTCTAATTGGTATCAAATACCAATCCTTGTTCCAATCAAATTGGGCAAGTGAAACGAAAGGAAATTTCTCACCAATCCTACTTTCCCAACTTGCTCGGTTGCACCAGTTGAACCGATTGTTTCAACACTTGAAGCAATCGTTTCACCCTGACCATGAGCCGATCGACTCACCACTTCAGCCGATCAGTTCACCAAGCTCAGCCGATCGGTTCATCACATGAGCCGATCGGTTGGGAATGCAGATCGTGCAGAAACAGTCTATTGCAGTTTCAATAAATCCGATACTCTAATCAATCTGTCCAACACCTTGAACACTATGATTTCTAGCTATCAATTAATTGAGTATTTAATTGAACTACTAAACTCCTTTAGTAATCAATCTAAACAATGTTTGTGGACAAAACTCCTCTTCCAGGTTAAATCCTATGTGTGTGACCCTGCAGGTCCTTTTCACATTGGCAGTGAAAGTCCATAACACTTATGACTTCACAAGCAAAGAGCGGTGCCTAGTCACACATCAGTTCTACCCAAGTGAAATAGAAAGTTGGAGAACAACTTTCAATCCTACAATCTATGAATGGTGTTATAGTGAATGTATAATTCCTTTGTCACTGATATCCCAAATGAACTCGAGGCATGGAACAATCATCCTGTCAATGTTCATTCACTTTCTTGATCTCAGAGCATATTGGAAGAGATATGTATGACATCAATATCACATATTGATTCACACATGCATGTGCATGCCTATTTCAATCCTACTCATCAAGTGGCCTTGGATATCAAACTCCCTCAGGAGGGACAAATCTCATATCTATCACTCACCCCTCAAAAGCCCCATGTGTCAAAGCCACCCAATCATCACCTTTATAACAACCCATGTTTCAGGACTGCGTTTGATGATGTCAAAGTGTGCCCAACGACATGTGTTGAGTGTAGTGATTTCAGGTCAAGGAATCACACTCACCACCATCACTGTGAGTACTGACTGTGACTACCATGTCATGGTTCCATGTGTCAAACTCACGGTGGGTCTGTCCGGTACACTTGTTCTCTAACAAGTACCTATGTGTTTGGTGTGATATCTCTATATCATGACTAATGAGATTTTGGGGATGGCGCGTTTGA
This sequence comes from Alisma plantago-aquatica, assembly GCA_963693085.1. NCBI lineage: Eukaryota > Viridiplantae > Streptophyta > Magnoliopsida > Alismatales > Alismataceae > Alisma > Alisma plantago-aquatica. The sequence continues at coordinate 597,805,549 of OY856413.1, read as the reverse complement.
ACGGGAGCGCGGCGGGAGTGGGGGCCAAGAAGGTTCCTCCGCTGGAGAAGGGGGCGAATGGTGGGGAAAGGATCTGGAAGCTCGAGTTTGTGTTCGGGAGAAGCGTCGCAATCGGAGACTCCTCTGGAAGGCTCAGTTCTGGTGGTTGCTGGCACTAGCATCTCTATCCCTGAGGAGGCTGCGCGACCTGAAGGTGCGACGGACCAGGGCGGAGTTGATGCTTCTAGGGCTAAATCCAGTGGAGTGATTAGCAATCCTCTCTCTCTCTGGGCAGATCTATTCAAGTCTAGTAAAGGCTCGTCGATTGGATCTTCTGAGAGATGGCTCAATACTGTTCCATTGGAGGTATCGGAAGGGAAAATTGTCTATCCACAAGCGGAGGCGGAGGAGAATGCTAAGAGATGGAGGAAGGCTGTGGCAGGATATGTTCTTGATATGAAGGTCCATCTTCCTACTCTCGAGAAGCATCTATCCTGGCTCTGGAAGGTAAGAAGCCCGATTCACATCCTCTCGCGCCCACACAGATTCTTTATTATCAAATTCTCAGATGATCTGGATATGCAACACGCTTTGGAGGATGGTCTGTGGTTCATCAAGGGGAAACCCCTAGTTCTTAAGCAATGGCAGATTGGTGATAATCTGGAGAAAGAGACCCTGACAGAGGTTCATGTGTGGATCAGGCTCCATGATTTCCCGCTGGAACTCTGGGGGGAGGCGATGTTCAGTCGGATTGGGAGTTTTCTGGGGAAGCCAATTGATGCTGACAAGGCGACGAAGGAAGGGACGAGGATTGAGTTTGCTAGAATCTTTGTTCTCATGTTTATTCATTCTTATTTCCCCAAGTTTATCGATCTGGTCAGTGACACTGGAGTTGAACATAGGGTATCATTCCAGTATGAATGGATTCCAAGAAGGTGTGAAGAATGTGGTTCGTTTGGGCATGATAGAGCTTCATGTCCGTGCATCAAGCTGGATCCTAGCTCTCTTGAGAAGAAAAAGGTTACAACTAAACAGTGGGTTCTGAAGATGAGGAAGGAGATGCCTAAGGGGAAGGAAGCGAGTTCTGATCAGAAAGGTGAGGAGGTGGAAGTGGTGGATAGGACGGTGGTGCCTGTTCCCTTGACTATTACTCAGGAGTTGGTGGATCCATGTTCTTGTCCATCCTGTGAAACTAGGGAAATTGCTGTGAATATGATAGTGCAAGCTGAAGGACACTATTCCAAAGAAAGAAAAACTCGTGAATTGATAAGTGTGCTTAGTAATCAGTCTGTATCTCCGCTTGGAGTTGAGATAATGAAAAACACTCCAGTGGATGATGGATTTCAGGAGGTAAGGTCAAAATCAAAATCGAGGGGTCCCCCAAAGCTCACAAAAACTAATAAAGCCCAGGTATCTTTTGTAGATAGACTGGAAGGGTCAGGGGCAAACAAGTTTCAAGGTCTTGAGCTTCTTGCAGATGATGACGAGATTGCAGTTACTGCGGCTAGCAGGACTCTAGTCCCCATGGTTCTAAATGAATAATACCTACTCTATTACTTCCTGGAATGTGAGGGGCCTTAACAAAGGAGGTCATCAACATCGGGTCCAGGAAGAATTGGAGAGGGTGAAGTCAAATGTTTTCTGTCTCTTAGAATCAAAATCGAGAAGGAAGAAAATTTGGAGAATTATTAATAGGCTTTGGCCTAGTTACACGTGGTTTTTTAACCATGAGCATCATCCTTTAGGCAGAGTTATTGTTGTTTGGAATCCTAACTGTGTTGAGGTTGAAGTATTATCTTCCTCTGCTCAATGGGTTCACTGCAGTGTCTGTGAATAGGATGGGAGTTATTATTTCTTCACTGCTGTGTATGGGTTCAATGAGGATAACAAGAGGTCGGCTCTCTGGAAGGACCTCAGGGATATTGCAAATCATGTGGATAAACCTTGGGTTATCTGTGGTGATTTTAATTATGTGAGACTGACGGAAGAAAGGCAAGGGAGGTCGAATCCCAGTCAGTTTTCCATGGAGGAGTTTTACTCGTTTATGTCTGATTTTGGCCGTTATGAAGCTAATATGCATGGGCCCTGGTTTACCTGGGATAACAGGTAAGAGGGAAAGAATTTCACTTCTTCTAAAATTGATAGAGTTATTTTTAATGATCTTTTCCTTGGTGAATGGCCCAATTACATTGGTGAAGTGTTTTCTACTATACATAGTGATCATAAGATTCTCAAAATCTCTATGAACTGTAATAGTAGAAGGATGCATATCCCCTTCCATTTTATAAATGCCTGGACAGAGTGTGAAGGATTTCTAGATGTGATTAAGAAAGGGTAGAGTATTGATGTTAAAGGGTGCCCTATGTACAGAGTTGTTAAGAAACTCAAAAATGTCAAATCAGAGCTTATTGCTTGGAATAAGAATAAGGTGGGAAATCTTAGTAGTCATGCAAAGAAGTTGGAGGAGGAGCCCCTTAGAACAGAGGAATTGGTTGATTTTAAACCTAATGATCTTCTTCTTAGAAGTGAGGCTTCTAAAGCTAGAAAGGAAGCTCTTAAAGCTCTGGATCTTGAAGAGAGTCTTGCTATGCAAAAATCAAGAGTTCAGTGGTTAAAGCTAGGAAATAAGAACACTGAGTTCTTTTACTCTTCTTTACATACCAGGAGACAAAGGAATTCGATCCATTCTCTAATGATTGATGGGGTGCCCTCTTCTGACTTGAATAGTATAAGGAAGCATGTGGTTAGTTTTTATACTGATTTGTTCTGTAAAACACAGGTTCATAGCACTGACTGGGATGATAAATGGAGGCTTCCTAAGCTGCCTCAGGAACATATCAATAATTTAGTGAAGAAAGTGACCAGAGAAGAAGTTAATGAGGTTGTTAGGAATTCCAATGACAATAAGGCACCTGGCCCTGATGGGTTTAATGCGATTTTCTTTAAGAAAGCTTGGCCTATCATTGGGGATGATATATCTAAAGCTGTTACGGATTTTTTTGAAAAAAGTTTTTTGCTTAAGGAGGTCAATAGAACGTTTCTCACTCTTATTCCTAAAGTAAAAAATGCTACTGATATTAAAGATTGGAGACCTATTTCTCTTTGTAACTTTCTCTATAAGATAATCTCTAAAATCTTGGCTAACAGGCTTAGTCTTATTCTGTCGGACATCATTAGTAAGTGTCAATTTGCTTTTGTGAAGGACAGGAAGATTACTGATGCTATCCTCCTTGTAAATGAGCTCATCAGTGATTTCTCTAATGTGAAAGGTGGTGAAAAATTTTGTGTTAAAGCGGATATTGCTAAAGCCTATGATTTTATTCAGTGGAGTTATCTATTGGGTATTCTTCGTGCTATGAACTTTCCCCTTTGCTGGGTTTCCTGGATTAAAGAGATTCTTAGCTCTACTAGTTATCAAATTCTTATTAATGGGGAACCTTCTGAGGTTATTTTTCCCCTGAATGGGTTGAGACAGGGAGATCCCATTGCTCCCCTCCTTTTTGTCATTTGTATGCAGGGTTTTTCTGCCATTATGGACTTCAATATCTCTCAAGGTTTTTTTAAGCCTCTGAAGGTGTCCAATGATATTTGTGTTTCCCATACCATCTTTGTGGATGATCTTATGATCTTTGGCAGAAATGAGTACTACACTGTCAGATGCCTTAGTCAGATTCTGAATGACTTTGGTAGAGTTTCTGGTCTTATGATTAATGCTAACAAAAGCCTGGTGTACTTCAGTGAAAATGCTTCTAAAGATGATTTTATTGACTATGTGGGAATTAAGGAAGGTTTGCTTCCCTCCACTTATTTGGGAGTTCCTTTGTTTGGTGGAAAGATTACTAGAAGTATGTGCAAGCCTCTGATTGATAAACTCAGAACCAAGCTTGATAGTTGGAAGATGAAGTTATTATCTGTTGCAGGTAGGGTTGAGCTGGTGAGATCGACCCTATCAGCTTATAGTCTTTACTGGACTGTTGTGTTTCCCTTGCCTAATTCAGTTATAAATGACGTGGATAAGATTTGCAGAGAGTTTATTTGGGGTGATAAGGAGGAAAGGAGAGTTATGCATCATGTGAGTTGGGAGAATATTTGTAGACCTAAGAAGGAAGGGGGGCTTGGAGTTAGAAGGACAGAGGATGTGAATACTTCTGGGCTGATTATCAATTTCTGGAATATAGCTTGTGAAAAAGATAACTTGTGGGTCAAGTGGGTCCATGGCAAGTACTTAAAGAAGAACTCCATTTGGAAACTTGACTGTAAACCCTACTACTCGTGGATGTGGAGATGCATTTTGAAGGTTCGCAACCTGGTTAAGAATTTTGTTTTCTTCCAGCTTGGGAAAGGTGATAAATTTCTTCTTTGGGGTGATCCCTGGGCTAAAGGTAACTTGTTTCTTGAAGACTATGTTGATGATAGAATGCCCTTGATGTTAGGGAAAGGAAGGATGATTAAAATTAGTGATGTTATGAAGAATGGTAGTTGGAACATTAGACCTAGTAGGAGGTTGAGTCCTTTGCTGCATTTCTTGTCCAATAATACCACTATTACTGGGGATTCTGATACTGTTTTGTTTAATGGTAAGAAGAGGGTGAAGTCCAAGGATGTTTGGGACTGTAGCAGATACAAATATCCATATCTTGCTTGGGCTAAAAATCTTTGGAAGTTTGATATCCCTGAAAACTATAAGATCATGTGCTGGAAATTGGCTCTAGGCTGTATTCCTATCATTGATTGGCTAAGGAAGAAAGGGTTTTATCTAACCTCTATTTGTATTCTATGCAAGAAGGGGGAGGAGTCCATTCAACACCTTTTTCAGGAGTGTTCTGTTGCACGTTATGTTTGGGGGAAAGGTTTGTAGGATAAGTTTTTATCTGTTGAACCTGACTTCATTGATCCTCATTCCTGTTGGAGTACTTTTGGAAAGAAAGAAGCTGCTTTTATGTCTATTGCAGTATGACACATTTGGCAAGCTTGAAATTTGATCATTTTTGAGAACTGGTCTCTGGATGAGGAGAATGTCTGGAAAAGAATTAGTAATGATCTGAATTGCTTGATTGATCACTAATTCTGAAGGGTGGGGGTTGATCACTAGTTCTTTTTCCATAGATGGAGTTGGTTTGTTTGTGTTGCAGACTGGTTATCCTGTTTGGATGTTTTCGTTTTTGTTCTCTTTTTTGGGGTTAACCCTTGTACATATTTTGATTTTTTGCCCTTTCTTTGTTCTTTTGCCTCTCTTCCCCCTCCTTTGTATCTCTTTGGACTGCTGTGGTGTTTTGGGACCCACCTTTGTACATGTTATGAAGCAATAAAGAGGGTGACACGCTTGCTTGAGCAAAAAAAAGACTAATGAGATTTTGTCATCAACCAACACCACAATCTAGTCTTGTGTGTCATTGCTGTCTATCTACCTTCCACAATGACATCCGACTAGGGACATAACAAGAATGTACAAACTCTTAGCATCCGTATGATCTCATCGTTTAGGTCCTTAATCTGAAAGCATACATTATTGAGTACTGTCATTCTCTAGACATTCAATTTATTCTATCACTATCTCATATGACTGAACCAGAAAGAATGGGAAGCTTGCCTTAGATGTTTATCAAATCAATCTTAATGTATCCCACCAATCATCCCATGATTGGCTCTCAGGGCATACATACCAACATAAAGTTGTGGATCTTTCTCACGAGGTCATTTGTCTTCTCAGGTGGGAAGAATCTCTTGAAGAAGACCTCTATCATTTGGTCCCAGGTCTCGACGCACTCTTCATCGAGATTGTGCATCCATTCACATGCATTTCCCTCTAGCGAACTAGGAAAAAGCTTCAAGTAGAGCATCTCTTGCTGAAACCTGTCAATCTTTATCATGTCGCAATTTTCCATGAATGTGCTGATGTGGGCCACTGGATTTTCATTCTTCAGCCCATGGAATACATTAGTCTTTACCAGGTTTATCAGTGTCAGTTCAATCATATATGTATGAATGTTGATCGTCTGTCTTTTTATCGGCCCCTTAGACGTAGATGAGGAAGAAGCCTTGATCTTCTCCCATATTGTCTGTACCTCAGCCATTACTTCAGGTTCAGAATCTATATCTAGGTCCTCGGTTGATTGTGGATATGCTCCTCCTCGTCGCCCGATCCCGAAGGCGGCACCTCAGGTTTCGATTGCGCATAGTCCGTACTACACGTCTTCATCATGAACTAGTACCTGAAATGTGAAAAATTGATTAAGCATAATGCTATATAAATAAAGAATTTGAAAGATAGACAATTTAATCTCAATTATTGAAATTGCTAATAAAAAAGAAAAAAGTGGCCTAGAGTGGCCGCTTGTAGAACTCGTAGTCCCGACAATTGTCATTTCCCCGACAACGACGCCAAAAACTTGACACAACTTTACCGTGCATATAACGCAAGTGTATGCGTCAATGTAATATAGGCCTTGTGAGGCCTGAGTCAAACACAGCGAAACATAATTATTAGTAGACTACTACTAACTACTTGCAATAAGCTAAACCAATTATAAAAGTTTAGAAGTTGTTTTGAAAAAGAAAATAAAACAAAAGAATACAAAGCAATCAAATGGTTGGTTTAATCAATTCAAAAGGAATCTCTAGGATTGCAGTTTCACCGTGGGTTCTCGTTGTACTAATTCCTACACAATTATCACAACTCATCTCCCTTTACAAATAGTGGCATGTAGTCAGAATTGCTCGCTTCCACGATACAATTCACTACCTTAATCTAGGTCGGTTCCACGCCAGTAGTAACCTATTCCCTAGACTAGGTGCATGAAAAACATGTCTCTGGGTTCCCACCATTAACTGTACATCTCCTTTTCCAAAGGATTTATTAGTTAATGTGATTATTGCCTCTTTTCAACCGTTTCTTTTTCGTCAAAAGCAATTAAAGGTATTAGATTACCATTATGGTGATCAAGCACAATGATATCAATGGAGAAAATGATATCATACCACGAATTTGAGGGACAAATTATGATAAACTATGTAAAAAGAGTCATACAACGATTCTCCGGGCTACTCCCAGTCCTAGAGACAAAGGGGATTAGTCCTGCATGTTAATCTCAATGCAAAACACCATGAAGGAAGGAGAAAACATGGATGGTGATGGTGTGTAACCCCTGAACAGAGATGAACCGGGTGATCCTCGACGCGGGATGAGCATTCTGCAGCCTTCCAGTGGTGAAAAACTGCATCTGCAGCTTTGGAATCTCCCGGGGCGTAGCTCTCAGCTTCGTTCTTCGCTCTCTCCTCCGTAGGTACTTGTGTAATGCAATAGAATGTGAATGATGGCTTTGGTCCGTCTTTTCGTAGGTATATGTACCAATTACCGCCACCAAAAGATTGCATCTGTCCGATTGAAGTTGTGTTAGATAAAACTCTAATCTGACGACGTCGATACCATCGGTGTCGATGGCATCGACACCTTAGGGTACCGGCAGTTGCTTCAATTTATGGGGTCTATCTGAGGCCTTCTTGATACCCTCGACCACTCCCGTCGATGGTATCAATGAGATGATATTTGGCTCGATGTTGTTCTTTCGAGACCATCGACAAAGTGTCGATGGTATCGAAATATTTGCTTCCTCTCCGACTATGTCATTGTTGGTCTTTCGATGCTATTGATAGAACGTCGATGGTATCGATGGGTCAAGAATTGTGAATTTCTTGAAAATGAGAGAAAAACACAAATCAAATCTAAGAAATATGATAATCTATGCAAAAATAAAGTAAAACAATATGAATTTGTTGGAGGCGAGGATAATAGGCTAAAGGAATTGAATCATGCGATATTAACCACAAATATGACCAATAAGCGCATAAAACGAGTGTAAAACTAGCCTATAACAGTGACTCAAAACCCCTACATCAGCCACTAATATGATTCTAAAGACAATTCCAGAATCATATAGTTGTTGTATTGCATGTTATCACGTGAATAATATGGCTGGACAGATGTCAGACTTTCTTTCCATGTTGATTAATGTTGAGGCAAGATTGAAGAAGGACAAGCGTGTGATGATGATCAGCGGAGCTGAGTCCAAGGATCAAGGAAAGACTAAGAAGAGTTCTGAGGTCAAACCCAAATCTAAATCTTCAACACTCAAGATAAGAATAAAGAAAAGTACAAGAGGAACTCATCCTTTGTACTTGAGGCGTTTAAGAAGAAAAATATGGGGATGGTGATCTCCAATTTAGGTTTAAACATTATAAGATAAATTTGATTACATCTTCACATTGGTATGTGATACAAAATTGAGACCTAAAATACTTGATGTGTAGGAACCGAAAAGAAGTAAAATCTTTCATGGAAGAACAATGATGAACAATGTAGAGCAAGACTTGTGGAAGCTTTGGTCTACATTTAAATTTATCTTATTCCATTGGGCATGTAATAAAGTTACTAGAACTGTTATTTCATTATGCCAAGAAAATAGAAACATTTACTTTAAACATATTGTATGAAAAGATTGATGAATCAATAAAGTTTCTATTTATGTTTCTATTTCAAAATATATGATCTTCCATGGAAATGTCCAAATATCTAATGATATTTACTTTGAAATAATTATGGATAAGTTTTTCAACGTTAATACCAAATGATTATAATTGATAACTTAAGTTTATCATTAGCAATAGTCACCCTGGATGAATATATAAGAAATTAATATGTTGAATACATATTGATGTTAATCTAGAATCCCTTGGTTGTTGAACCTAACGAAATATGCAATTCTTACTTGTACATGATGTCAAATAACATACTTCACTATATGTAGGTTGGAGGATAACCTTTCCAGCAAGGCCTCATACATATGATGCATGAAGATCGTAAGGAATGAATTGTATGGATAAATTATACACTTCATTTCATTTATTGGCAATATAATGATATGTACTCTGTAAAATAAAACACAAATCTCTTGAAGTGTTTAGAGAGATCACAAATAAAGTATGACTTTGATGAAAGTATTAAGAAACTTTGATGTGATCCAATGTTGAAATACTTTGCATTAATGGCATGAGAACCTTCAGGGAGGAACTATGATAATGTATCACAAGTCAAATCCATCTAAACATAATGATGTGTCAGAATGAAGGAATTATACCATGATGAGTCATGATATAGTTGTCAATTAATCTCATCTTATTATATCCTCATAAATACATAATCACTAAATCATGTACCATCTGAATGATTTGTAAGACATCATATATGATATGATTTGGAAATGTCCCAATATGTCTAGAGGATTGAAACCTACATTGACAAAGTAGTTTCTTGAAAAGGTTTATCCACAAAACATAATTGTTGAATGATACTAATAATCCCAATCCAATAAGAAAATGTTTGTTGATAGGATAACTGAGTTCCAAAAGAATCAGTGGGAGTAATAGTAGAACTCTAATGTTGAAGGTCAACAAAGAGGTACAATGAGAACTAAGAGAATCACAAGTTGTTGTGGAATCTCAAGTTCGTCATGTGACACAGAAAAAAATAGTTCTAGTAGAGCATATCTAAGATTGGAGGATTGTGAATCCAACAATTCAGATATGTTGGTCGTAACAGGATGAGCCAACTAGAAACTATTAAGTACCATAATCGGAGTAAAGGATGAAGGACATTATGAGATCCATGTAAACAAACAAGGTATGACCTTGATAGTACTACCTGAAGGGTAAGATCCAAAAGGAGAATACATGGTCTTGTGGTAAAGACCTACATGAATAACATAAAAGGACAAATTGGTTGGAAAGTTTTTGAAATCATTTCAAGTTGTTGAGCATGATAGAAATTTTTTTACCAATTGTCAAGCCTATTGATGTAGTTGAAATAGACTAAGAGATTTAGCATATTAATTTTTAAATTGGATTCCTTAAATAGAATACATCAAAGGATGTGTACGTGACACAACCTAAAAGGTTTTACAACTTCAAGAATGTAGATAATGTCTATAAACTACAAAGTTCAATATGGGACTGAAACAAGCAACTCAGAGGAGGAGAATCTTTTGACTTGACAAGTTAGTCAAAGAGTTTGACTTGAGTCAAGATAAAAGATGCAATATGTGATTAAAAAAAAATTAGTGGGAGCATATATGAATATTCAACATACAATGAGGAATAACGTCTCAATATTGTGAATATTGAGAACTGAAATAATACATGCCTTCAACAAGGAAGGATTAGGTGAAACATTTTATGAGATAAGGATCAAGACTTATGAGATACTTTTTGAATGTTTCACAATGGAAGTTTTAGCACATATAATAGCAAAATGTTGAAAGAGTTCAACATAGAAAGGATTCAATGAGGGAAAATATGAATTTGTCTCTCACAAATGTAGGTTTCAATTCTAATGAAGAATGGAAATAGCATGATTAATATGACATAGGTTATAGTTATGGATCTATCATGAATGATATACATGTACTTTTCCCATATACTCTTGTATGTATAGGACACAAGATGATATTAAATTCCAATAATTGTTATTGGAATGTCATTAAAGATATCCATTAGTACTTGAGAAGTGTCTAAGAATAGATTGATAGTAACTAAAAATATAAATTAAGTAAGAGTTGGATGTAAAGGGTTACATTGATGCAAGCTTTAGTAATGGAAAAAGTGATCACAATAAAATATTTTGAAAAATAAATGTTGTTAGTTGGAAGGGTTCTGAACTAATAGCCACTAATTCTATTCTACAATACAAGCTGAGTATACTTGTCTTATGAACATAGAGTGATACTATGTGGATCCTAAAGTTCCTATGATGAATTTGTAGATATTCCAACCATTAATGACTCGGTAGTAAATCTACGACAACAATGGAGCTAAATGTTAGGCAAGGAATATCTAGATAACATATTATGATGGTTCTGTCTCAGGTGAGATATCCTACAACAAAGAGATAAGAAAACATGCATGATGTTGATTATAAGCAAAGTGTTGCTAACTCATTGGATTAGCACTAGTATAGTAGAAACATGGTAGACATGCTTGGATCACTATGAATATGATTCATGGGTGACTGGTTCTAACTATAAGTGGGAGTATGTTGGTAAGATATGCCCATTGAACAAATCATGTGATGATTGACATGGCATATACCATACAAGATTTGATTAATACTCATAAAGGAAAACTTTCAAATCATTTTTTCGCTCAGTTATGAAATAACGAGGAGACAAAGTGAATGTCTAAACAATGACAATACTAAACGATGTATGTCTTCAAGTACTTGACTTGGAGAATGATATCATATGAATGCTAAGAGTATGTACATTCTTGATTATGTTCCTATTTGGTTGTCATTGTGGAAGGTAGATAAATACTAGCAACACATAAGACTGGAGTGTGGGTTGGTTGATGACTGAATCTCATTAGTCATGATATGGCTATATCAAAACAAGCACTCAAATACATGTTAGGGAATAGTGTATCGGACAGACCCACCTTGAGAGTTACACATGGAAACTATCATTGGTGGTCATAGTACGCTCTCATAGTGAAGTTGGTGATTGTGATTCTTGTTGGTATGTATGCCCTGAGAGCCAATCATGGGATGACTGGTGGGATACATTAAGATTGATTTGATAAACATCAAAGGAAAGGTTCCAATTCTTTCTGGTTTAGTCATATGAGATAATGATTAAACAAATTGAATGTCTAGAGAATGACAGTACTCAATGACTTATGCTTTCAGGTTGAGGACTTGAATGATGAGATCATACAGATTCTAAGAGTTTGTACATTCTTATTATGTCCCTATTCAGATGTCATTGTGGAAGGTAGATAAACAACAATGACACACAAGACTAGATTGTGGTGTTGGTTGATTATAGAATCTCATTAGTCATGATACAGAGATATCAAACCAAACACATAGGTACTTGTTAGAGAACAAGTGTACCGGACAGACCCACCGTGAGTTTGACACATGGAACCATGACATGGTAGGCACAGTGAGTTCTCACAGTGATGGTGGTGAGTGTGATTCTTTGTACTGATATCACTACACTCAACACATGTCATTGGGTACACTTTGACATTATCAAACGTAGTCCTGAAACATGGTTTGTTATAAAGGTGATGATTGGGTGGCTTTGACACATGGGGCTTTTGAGGGGTGAGTGATAAATATGGGATTTGTCCCTCCTGAGGGAGTTTGATATCCATGGCCACTTGATGAGTAGGATTGAGATAGGCATGCGCATGCATGTGTGAATCAGTATGTGATATTGATTTCATACATATCTCCTCCAATCTACTCTGAGATCAAGAAAGTGAGTGAATGTTGAAAGGATGATTGTTCCATGCCTTGAGTTCATTCACGATATCAGTGACAAAGGAATTATACATTCACTGTAACACCATTCACAGATTGTAGGATTGAAAGTTGTTCTCCAACTTTCCTTTTCACTTGGGTAGCACTGATGTGTGACTAGGCACCGCTCTTTGCTTATGAAGTCATAAGTGTTATGGACTTTCACTTCCAATGTGAAATGGGCTTGTAGGGTCACACACATAGGATTTAACCTGGAAGAGGAGTTTATCCACAAACGATGTTTAGATTGATTACTAAAGGAGTTTAGTAGTTCAATTAAACACTCAATCAATTGATAGCTCAGTATCATAGTGTTCAAGGTGTTGGACCGATTGATTAGAGTATCATATTGATTGAAATTGCAATTGACTGATTTTGCACAGTCTGCACTCCCAACCGATCGACTCATATGATGAACCGATCGACTCAACTTGGTGAACCGATCGGCTCAGTTAGTGAGTCGATCGGCTCAGGACAGGCTGAACCGACCGGTTCAAGGGTTGAACCGATCGGCTCAACTAGTCCAACCGAGCAAGTTAGGAAAGTCAGGTTGGTAAGAAATTTATGTTCGTTTCACTTGTCCAATTTGATTGGAACAAGGATTGATATTTGGATCAATTCGAAACAAAAGAGGAAAAGTCAATCGGGAACTGACTAGGGCAGTGAACTGACTGGTTCAGGTGTCCCAACTGATCGGTTCAGGTGTGAACCGATCGGCTCAGGTCCCCAACCGATCGGTTCATTCTTGAAATGATCGGTTCGGCTGGCGCAGTTGGTTGTCTTGTGGAAATTTCGGACCCTTCTACTCCTACTTTAGTCCCGCATTGCCCGGGGTAGAGAACCCTGTCCCATGACCATCCTATTTATATAGGTGTATTGGGGGCTTCTCAAGTACCACTTAGAACACCAGTTGCTCTACAAAGTTGTCGTTCTCTCTGGTTTTGGTAACTAGGAGATCCCGAGAAAGTGCTACCCGACAAGGGAGGCACAATTAAGGGAATGACAACTGTAGAAAGGAGACTGGTGGCAGGAGAGTGTGTCGGTGACTAGTACGCCGATAGGAGGGTACGACTCCTTCTGGTGCCTTGTGCGACAAGGCGATCGGAGTTCCAGGTGGTCCGTCTAGACTACTACAGAGGTGGGAGATTTCTGCCGCTCGGAGGAGAGTTGTCGATCTGTCAATCCTGGTGTAACCAGGAGCTGTTAGTCTAGGTGTGACCAGGATCTGCACAGACACCATCCAAGACCGGAGGTGAAGACCGCACTAGCTTTGAGGCAATGTCGCCGAGCAAGCCTCGCGACAAGGTACACCTTTGAAAACCATCCTTCCTACTGTGTAGACGTTGACGCGATTCCTTTATACTGGGTTCAGGGAGAGAATTTTTTTTGTTTTCACTGCCTTCTCTGTCTCCCCTAATACCCAATAGTGGTATCAGAGCCACGTCAACTGCTCTATACTTTAGGATTATCGATATGATCGATTTTGGTTTGTCACCTTTATTTATTGCATACGGTGCGAATAAACTTGACTTTTTATGCATGTCCAATCCTAAATACACAAATCCCAATATACATATATGATATGTAATATGAATGCATTCGATACGCATCACCCTAAAACGAGTTTTGTGGTGGATGTATAGCGTGATTATGGCCAATAAACCCTATGTCTGTGTATGGTTGAATGTGGTTGCTTGCATCTCGGTCTGCACACTGATTCTCTATCTCTTATTCCTGATGTAACTCGAGATAACTTGAGATTTCTTTCCTACCTTTTCTCCCCCAAATGAAACTCAGGGTTTCCCTAATCAAATGTAAAAATGGATAGATCTTTTATTTCCTATTATGTCAAAGAATGGCGGATAACCTAACAACAATTGAGACGATCAGTTCAAGGCGTGAACCAATCGATTGGCGTTCCAAATGACCGGTTCAAGGAACGAGATGATCGGGTGGCGACCTGAGGAGATGCATGACAACCAGTGAACCGATTGGCTGGAGGCGCCATTCGATCGGCTGGTGGCACCCAACCGACCGGCCTGATGGCGAGCCGATCAATCATGGAGATGAGTTGATCAAACCCAAAACGGCAAAGCACAGAGTTCATCTTGTACAGGTTGCATGTGATGTGGACCTAGATGACCGTGATTCCTCTTAGCTTGAGAAATCACATTAGGATGGCCATAATCATCGCTTTTATCATTTCACATGTTTTCTGTGGGATATAACATGTATATGATACATACTATATATTGTGGTGATTGGATACGTATATGTACCTATAAAACTGAAACCCTCACCTAAATATTAAGTCTTATACGCCTTCCATTAGTGGCACACTTGAAAAACTCGATCGACCAAGCGTAGGCGTGGTGTGCCATCCATCTTGCGGAAGTGTCAAGGGTAGATATGTAGGATCTGCCAAAGCAGGATGCATGTTTACCGTGTCGGCTTTTGGGTTAGACTTAACTGGTGATTCTTAGAGCGTCTAAGCCCAGAGGAACGGGATGAATGGCATGGATTTGTGCATGTCATCTATCCAAGAGTTGCATATGATGCAATTGGAAAAAGTTGTCTACCTGTAAAATCTAAGTTGTGGATGACAGCCCTAGCTGGTCTGTGACTCAGAGGATTCTAGGATCTTGACTCACTAGAAGGTTGTACGCTACAATCTTCCGAATTGATGGTGAGGGCTATCGATTTGAACAAAAATAGTGGGAGCGATAATTAATTAAAGTCATAATTATATCATAAAACCTTTTCAAATGAATCAAGTCAAAAAAGAGTTTTTGGACTAAATTGCATATATTTCCCTTTGTACAATAAATGGCTAATCAACAATAATCACTTTATTTGCAATCGGTCTTTGAGACCAACAAAATAAATGGGAATAATTTCCATGACTGGTTAGGACATTGAGAAGTGTTCTCAATCGAAGAGCGAAAGCTCTAAGTCCTAGTTATACCAGAACTAGATGAACTTGATCCCACCACACCAATGGCTGAAAGTATGCATATGAAAGTATACTAAGGATGATGTTCATGTGGAGTGCTTAATGTTGTGTTCTCCGAACTATGAGTTGTAGAGACAACATGAGACATATGATGTCTCCAAGACACTGTCCTAGTATTTCATGATAGAAGGAGATCCAGTAAGGTATTCAGACACTCAATGTGATTGGGTATGTTGAAAAACCTAACTAAGAAGGATTCCCTCTGAGCCAAAAGTTGGCTATTGGTATGATACTACAAATGTTGCGAGAATCATACAGTTCATGATGAACTATGACATGAACAACTTTGACAAGCACGGACAGAGTTGTTGTACATGTTAAGGATACTAGAGGCAAAGATGAAGAAAGACAAACCCTAATCTTTGATGTGATCAATGAAGGGTAAGTCTTAAAGGCAAGGACAAGGGCAAAGCAAAGAAGCATTCTGATGCTAGATAGCAATCCAAGCCGTCTTTAGCCTTGAGGCACAGATGAAGAAGGACAAGCCTAAGTATGTGATGCTGATCAACAGAAAGATAGGCAGGTCCAAGGGCAAGGGCAAGGGAAAAGCTAAGAAGGGTTTTGATGCTAGACAGTAGCCCAAGTCGTCTTCAGCCTCAAGGCACATGGGAGGGTGAACGAGGGAATTGTCCTCTATATCTGGAAGAACAAAAGAAGAAGAATGAGGAGATGGAGATCTCCACTTAAGGTATCATGAAATGAACCGCTTCTAAGGTATATGATACCATGATGAAGATCTGACATATATGATATGTAAGATCTACAAAGAAGTGATGGCCTTCACGAAAGGACCAAGAAAGGATTACCCATACTTGGAGCAAGTGTTTCTGTCATAGATAGGAGTACCTTTCAGTTTATTTCAGCCCAAAGGGCACGAAATAGAGTTGAGAACTGCTATTTCAATTTGGCAATAGAAACACTTTATAGTTGCATCTTGTTGAGACAAAGATGGCTATTAATATAGTTGATGTTTCAAAAATATGATCTTTATGGCAATATCTTGTTTATCTTGTGGTACTCGGTATGCATAAGATAAAATGATACCTAAAATTTACTGATAACTCAAACAAAGAATTAG
Source organism: Alisma plantago-aquatica (assembly GCA_963693085.1). Lineage (NCBI taxonomy): Eukaryota > Viridiplantae > Streptophyta > Magnoliopsida > Alismatales > Alismataceae > Alisma > Alisma plantago-aquatica. Next base: position 597,789,124 of record OY856413.1, on the reverse strand, counting down.
CATAAATCATGAGAAATTTATTTCTAGTTTCCATATGATGGATAAATCTAGACTATTTTGGTTAGAGAACCAGTAAGAGACATGAATCTCTTAGACATGATTAATCAATCTTCACTAGTGGTAGTGGGAGAATGATTATACTATTAGGTATAATACATGTGATGTATTTACATACCTATTAGAGAAAATGCTAGTACTTCAAATGGTGTTTAGAGAAATACCAATATGAATATCTTGAAGTGTTCAAGAATATCATAGATGAAGTACGAATTTGGTAAAGTGTTAATTCTTGATGAGATCAATGAATGAAATACTTGAACCAAATGTTTGAGATCCTTATGAGTGATTATGATAGTGCATCATAGTGAGCTCGTGATAAAGGCATGGTGATGTCTAAATCAAAAGGAGTCATACTCTAAGGAGTTACAGGATGATTATCAAATAACTAAGTTCTTATTAAATAAAGAATATGTTGGTATGTATGCCCATAGATCACGTCATATGATGATTGTAATGGGATACTTTGTAAATGATTTAAATAATAATAATGGCAATTTCCAGTATGTATCTTTTAACTATTTTTGAGATGATAGTGTATCATGATATATGTCTAAAGAATTGTTTTACTGAATGACATATGCTTTTGGGTTGAGGACCTAAACGATGAGATCATGCGGATGTTAAGAGTATACATTCTTGTTTAGTCCCTAGTCAGTTGTTATTGAGGAAAATTATGTACACATCAATAACACTAAAGACTAGATTGTGTGTTGGTTGATGATAGAATCTCATTAGTCATAATATAGTGATATCAGACCAAGCACATAGGTACTTGGTAGAGAACAAGTGTACCAGATAGACCCACCGTGAGAGTAACACATGGAACCATGATATCGTAGTCACAATCAGCTCTCACAGTGATGGTGGTGAGTGTGATTCTTCAACCTGAAATCTCTACAATCAACACATGTCGTTGGGTACACTTTGACATCATCAAATGCAGTCTTAAAACATGGGTTGTTATAAAGATGATGATTGGGTGGATTTGACACATGGGGCTTTTGAGGGGTGAGTGATTGATATGGGATTTGTCCCTCCTATGGGAGTTTGGTGTCCATGGCCACTTGATGCATAGTATGGAGAAAGGCATGTGCAATCATGTGTGAATCAATATGTGATATTGATGTCACACACATCTCACCCAGTCTACTCTGAGATCAAGGAAATGTATGAATGTTGAAAGGATGACGGTACCATGCCTTGAGTTCATTCAGGACATTAGTGACAAAGGAATTATACATTTGCTGTAACACCATTCACAGATTGCAGGATTGAAATTTGTACTCCAACTTTCCTTTTCACTTGGGTAGCACTGATGTGCGACTAGGCACCGCTCTTTGATTGTGAAGTCATAAGCATTATGGACTTTCACTGCCAATGTGAAATGGACCTGTAGGGTCACACACATAGGATTTAACCTGGAAGAGGAGTTTGTCCACAAATGATGTTTAGATTGATTACTAAAGGAGTTTAGTAGTTCAATTAAACACTCAATTAATTGATAGCTTAAATTCATAGTATTCAGGGTGTTGGATCAGATGATAAGAGTATCAGATTGGTTGAAACGGCAATTGACTGATCTACTGCCCCAACTAATCGCCTCATGAGATGAACCGATAGGATCAGGCATGTGAGCTGACCGGCTCAGATCATGAACCGATTGGTTTACATTGGTGAACTGGTCGGGTGACCAATCAATCTTGTTTCGTTTCACTTGTTCAAATTTGATCAGGACAAGGACTAAAACTTGATTAGTTAGAAATGAACATGGAAAGTGAATTTGAGTTAGGCCAGGACCACGAACCGATCGGTTGGAGGAGGCAACCGATCCTCTCAAGGATCCAAACAATCGGCTGGAGAGCCCAGACGATCAGCTGGAGGGCCTAGACGATCGGTTCAGGGTTGAACCGATCGATTCAACTGACGCAGATTGTCAGATTTTGTGGAAAAACTCGAACCCTTCTACTTCTGCTTTGATCCTACATTGCCCGGGGTAGAGAACCATGTCCCATGACACTCCTATATATATAGGGGTATTGGGGGCTTCTCTGATAGTACAACTCAGAACACCAGTTGCACTGCAAAGTTGTCGTTCTCTCTGGTTGTGGTAACCAGGAGAGACCGAGCAAGTGCTACCCGATAAGGGAGGCACAACAAGGGAAAGACAATTGTAGAAAAGCAACTGGTTGCAAGAGAGTGTGTCGGTGACTAGTACGCCGACAGGAGGGTACGACTCCTTCCTATTACTTATGGGACAAGGTGATCGGAGTCTCAGGCAGTCTGTGTGGACGACTGCAGAGGCGGGAGACTTCTACCTCTCAGAGGACAACTATTAATCCCGACAGTCCCAGTGAGACCAGGAGCTGCAAAGACACCGTCCAAGACTGGAGGTGAAGACCGTGCAATCCGCGAGGTAACGTCGCCAAGCAAGCCTTGGGACAAGGTATGTCTCTACAAACCATACTTCGTACTGTATAGACGTTGACATGATTCCTTCGTTCAAGGTTCGGGAGAATAACGTTTTTGTTTCCACTACCTTCTCTGCCTCCCCTAAAACCCAACAGTGGTATCAGAACCACATCAACTGCTCTATACTTTAGGATTACCGATGTGATCTATTTTGGTTTGTCGCCTTTATTTATTGCATAACGATGTGAATAAAATTGTCTTTATGCATGTCCAATCCTAAATCCACAAATCTTAATATACAAATATGATATGTAATATGAATGCACTCTATACGCTTCTCCCTTAAATGATTTTTTGTGGTGGATGTATAGTGTGGTTATCGCCAATAAACCCTATATCTGTGTGTGGTTGATAATTGTTGCATGCATCTCAGTCTGGGCACCGATTCTCTTTCTTTTATTCTTTATGTAACTCGAGATAACTCGAGATTTCTCTCGTGTCCCTGCTCCCCCTAAATGTAACTTGGGGTTTTCCTTTTACAATGTAAAATAGGATAGATCTTTTATTTCCTGTTATGTCAAAGTATGGAAGACAACCTGACGATGACTGAGACGATCGGTTCAAGGCATGAACCGATCGATTGGCATTCTAGACGGCCAGTTCGAGGAGCGAGACAAGCGGGTGGCGGCCTGAGGAGATGCACGACGACCGATGAACTGGTCGACTGGTGGCACCCAACCGACAGCCTGATGGCGAGTCGATCAATCATGGAGATGAATTGATCAAACTCAGAAAGGCAAAGCGCATAGTTCATCTTGTACATGTTTCATGTGATGTAGACCTAGATGACTGTGATTCCTCTTGGCTCGAGGAAACACATTAGGATGGCCATAATCATTGCTTTTATCATTTCACATGTTCTGTGGGATATATCATGTATATGATACTTGTTATATTGTGGTGATTGGATATGTATATGTACTTAAAACCCAATCCCTCATATAAATATTAAGTCTTATATGCCTTCCATTAGTGACAAACATGAAAAACTCGATTGACCAAGCGTAGGTTATGCCAAATTGTGGTGCGCCATCCATCTTGTGGATGTGTGAAGGGTAGACATGCAGATTCTGCGAAAGCAGGGTGAATGTTTACCGTTTCGGCTTTGGGATAGACTTAACTGGTGATTCTTAGAGCGTCGAAGCCCAGAGGCACGGAATGTTCATGTCAAAGTGTTCTTCATGTTCATTCATCAAGAGTTGCATATGATGCAATTGGCATGATGGCCTACCTAAATAGTCAAGATTGTGGGCGATCAGCCAAAGATGACTCATGACTTGATGAAATACGAATCTTGACCCACTAGAAGATTGTGTGCTGCAATCTTCTGAATTGATGGTGAGGGCTGTCAATTTGGATCAAAATAGTGGGAGCCGTAATTAATTAAAGCCCTAATTAAATATCATCAAACTTTATTCAAATCAAACAAATCAAAAGGAGTATTGACAAATGCATTTTTCTGTTGTAGAATGGAAAAAGAATCATCTTTTAAAATGGGAAAATTAATTGAGAATAAATTACATAACTGGTTGAGGACTGTGAGAAGTGTTCTGCACAATCCAGATATACATGTGACCTATGAGTCCACTCTATGTATGCTTAAGGCGTTGTTTGAAACAAATGAGAAGAAAGATAGTTCATTGATAGAGATCAATGAAACAAACTCTAAGGACAAAGGTGAGGGAGAGAAGGGTTCTCTCGCCAAACCAAATCCTTTTTCACTCAAAACATGGAGAGGATGGAAGGAGCGATGGAAGAAGATGTGATAAAGTGGGTTTTCTGGCTTAATTCTGAGGACGAAACTTCTTTTAAGGTGTGTAGGATGTGATGGAGTGGAATTTTGGATTCCTAAAATGTCCAATGACTTAAGTGAAAGCATAAGTATGAGTTGGATTGAGGATTCCAAGCTCTTGACAAAGTAGGTGAGTTGATGTGAGGTTGATATTATGATTAAGATCCCTAAGTTCTTACCTGTTGCGGTATTTATTAGACTAGTCAAAGAAGTGATATCTTGGTACTAAAATTTAGTAGGATATATCTACAATGATGACAAATCTATAGTTCGAATTTTGTAGAGTTTGAAGGTTGCTAGAAGAATATATATAGGTTTGAATGTGGTGAAATCATTGATGTTTCTTGTAACAGAAGACAAAGGCTTCTCAACTAGTTTCTGATCTGTTTACCATGTCACGCCTCCTTTAGTCTTGGTTGTGAGAAGCCACGTATTGGAGATGGTGGGGAGGGGAAGGATGCGAGCCTAACCAATCCCATGTTGTAATCATGGCTCAAATGAACAACTGAACAAGTAGTTACACTTTCCCAAAACCGATCCTAAGGCCCCTCGTAATCTGGATGAGTGCTAAGAGAGAACTGGCCGTGGAGCAGGCGTTGAGAGTGGCTGTTATCAAGGGGAGCATAGGACGATGGTTTCCTTGATGGAGTCTGGTCCAACAACGGTGCCAGGAACAGCCGCGGCAACCTCACGCGGGCCGACGTCGAGGAAGACACGCACAACGGACAGGCAGACGCCGGACTCTGAGATCGCGAGAGAAGGAGGAGTCTAGGCAGTGCCTAAATTTGCTGAGTATAACACTACCTAGAGGCCTATTACCCCTTGCCCCGCCACAGTTGCAACTTGTGACGGCACCTCCTCCAGCAGCGAGGAGGTTCTGCATTAGCAGAGATCTTTAGAGATGACGACCGACACCCTGTTCATGGTGGAACTAGGAGCAGATCCCATGTTGGACGACTTTGAGAAGGAGCACAGGTGCAGCACATGAGATCGTAGATGATATCTTGTTGGAGACTTGCTGCTCAGTGTGGCATTCTCAAGCACATGAGGAGGAGAGTCGGGCTCCGCCATCACGTGGGAGATGGATCGAGCAGGAGAGGGCGAAGAGGAGGGCTCATAGACCTTCTTCTCATCATAGAGAGACAGAGAGAGGGAGCTAGCAACATCCATGCGAGATGAGGAGGTGACACTTGCTACTGCTCCCACGTCTGACGATAGTAGTTCACAGGCACCTGTGGCGGCGCTCCCTCGCAGGCACGGATCAGAGACGAAGAAAGTGAAGAATCGAGTGCCTGAACCAGAAGCCCACACCTAGATCTGAACCCGGTTCAAGCAAAGAAATCGGTTGGTTCAGCTTGGGCAAAGGAGAAGGGAGTCGCGCCCAAGCAGGACATGTGGCGACGCCTAATTGGCCATACACAGGTAAATCTTCAATAATTCCCAGATCTTATATAATTCACAGTAAATTGTGCAACTATCAGAAAAATACAAGTAAGGTACCGAAATTCTCAAAAAAATGCATAGAATAACATAGAAGCTTAATATCAGACTTTTGATGCAGTGATCTTAGTTTTATTTTATTAGTTTTGAAATTCTTAATTGATAGATAATAAATATCAAACATCGACCTAAAATTATGAGAAAATACCAGTAAATCACAAATAATATCTGTAATCTATCGGATGTTGGTAATCATGATATTGATATACGAAATCATGTAATTTTCTTTATATGGCTAATTAGGGCTAATAACCCTAAATAAAATGTATTAAATACATGCATGCTCAATAAATGGTGAAATTTACAGAGTAGGTTTATATCAGTAATCTTAAGCTAAGATGTAAATCAGATATCAGTCACATGCATATAATTCATGTTATATGAAGAGCACCCTTAATACATGTGATGTAACCATAATATGGTTAATGAATGTGAAATAATGTTAAGTATGTTCACATAATAATGTGATACATGAGTATATCCAGTTGATGAACTACAATCTGGAATATGACATCAGTAAGATATATATAAGACAAGAATACAAGTAATGATGAGAATATCCTAATGAGATAAGCTAAACCCTAATGAACATAATTAGGGTTAAGATGAGATGTAAGATGATGAGAACCTGCAGACCGTATGTGATCTTATCTTTATCAGGGTTTGACCCGGGATACATGCTTGACATGAGGATATGATGATTAGGTTTGTCTTGATCAAGGTACGCCATTACCTCTGACTTGGCTTATTATACAATATGCTTGTCTTATATGTGTAGAAAAATACTTGGCATATAGTATTGGATGAAATGATTGTTCTTGTATGATATCTTGCTTGATTTTCCATACTTATGGCTATGAACACATGAAACATAAGATATCAGATCCATCATATGATAGCACTAAACTCTTTGGTAGTACAGTGCATTGAAGTGATCTCAAACTCTTTGGTAGTAGATCACATGTGTTAGATCTCAAACTCTTTGGTAGTAGATCACACAAAAAATGATCTCAAACTCTTTGGTAGTAGATCACAAGGCCTAAAAACATCAAAGCCCTTGGGTAAGATGTACAAGATATATGATGGAAATGTGATTAAAATGTGTGCTATCTTTTGTTAATGAAATATCTTTGTGCAAGTATACGTTTTTCCTTATATTTGTTTAATGCTGCCAAGTATTAGTTTTATCTTATTGCCAAGATATGATGAGAGGTATATAAAAGACACGTAGGCGTACTCAGTACAATACTCTTGAATATTGTGCTGATGTGTACCACATGTAATCTTTTGTTTAGGTTGTGACTTATGTTCTTGAAGATCCAGGATAGTTGAGAGTTGTGTTGCGAGCTGACGTACAGGTGGACCTATTGTCTTAAGATCATGTAGTTTAGTGGTGGTACATATATATGTATAGTTTGTTGTTCAATATGTAATATCAAATGTTGTAACATTTCATGTTGCAATTATATGTTGAATGGTGAACATGTGTGTATGGTTTTATTATTGTTCATGTACATGTGCTATTGATTGTTTCCTTATAACTTCCTCTGATTTTCTTCTTCTTAGCCTAGTGTGGGGTGTTTAAATTGGGATTCTCACTGAGGTGAGGGTTTCAATTTGGACGTCACTCATTAGATTAAATTTTAGAAAATCTGGGGACGTCACAGGTGGTTTCAGAGCATGAACAATAGCAAAGCCTGACATATGCTCATTATGAAACTCTAAACTAGAGAACCTTGAACTTAATAATATTTTAGGGTTAGATTAGTCATCTTTTAGAGACTAGATCTGACCTATCCTCTAGGTCAACACGTAGATGTCTGAGAACTAGGTCTAGACTGGTGCTTGTTGAGTAGCAAGTCCTTAGATGTCATTATTTCCTTGTAGTGCAGCGGTATGGGACGTTGCATTATTTGGAAATGACGTGCATCAAGAGAGAAACCCTAGACATATGGTGCTCATTGTCTAGTGTAGCTACACTAGTCTACACTTTGTTCTCACCCTTTTCACTAGTTTTCATGGCATTATACTCTCTACTATGTGCGAGACACTCATTTCTGGATTTGGTTTTTGATTCCAATCGGGTCGAACCTCGATAGTTTTCTCTGACATTTGTTTTATCTGAGAAAAACTATATAATATTTTATTATATATATGTATTACAAAAATGTGTCCCCACACATGTATGAGTAGGAGGTGGTCATGTAACTTAAGTGAAAGTGAATGACATCAGTCTAGAAGAGAGATTCGTTCTAGATTAGATGTCTAGAGCCTTGTTGGAATATATGATAGATGGAATAGATGATATAAGTTTGATGATATGATGTAAGTCTTGTATAAATGATATAAGATAGATCATGTAGATTTATGTTTGTCTTTGAGGACTTAATTTTAGTTTGAGGATTTGAGATAAGTTTTGATGATGCAAGATGAGTTCTTTTATAAGATAAGATATGTTAAGTTAAGACAAGGATGTGGATCAGCATGAGCCTCAAGCTCTTTTACAAAGGAGGAACTCTAGTGTTAGGACCAGTTTTAGGGTTAACTCCAGAGAGAGTGAAACCCATTTGGAGAAGGTTAGAGAACCTAAACTCCAAGATATGAGAATTATGAGAAATATGTGATATGATATGTCCTCAACTAGAATACTCCTGAGTGATTGAGTTGAGTCGCTTTATGCATGATTCTTATAGTCTTGTTGAACCCTAGATGTCCTTGGGAGGACCAGACCCTAGAGATTGAGAGAGGCTTGTTATATGTGCATTTGTGAATATGGATATGAGTGCCTACCATCTGGGTGAGGGAGAGAGCCCAAGACCCTGGAGGAGGTAGCTATGTTAGTTTCTGTGAAGCCTCATGCTCGGGTTGGTGGTTTCCCACATAGGAATCTAGTGGTGTGTATATAAGAGAAAGAGAGTTAAGAAATAGTGTTTCATGGGTATAGAATCTATGGAGGGTATGTCATGTCATGTTGTGGTTTGGTTTGTGCCTATGTGGCTAGAGCTTAGAAAACAATCACTAGTGCCAATGTGGTAATCCGAGAATCCTAGACTGAGAGAGGGATGATAAAGTATATGCATATGAGATACTCATAGGGATGAGTTAGCTCAGAGAGACTGAGCATGGAATTACCCTCATGATATGGGTTGGGAGAACCTCAATTGGACTAGATGAAGTTTTGATATATGTTTGAGGAGCCACTTGTATAAGTTTCTTAAGCACAACCATTATATAATATATGTAAAGATGTGATCTAATCTTTAGACATGATATATAGATATAACATGGTGGAAAACCTAGAGATGGTTTAATAGACATCAAAGTATAAATGGTTAACCATATACAAGAATAATGTTGGTTAATCTTGTGATGAAATCACTAGTATATGTTATAAATGATTATGAGCAATGAAATAAGATCATATGAATGAAACATGTTACATGAGGTGTTAATCTTAGTGCTTAATAAAGATGAAAAATATAGATTGACAGTTAGCACAACATAAAAATTATGACACCTTGATAATGGGTTAACTTGGGCTAACCCCTTTGAAACAAGATAATATGATGTGGAAATCCTAATGCATGGGTCAAGATAAGGATGCAACCCTAACATATGAGATAGGTCATGACTGAACATGAGTTTCCAAACCCTTTTGAATGGGTAGTTCACCCTAGATGCTTTAATAGCCTCCTAGGAGTGGTATATATATGTTTTGGACATGATGTTTATGGGAATGTTGCACCTAGAGTAGTGTCGTATCTGTGTGTGAAGACCTTTTGGTTTTTCCTTGGAGTCCGAGAATGGCTTAATTTTGAGAACAAAATTTCTTTTAAGATGTATATGATGTGATAAAGTGGGTTTTCTGGCTTAATTCCGAGGACGAAACTTCTTTTAAGGTGTGTAGGATGTGATGGAGTGGAATTTTGGAATCTTAAAATGTCCAATGACTTAAGTGAAAGCTTAAGTATGAGTTGGATTGAGGATTCCAAGATCTTGACAAAGTAGGTGAGTTGATGTGAGGTTGATATTATGATTCAGATCCCTAAGTTCTTACCTGTTGTCGTATTTATTTGACTAGTCAAAGAAGTGATATCTTGGTACTAAAATTTAGTAGGATATAGCTACAATGATGACAAAGCTATAGTTCGAATTTCATAGAGTTTGAAGGTTGCTAGAAGAATATATATTGGTTTGAAGGTGGTGAAATCATTGATGTTTTTTATAACAGAAGACCAAGGTTTCTCAACTAGTTTCTGATCTGTATACCATGTCACGCCTCCTTTAGTCTTGGTTGTGAGAAGCCACGTATTGGAGATGGTGGGGAGGGGAAGGATGCAAGCCTAACCAATCCCATGTCGTAATCTTGGCTCAAAGGAACAACTGAACAAGTAGTTACGCTTGCCCAAAACTGATCCTAAGGCCCCTCATAATCTGGATGAGTGTTAAGAGAGAACTGGCACCGCAAGTCACAGGCAGCGACAACATCTATGGTGACGGCAAGGATCCAACCCCACCCAGCAGCAAGACCGAGTAGTTTATAGCAGCAGGCGTTGAGAGTGGTTGTTATCAAGGGGAGCATAGGACTGTGGTTTCCTCGATGGAGTCTGGTCCAACGACGGCGCCAGGAACAGCCGCGGCAACCTCACGCGGGCCGACGTCGAGGAAGACACGCACAACAGACTGGCAGACGCCGGACTCTGAGATCGCGAGAGAAGGAGGAGTCTAGGCAGTGCCTAAATTTGCTGAGTATAACACTACCTAGAGGCCTATTACCCCTTGCCCCGCCACAGTTGCAACTTGTGACGGCACCTCCTCCAGTAGCGAGGAGGTTCTGCATTAGCAGAGATCTTTAGAGATGATGACCGGCACCCTATTCATGGTGGAACTAGGAGAAGATCCCACGTTGGACACATGAGATCGTAGATGATATCTTGCTGGAGACTTGCTGCTTGGCGTGGCATTCTCAAGCACATGAGGAGGAGAGTCGGGCTCCGCCATCACGTGGGAGATGGATCGAGCAGGAGAGGGCGAAGAGGAGGGCTCATAGACCTTCTTCTCATCAGAGAGAGAGAGAGAGAGAGAGAGAGAGAGCTAGCAAAAATGATGCGAGATGAGGAGGCGACTCTTGCTACTGCTCCCACGCCTGACGACAGTAGTTCACATGCGCTTGCGGCGGCGCTCCCTCTCAGGCACGGATCAGATACAAAGAAAGCGAAGAACCGAGCACCTGAACGAGAATCCCACACGTAGATCTGAACCCGGTTCAATCCAAGAAGTCGGATGGTCAGCTTCGGCAGAGGAGGAGGGAGTCGCGCCCAAGTAGGACATGTGGCGACGCCTAATTGGCCATAAAAAGGTAAATCTTCAATAATTCCCTGATCTTATATAATTCACAGTAAATAGTGCAACTATCAGAAAAACACAAGTAAGGTACCGAAATTATCAAAAAAATGCATAGAATAACATGGAAGCTTAATATCAGGCTTTTGATATAGTGATCTCAGTGATATTTTATTAGTTGTGAAATTCTTAATTGATAGATAATAAATATCAAACATCGACCTAAAATTATGAGAAAATACCGATAAATCACAAATAATATATGTAATCTATCGGATGTCGGTAATCATGATATTGATATACAAAATCATGTAATTTGCTTTATATGGCTAATTAGGGCTAATAACCCTAAATAAAATGTATTAAATACATGCATGCTAAATAAATGGTGAAATTTACAGAGTAGGTTTATATCAGTAATCTGAAGCTAAGATGTAAATCAGATATCAGTTAGATGCATATAATTCATGTTATATGAAGAGCACCCTTAATACATGTGATGTAACCCTAATATGGTCAATGAAAGTGACATAATGTTAAGTATGTTCACATAATAATGTGATACATGAGTATATTCAGTTGATGAACTATAATATGGAATATGACATCATTAAGATAAATATAAGACAAGAATACAAGTAATGATGAGAATATCCTAATGAGATAAGTGAAACCCTAATGAACATAATTAGGGTTAAGATGAGATGTAAGATGATGAGAACCTGATGACCGTATGTGATCTTATCTTTATCTGGGTTTGACCTGGGATACATGGTTGACATGAGGAATATGATGATTAGGTTTGTCTTGATCAAGGTACGCCATTACCTCTTACTTGGCTTATTATACAATATGCTTGTGTTATATGTGTAGAAAAATACGTGGCATATAGAATTGGATGAAATGATTGTTCTTGTATGATATCTTGATTGATTTTTCATACTTATGGCTGTGAACACATGAAACATAAGATATCAGATCCATCATATGATAGCACTAAACTCTTTGGTAGTACAGTGCATTGAAGTGATCTCAAACTCTTTGGTAGTAGATCACATGTGTTAGATCTCAAACTCTTTGGTAGTAGATCACACAAAAAATGATCTCAAACTCTTTGGTAGTAGATCATAAGGCCTAAAAACATCAAAGCCCTTGGGGGTAGATGTACAAGATATATCATGGAAATGTGATTAAAATGTGTGTTCTCTTTTGTTAATGAAATATCTTTGTGCAAGTATATGTTTTTCCTTATATTTGTTTAATGTTGCCAAGTATTATTTTTATCTTATTGCCAAGATATGATGAGAGGTATATAAAAGACACGTAGGCGTACTCAGTACAATATTCTTGAATATTTTTCTGATGTGTACCGCATGTAATCTTTTGTTTAGGTTGTGACTTATGTTCTTGAAGATCTAGGATAGTTCAGAGTTGTGTTGCAAGCTGACGTACAGGTGGACCTGTTGTCTTAAGATCCTGTAGTTTAGTGGTAGTACATATATATGTATAGTTTGTTGTTCAATATGTAATATCAAATGTTGTAAAGATTCATGTTGTAAGTATATGTTGAATGGTGAACATGTGTGTATGGTTTTATTATTGTTCATGTACATGTGCTATTGATTGTTTGCTTATGACTTCCTCTTATTTTCTTCTTCTTAGCCTAGTGTGGGGTGTTTAAATTGCGATTCTCGCTGAGGTGAGGGTTTCAATTTGGACGTCACACATCAGATTAAGTTTTAGAAAATATGGGGACGTCACAGAAGAAGTGAGAGATAGAGATCTCTACTTCTGGTGTATACGTGATACATATTAACTTTACTACTTCTTTGTCATGGGTACTTGATACCGGATAAGGATCTCACATTTGTTCAAATGTGAAGGAACTCAAGAAAAGTAGGCCTTTGGGGAAAGGCGAGATTGAACTATGAGTTTCAAATGGGGCAAGATTTGCCGCTAGTGCCGTAGGAACCTATGAGTTAACTCTACCTAGTGGGCTAATAATAGAGTTGAAGAACTACTATTATGTACCTGCCATAAATAGGAATATCATTTCCGTCTCTTGTTTGGAAAGGGATGGTTTTTAATTTCTTATTAAGAATGGAAAGTGTTCCATTTCAAAAGATGGGATCTTTTATGACAGTGCCCCGATGTCTTATGGTTTATACTTGATAGATCTAGAGACAAATGTTTATAACGTAAACACCAAAAGACAAAAACTCAACAACTTAAATAAAATGCATCTTTGGCATTGTCATGTCGGGCACATAAATGAGAAGCACATTTCTAGACTCCATAAAGATGGTTATCTAGACTCTTTTGATTATGAATCAATAGAGACATGTGAATCTCGTTTGTTGGGCAAGTTGACCAAGACTCCCTTTTTAGGTAAAGGTGAGAGAGCTAATGATCTATTAGGACTCATACATACTGATGTATGTGGGCCTTTTAGAACTAATGCCAGAGGTGGGTATCAGTACTTCATTACCTTTACTGATGATTTCAGTAGGTATGGCTATGTGTACCTGATGAAACATAAGTCAGAAACCCTTGAAAGATTCAAGGATTTCATGAATGAAGTACAGAACCAACTTGGTAAAAGTATTAAGGAACTTCAATCCGATCAAGGTGGAGAATACTTAAGCCAGGAGTTTGAGGACCTTCTGTGAGCCCGTGGTATCGTATCACAATGGACTCCGCCTGGAACACCACAACATAATGGTGTGTCTGAAAGAAGGAATCACACATTATATGTGTGATCGATGATGAGTTTTACTAATCTTTGAATTTCCTTCTGGGGTTATGCTCTTGAAACCGCCGCATTTACACTTAACCAAGTACCATCTAAATAAGTTCGAAAGACTCCATATGAAATATGGAATGGGAAGCATCCCAATATGTCTTTTATGAGGATTTGGGGGTTTGAGGCATATGTCAAGAAAAGGTTTCCTGACAAGGTAGGCCCTAGATTTGATAAATGTCATTTTGTTGGATATCCTAAGGAGACCAAGGGATATTATGTATACCACCCAATTGACAACAAAGTGTTTGTTGCCAGGGATGTTGTGTTCCTAGAGAAGGAATTCATTTCCAAAGGAAACAGTGGGAGGAAAATAGAGCTCGAAGAGGTTCAAGCCCAATAAAAAAACATTGAACCAGTAGATGAACAAGAGGAATATAGGGATTCACAAGGTGTTATAGAATCTCAGTCTCCTCCAATAACACAAGGACCTCGTAGATCTAGTAGAACATGCCTTAAACCTAAAAGGTTTGGATACCTTGTGACTCAAGAAGGTGGTGACTTGATTATAGATGATGATCCAACTACCTATCTAGAAGATATGAAGAACCCAGATTCTGAGAAATGGCTTGAAGCCATGAGATCTGAGATGGAATCCATGTTCTCCAGCAAAGTATGGACTTTGGTGGAACCACCCGAAGGGGTAAAACCCATAGGGTGCAAGTGGGTCTTCAAAAAGAAGACCAACATGGATGGCAATGTGCAAACTTATAAAGGCAGATTGGTTGCGAAGGGTTTTTGACAAGTTCAAGGTGTTGACTATGACGAAACTTTTTCTCCAGTTGCCATGATTAAGTTCATCAGGATCATGCTTGCCATTGCGGCTTACTATGACTATGAAATTTGGAAAATGGATGTTAAAACCACATTCCTTAATGGGAATATAAATGAGGATGTGTACATGACATAACTTGAAGGTTTTGTAGATCCAAAGAATGCCAATAAAGTCTGTAAGCTACAAAGGTCAATCTATGGATTGAAGCATGTGTCTCGGAGTTGGAATCTTTGATTTGATGAGGAAGTCAAAGTGTTTGGCTTTATTCAAAATGAAGGTGAACCTTGTGTGTACAAAAATGTTAGTGGGAGCACGAACACATTCCTCATATTGTATGTAGATGACATACTATTAATGAGGAATGATGTCACATCCTTAGAGAAAGTAAAGATTTGGCTTGGGAATACTTTCTCAATGAAGGACTTAGGAGAAGCATCCTACATTCTAGGTATTAAGATCTATAGAGATAGATCTAGAAAGCTTCTTGGACTAAGTCAGAGCATGTACATTGACAAAGTGCTGAAGCGGTTCAGCATGGAGAACTCAAAGAGAGGAAACATTCCCATGCTACATGGAGTCATCATATCTAGAGCTCAATGTCCCCAATCTTGTGAAGAGAGGGAGCGTATGAATGGGATCCCATATGCATCAGCCATCATATCTATCATGTACGCTATGTTGTGCACACATCCAGATGTCCTGTATGCTCTTAGCATGACAAGCAAGTACCAGTCAGATCTCAAGGATGCTCACTGGATAGTTGTAAAGAACATCCTCAAGTACTTGTGAAGGACTAAGGATCAGTTCCTTATATATGGTGGTGAGGAAGAACTGGTAGTAAGAGGTTACACCGATGCAAGATTCCAAACCGACAAAGATGATTACAGATCGCAATAAGGATTTGTATTTTTCCTAAACAATGGAGTTGTGAGTTGGAAGAGTTCCAAGCAAGAAATAGTTACCAATTCTACTATAGAGGTCGAGTATATAACTGCTTCACATGCAAAAAAGGAGGCGATGTGGATCAGGAAGTTCATCACTGAACTTGGTGTAGTTCCCAGTAGTTGTGATGTGATGAATGCATATTCATCATGGAATTCAATTATCATATTGGGACAAATTCAACTCCATATATCCAATTCCTCTCACTAAATTTCACAATATATCAAAATGTGCAAAATTACTTAATTGGTCCAATTATCACGAATTCAACTGAATTTATGTTGATTTGATGCAGGTATTGATAAGGTTGAACAGTCAGGTGGGACCCACCTTCACTCACCCTTGGTTCTGAACAATAGATCTGACCAAACAGTTTCATTCACTCGGTCTGACCAATTGGTTTCATCCATTCGGTTTTGAGACCGAATGGACATGCTCAACTCAAAACCATTTGGAGCTGGGAATACGAGACTGTTTGAGGAGTTCCGGTCTACGAGACCGTTTGAGGAGTGTCAGTCTGTGAGAACGTTTGACGCAGCTACGAAATCGTTTGATCATCCAGCGTCTGAGATTTATTGGAGAAGGCAACACCAAACCGTTTGGAAAAGCTATGTGCATGGGAATGGCATGCATGCATGGGACCGTTCAGAGGAATGCAGCAAGACCTGTTTAATAATGCTACGTATAAGACCGTTTGAGAAAGCATGCAATAGTACACTGCCAAACCGAATGTGAATGCATCAATGTAGACCGTTTGCATATGAGGACCGAATGTTGTCAAACTGTTTGATAATCAAACGGTTTACAAACTGTTTGCACAAGTGTAAGGCAAGATGAAGACCAAATGGAGGAAGCAATGAAGACCATTTTCTAAGTAGTGGGCAAGCAACCCAAATCAGCTTGCAATGCATGAAAACTGAATGAGTCACTCACATGAAGACCAAATGCATGCATGCATGCTGCGAAGACTGTTTAGTAAAGAAAGCAATAACCAAACTGATTGCTATCAAACTTCCCAAACTGTTTGGGTAGTCAAATGCACATAGATTGTTTGCTGCTCTAAGAAATTCAAAATCGTTTGCTGATTGCTGAGTATCAAAACTGTTTGCTTGAGTGGCTGAAGAAAGACCGGAAGAGCATCTCACAAGACTAAAATGTTTGAGCAAGATTCCAAATGAAGACTGTTTGCTGTCGGAGCATGCAATACAATTGAGCTGAAATCACGTGCATGCATGCAACTCAAAGACAGAATGAAATCAAAGACCATTTGGGTCATTTGGTTTAAATCATTTACTCGCAAACCGAATGGAAAAGGCAGCAGCAAACCAGTTTGCTGCATACGTGAAGACCGTTTTCATGCAAACCGAATGACTCAAAGTCAGCGTGAAGAGCGTTTGAATAGCTAAAGTAAAAATCGTATGCAAAGCAAACCGTATGATTTACCAAGACCATTTAAAGGAGATTTTTAGTAAACTATTTGGGCACAAAATATCTCCAAGACCATTTGGACTAAACTCACACCTAAAGCATGAGGGCCAGATTTGTGCCGATAAATAGGACCAGCAGGGTCCCCATTTGAGCATTGGTTCCGAGACGCCGACAGGCTACCTGTACACAGGTCCGATCTAGATCCAGCTCCATCCACGCCAGTTTCACTCCACCTACTACCCATGTTGCAATTAAGGAGACCAAGAAGGGAAGGAAGACGGAGCGAGAGAGTGTGTCTGGTCTATCTTGGCATCTCCCGTTTCGTGTCCAGATCTGCTCCGACATGACGTAGGAGACCGCATCATCTTCAACGAGCTACGACTACCTTCTACACTGTGCTCATGGCAGATTTCTCTCTCTTTCTTATTCTTCTTGTTTCTCGCATCATGAGAGAGTAGTTTCTTTTCGCTGGAGTGCGGGGACTAGCCCCGCTGCCTATGCAAGCATGTTCTTTAGTTAAGCATTCCATGGCAATGTATATAACTTTTCATTCCGTTGTTAATTGGTATGTTTGTAGTGGATTATCTACTTGCTTTCATCTTGTTCTTCCCTATATTGTGAAATACTCTATATGTAGGGTGGAATGGTGGTTTACAAAGTTTGACTCCTTGATTAGAAATAACATAGGATTCCTTGAGGTAGTAAGTGCACGATCCGCAAGGGGAC
Organism: Alisma plantago-aquatica; assembly: GCA_963693085.1. Classification (NCBI taxonomy): domain Eukaryota; kingdom Viridiplantae; phylum Streptophyta; class Magnoliopsida; order Alismatales; family Alismataceae; genus Alisma; species Alisma plantago-aquatica. The sequence continues at coordinate 597,771,289 of OY856413.1, read as the reverse complement.
GAGCCATTTAACCTTTGGTGATACTTCTGTGGCCTAAACATCCCTTGGGGAGGGCCCCAGCCGCAGTTGGATTTTGCATCCTCTTTGTTTATCGTCGATGTTTGTCTTTAGATCAATCACCTGCTTGCTTATCGATTAGCGCGGTTGACACCTTGACTAAAATAAGATACGATTCCTTGAGGTAGTAAATGCATGATCTGCAAGGGGACGAGCCATCTAACCTTCGATGACACTTCTGTGGCCTAAACATCCCTCTGGGAGGGCCAAAGTCTCAGTTGGATTTTGCATCGTCTTTGTTTATCGTCGATGTTTGTTTGTAGATCAATCACCTGCTTTCTTATCGATTAGCACGGTTGACACCTTGAATAGATATAGAATGGGATTCCTTGATGTAGTAAGTGAATGATCCGTGTGGGGACGATCCATCTAACCTTCGGTGATGCTTCTGTGGTCTAAACATCCCTCAGGGAGGACCATAGCCTTAGTTGGATGTTGTATCTTTGGAGCCGTAAGTATATGAACCGGATGGTGATGAGACATCTGATGCCTAAGGTGATGTTTACACAAACCTAACGCCCGTATGGGGCGTTTAGCAGTAGGTCTACTTGGATAGTTATATCTTGCCTGGATGTTTGATGTTAGATGTGTTTGTATGCGTAGTGGTGGTGAAACCCGAGACCATCCCAACGATTCCATATCATTGATCTAAATCCAACTTTAATTCAACTTTTACTTTCTTGCAATTAGTTTAATCAAGCTCAAATCAATCAATCGTTTTAAATATTAGTATTAAATCGAACTAGACTAGACAGACAAGGATTCTTAAAAACGTTGTCCTTTGGGTTCGATCCTTAACTACACTGCGATAAGACTCATCCGCTTGTGGTTGGTATTATTACACATTGGTTTTGGTAAAAGCTTGGGGATTTCAACCCCGAGTGAGTTTGTTAGTGCAATAATTATACCATGTCAAATTCTGGCGTCGTTCCAGGGATAACAGAATCAGTTAGTTAAATATAGTTCTTTGAAGACTAATCTAGGATTTTGTTTTTCTTTTTGAAACAATTGATCATCCATTTGAATTTGACTCTACTTTGTGAGTCTCACTTTTGAAATCTTTCTATTTTAGGTACAACCCAAAGCATAGTGCATGCATCGTTCAGAAAACCCCGGACTAACAGTGAGCTTTGATCCCGAGATAGACAGAACTTTTCATCATCAGATCAGAGAAAACCAAGCTAGGATGGCTCAAGAAAAAGAGGCAGCCTGAAGGGTGGCTCAAGCCATCAATGCGCAGAGAGAGAGGCTCATGACTGAAGCCAGAGTCGCAATCCAAGAGGAAATCCTAGCAGCGCAAGTAGCAGTACAAGCAGCTGAACTAAAAAAGGATCTTAGAGAGTTCTCAATCTCGAAAGCTACGAATGTTCATCATCCAGTACAACCTTCTCCCATCAACGTTCCTAATTTCGAGATAAGAGTGCATTGGATCATCCTGCTTTAGAATAACCCTTTCTATGGCAAGCAAGTAGAAGATAGCCAAGAACATCTTCTGAGATTTATTGATATATGTGCTATGACAAAACAAAATGGAGTCACAAACGATACTATTCGACTCCGTCTCTTCAAGTATTCCCTTGCTGATAGAGCTATAAGTTGGTACAATTTGCCACAAAGTGAAATACCCATCACCACCTGGGAACAACTCCAAAATGTGTTTCTAGAGACGTTCTATCCTCCATCTCTCACATGAAATTATAGGCCGAATAACAAATTTCACTCAAGTTCTTAGAGAAACCCTTGCTGAATCTTGGGATAGATACAAAGAGCTACTACGCAAGTGTCCACACCATGGAATTCCTAACAATCAACTCATAAAAATTTTCTATAGGGGTGTGGATGAATATATCAAGAGATTCTTAGACTCCTCATCTGGAGGAAACTTCATGCGTCAAAGTTATGACAGCGCATGGAGGGTCGTCACCCTTGGAGCAGAAAATCAAACCAATTGGGGTAGATCTATAGGTAAAGGAGTCTTGAAAGTAGCTATGGTTGAAGCTACTCCTGAGTACAAGTCTATTGTTGAAACTCTAAAACTCTTAGTTGCCAAGCAAGACCATATTGAATCATCTCTTATTGTTATTGGAAGAGAACGTTTGCCCACTCGACAAGAAGAACAGATCAAGCCAACTTCATTATTCTGTGAAGCATGTAAAAGTACTGATCATTCCACTCTAGCATGTAATGTTCTTTACGATGTTGTTCTAAGCAATGTATATGGACAAGGAGATATCTGTCAAATGTTAAATCTTAATGTTGTTAATACCATCCCTGGTCAAGGTTATTACAATCCGAATTAGAATAGAAACCATCCTGGTTTTCAATATGGAAACCCCTTTGGAGCAGTAAACTCGCATCAATTTGGTTCGAACAATCAACCACAAGGCCCACCACGATTCCAGTATAATCAACAATAGAATTTTGGAAATCAAGGAAAGTTTAAGGAAAATTTTCAGAATAGGAACTTCAGTAATTATCAAAACAACTCCCAGTACCAGAGTCTTAACCAAGTTCCTTATCAACAACAAGGACAACAAGCAGGTGCAGTCTCTCCTGATGACAAGTTAACATCCATTGAAAAGATGTTGCAAACTCAGCAAACTATGATAGCTAACCAGTAAGCCCAGCAGAAGGCTATTGAATCTCATCTAGCTCAACTTGCAGCTAGCATGAAGCCACCTTCTGGAGCCTTTACTGGCCAACCTGAGAACAATACCAAGCATCCAGAACAATTGAAGGCGATTACGAAAAGGTCTGGGAAAGATTATTCAGATCCTCCTGTGAAGACACATGCGCTTATTGCAGATGAGGATGAACCTACAATTTCTCTAGACTTTACCACTTCGGCGTCTCAATCAAAAGAACCGGTGACTGCTGATAAGACAGACAAGGAAAGTCCCGAGAAACCTGTTGACGAAGAAAAAGAGACACCAGAACCAGGGGTTCCTGTATATAAGCCTCAAATACCTTTTCCAGCTTGTCTAAGGCAAACCAAGCTTGATACTCATTTCAATAAGTTCAAAGAAGCTATGAAAAAGCTTCATGTTGATATACCCTTTTTGGATGCACTGGTTGAAATACCAACCTAGACAAAATATCTGAAATCACATCTGACAAGGAAATACATAATTGAAGAGCACGAGACAGTCAGGTTGGTGACGACTACTTCAGATTTCATTCTAAGCAGAAACACCCGGGATCCTTTGGAATTTCATGTCATATTGGCGATACTTCATGTAATAAAGGACTAGCTGATCTGGGTGCTAGTATTTCGATCATGCCGCTTAGCCTTTGCAAGAGGCTAGGATTTTTAGAATTCATTCCTACTGGCATGACTATATAGCTTACAGACAATTCGATAAAACGTCTGTTAGGAATCCTCGAAGATGTTCCGATCAAGGTAGGTAAGGACACATATGTTCCATGCAACTTTGTCATTATGGACATAAAAGAAGACGCCAGATATCCTCTCATCTTTGGACATCCATTCCTTGCCACTACAAGAGCTCTAATAGATGTCGAAGAAGGTACCTTGCTTCTCAGACTTGGTAAAGAAACCCTTGAGTTCAAAGTGTTTGAAAGCATGATAAGACCAAGCATGCAAGAATAAGTATATCTTATTGATTGCGTAGAGTAGATGTCACTTCTCACCTGAGAGAATCATGAGTCAGACATGACTTTAAATGCTGCTCTAAAAAACCTACAAGCTAATGAACCTATTGATGAACAAATAAAGGTTGTGTTCTCCACCTCGATACTACTGAAGAAGATCCTTTAGTAATAGCCCTTACTAACCCTAATTCAGGAAGTTCAGTTGACGAACAAGTTAAGAATTACATCAAATTTCTCGACTCTACAGAAGAAGATGTTGAAGCTACTTTTGAAGAACTCAAGCCTACAGAAATTTTTGAAGACATTTGTGAAAAGGAGGAGACACCTCTCAACCCTATCATGACACATACCAAACAATTTTCAAGTGTCTATGAGCCTCCTCATCCAGAAACAACCACTCCCTAGAATGCACTAGTAACCCCACAAATAGAGATTACTGATTTCATCTTCTCTCTACAACCAGATTTGGATTATGGTTTCTATAAGGAACATCCCTCGGATCCATATCTGATAGATGTTAACAACCAACATTTCTATGATGAAGGGATAGTGCATCAACAAATGAACTTTTCTTCCGAACCTCAACAGCACTACATTATCAATGATGTTGTTCAGATTCCCTACAACTATTTTCCACCTCGAATTGAACAACAAAGAACAAGTCAGCATAACTCAGGTTGTTTCCCTATATGATCTCACATTGCTCGTTCTGTGTGGTGAAGGATACAAGAAGCTAAAATCAAAGAGAAGATCAATGAATGGCTGAGAAAGAAACCACAAATAGAATATATCAATCAAGTTCAACCTAGAGCCCAACCAAGGTGATAGCATCCACGTCGAGCCATCGAAGTAAAACAAAGGCGCTTGTCGGGAGGCAACCCGATCAGTAAATTTATTTTACTCTTTATTTCAAATTAGAATGTTTCTTTATTTTGTTTTTACCTTCTAGTTAATTTTTCACTAAATAAAATTTGCATCACGAGATGTTATTTTGAGTTCTAATTAACCTTTACTTTTGAGATTTTCAGATAAGAAGATGCGCGCTGATTGGAACGCAACCACATCTGGTGGTCAATCTGGCATGAATTTTCTCCTCCATCTTGGATTTAGGGTTTTCTCGGGATGAGAAAATATCTAAGTTTGGGGTGGAGGGTGGGTGGTACGTACTTCACTATCCACCTACTCCCATCATTTGCATACTTAAGTTTTCACGGTCACATTCTTGATAAAAAAATTCAAAATTTTTAATGTTTTTCAAAGAAATTGAACAGATACTTGATGAATTTTTGACACTTCCTATTTCATTAAAAGTCACTAACTAAATCTATATGCATTTGAATCATTATACCCTCCTTATTCGAAGCAGGTCCTCAAAAGGACCCTTTTTCTGAAAACTAGCCTTTTGATTGAAATCATCTTGTGAAGCTTATGAATCCTAACACCATGATACTTATGCAAAAATGACAAGTGTCTGTCAAACTGATAGGGATCAAACACGTCATGCTTCCTAACTGACTAGTGGAAAAACATCATGGAATCCCCATCTGATCCTCATCAAGTCATTATTTGAGCAGAGTATGATAAAGAGAATGACCTGGTGCACTAAATTGTAAATCAAGTTGCATTCTGATCTGAACTCTCTTCTACATTTAGTCTATCATCTTCGTACCCCTCCATCCATAAAAAAGAAACATAAATAGCCAAAACAGTGTCAAACCCTAAGTTCGGGGTGGCACGCCACTTCCCTCTATATCTGCTTCTTCCATACCACTAACAAATAAATAGGGGTGTACCACCAAAATTGTAATCTCGAGTCGAATAGAGGAGAGATTTGCAAACAAAAAGATGTCAAAGTGCACACAAAAAGAAATGCAATCTCGAGTCCAATAGAGGAGAGATTCGCACAAAAAAATACAATAAATGAAATTGCAAATCATATAATAAAAATCTCAAGTCGAATAGAGGAGAGATTTATTTCTTCCTTCCATACCACCATCCACTCCATCTTCTACCTAATGGCACAATGAATGACACCTCTATCCTGAAAAACACCAGTGTCGGATCAAATGCACACTTGTTGCTCTGCAGGTGTCTCTGGACTCTTACAAAACTCTTTGACATACTTTTTGTTAGAAAAAGTGAGGAGGAAGTGATATTGGAAAGCAAACTCAGGAATGAAGGTATGGTAAGATGTGTTTAGTGGTCTCAGGAGGTTGAGGCATTGAGTCGTACCAAGAACAAAGAAAACATTTGTGATGTGAAGATGAAGCAATCACACGAATTGAAAAATATTCCTTTGGCAACCATTTCAAATTTTGTGTTACTCGAGGATGAACAGCGTTTAAGTTCGGGGTATTTTAATGAATGCATATTCATCATGGAATTCAATTATCATATTGGGACAAATTCAACTCAATATATCCACTGCCTCTCACTAAATTTCATAATATATCGAAATGTGCAAAATTAATTAATTGGTCCAATTATTACGATTTCAACTGAAATTATGTTGATTTGATGCATGTATTGATAAGATTGAACAGTCAGCTGGGACCCACCTTCACTCACCCTTGGTTCTGACCAATCAATCTGACCAAATGGTTTCATTCACTCGATCTGACCAATCGGTTTCATCCATTCGGTCTTGAGACCGAATGGACATGCTCAACTCAAAACTGTTTGGAGCTGGGAATAGGAGACCGTTTGAGGAGTTCCGGTCTGCGAGACCGTTTGAGGAGTGTCGTTCTGCGAGACTGTTTGACGCAGCTGTGAAATCGTTTGATCATCTGGCGTCCGAGATCGATTGGAGAAGGCAACACCAAACCATTTGGAAAAGCTACATGAATGGGAATGGCATGCATGCATGCATGGGACCGTTCGGAGGAATGCAGCGAGACTGGTTTAATAATGCTATGTATAAGACCGTTTGAGAAAGCATGCAATACTGCACTGCCAAACCGAATGGGCATGCAGCAATGAAGACTGTTTGCATATGAGGACCGGATGATGTCAAACCGTTTGATAATCAAACGGTTTACAAATCGTTTGATAATCATATAGTTTACAAACCGTTTGCACAAGCGCATGGCAAGATGAAGACCGAATGGAGGAAGAAATGAAGACCGTTTTCTAAGTTGCGAGCAAGCAAACCAAATCAGCATGCAATGCATGAAAACTGAATGAGTCACTCATGTGAAGACCAAATGCATGCATCCTACGAAGACCATTTAGTAAAGAAAGCAATAACCAAGCCGATTGCTATCAAACTTCCCAAACCGTTTGGTTAGTCAAATGCACGTAGACTGTTTGCTGCTTTAAACAATTCAATACCGTTTGTTGATTGCTGAGTATCAAAACCATTTGCTTGAGTGGCTGAAGCAAGACCGGAAGAGCATCTCGAAAGACTAAACCATTTGAGCAAGATTCCAAATGAAGATTGTTTGCTGTCGGAGCATGCAAACCGATTGAGCTGAAATCATGTGCATGCATGCAGCTCAAAGACCAAATGAAATCAAATACTGTTTGGGTCATTTGGTTTAAATCGTTTACTCACAAACCAAATGGAAAAGGCAGCAGCAAAATTGTTTGTTGCATACGTGAAGACCATTTGTATGAAAACCGGATGACCCAAAGTTAGAGTGAAGTCCGTTTGAATAATGAAAGTAAAGATCATATGAAAAGCAAACCGTATGATTTACCAAGACCGTTTGAAGGAGATTTTTAGTAAACTATTTGGGCACACAATATCTCCAAGACCGTTTGGACTAAAATCACACCAAAAGCATGAGGGCCAGATCTGTGCCTATATATAGGACCAACAGGGTCCCCATTTGAGCATTAATTCCGGGACGCCGATAGGCTTCTTGTACACAGGTCTGATCCAGATCCAGCTCCATCCATGTCAGTTTCACTCCACCTACTTCCCGTGTTACAATCAAGGAGACCGAGAAGAGAAGGAAGATGGAGCGAGAGAGAGTGTCTGATCTGTCTTGGCATCTCCCGTTTCACGTCCAGATCTTCTCCGACATGACGTAAAATACCGCATCATCTTCACCGAGCTACCACTACCTTGTGCACCGTGATCATGGTGGATTTCTCTCTCTTTCTTATTCTTCTAGTTTCTCGCATCATGAGTGAGTAGTTCCTTTTCACTGGGGTGCGGGTACTAGCCCTGCTGCCCATGCAAGCATGTTCTTTTGTTAAGCATTCCATGGTAATGTATATAACTTTTCATTTCGTTGTTAATTGGTATGTTTGTAGTTGATTATCTACTTGCTTTCATCTTGTTCTTCCCTATATTGTGAAATCTTCTATATGTAGGGTGGAAAGGTGGTTTAAAAATTTTGACTCCTTGATTAGAAATAAGATAGGATTCCTGGAGGTAGTAAGTGCATGATCCGTAAGGGGACGAGCCATCTAACCTTCGGTGTCACTTTTGTGACCTAAACATCCCTCTGGGAGGGCCACAACCTCAGTTGGATTTTGCATCGTCTTTGTTTATCGTCGATGTTTGTTTGTAGATCAATCACCTACTTGCTTATCGATTAGCACGGTTGACACCTTGACTAGAAATAAGATAGGATTCTCTGAGGTAGTAAGTGCATGATCCGCAAGGCGACGAGCCAGCTAACCTTCGGTGAAACTTTTATGGCCTAAAAATCCCTCCGGGAGGGCCACAACCTCAATTGGATTTTGCATCATCTTTGTTTATCGTCAATATTTGTTTGTAGATCAATAACCTACTTGCTTATTGATTAGTATGGTTGACACCTTGACTAGAAATAGAATGGGATTCCTTGAGGTAGTAAGTGAATGATCCGTGTTGGGACGAGCCATATAACCTTCGGTGACGCTTCTATGGTCTAAAAATCCCTCATGGAGGACCGCAACCTTAGTTGGATGTTGTATCTTCGGAGCCATAAGTATATGAACTGGATGGTGACGAGACATCTGATGCCTAAGGTGATGCCTATGCGAACCTAACGCCCATATGGGGGGTTTAGCAGTAGCTCTACTTTGATAGTTATATCTTTCCTAGATGTTTGATGTTCAGACGTGTTTGCATGCATAGTGGTGGTGAAACCCGAGACCACCCAGCGATTCCATATCATTGATCTAAATCCAACTTTAATTCAGCTTTTACTTTCTTACAATTAGTTTAATCAAACTCAAATCAATCAATCATTTTAAATATTAGTCTTAACTCGAACTAGACTAGACTGACAAGGATCCTTAAAAACGTTGTCCTTTGGGTTTGATCCTTAACTATACTGCGATAAGACTCGTCCGCTTGCGGGTGGTATTATTGCACATTGGTTTTGGTAAAATCTCGGGGATTTCAACTCTGAGTGAGTTTGTTAGTGCAATAATTATACCACGTCATGATGCAATTGAGCTTTATTGTGACAATAATGGATCTATTGCTCAAGCTAAGGAGCCCAGATCACATCAACGGTCCAAGCACATACTACGGAGCTTCCATCACATATGAGAGATCGTGTAGTGAGGAGATGTGAAGATTTGCAAAGTACCAACTGAAGACAACATAGCTGATCCACTAACAAAGGCCCTTTCTCAGCAGAAGCATGATGGTCATGCTATGTCACAAGGACTGAGGTTCTTAGGTGACTGGCTCTAAGTGCAAGTGGGAGTCTGTTGGTATGTATGCCCATAGAGCAAGTCATATGATGATTGTAATGGGATACTTTGTAAATGATTTGAATAATAATAAAGGCAATTTCCAATCTGTATGTTTTAACTATTTCTGAGATGATAGTGTAACATGATAGATGTCTAAAGAATTGTTTTACTCAATGACGTATGCTTTTGGGTTGAGGACCTAAACGATGAGATCATGCAGATGTTAAGAGTATGCATTCTTATTTAGTCCCTAGTCGGTTGTTATTGAGGAAACAACCATAGACATCAATAACACTAAAGACTAGATTGTGTGTTGGTTGATGATAGAATCTCATTAGTCATGATATAGTGATATCAAACCAAGCACATAGGTACTTGTTAGAGAACAAGTGTACCAGACAGACCCACTGTGAGAGTGACACATGGAACCATGATTTTGTAGTCACAATCTGTTACGACCTCACCTTTCAGTAACCCCCAATTAAGGGAGACCAAGAGTTTGAAGCCACACCCATTAATCCCGGATCAAAGGTTCGACATATAACCATAAACAATTATTAAATTCTAACAGAATATACTGAAAATGGTAATAAAATTTTTCTTTGCATACCTTGAAAAGTTGGGAACAAACTAACTTCTAACCTCAGCTGAACTATTCTATCTAATTCCTTCTTGTTCTTTAATTCTTGAATTCACAAGGTGTCGCTTTACTGTTTGTACTTTTCATTGTACCTAAAATGCCGACAAACAAAACATCGGTCAGTCGAAGCTGGTAAGTGCGGGAAACAATAAACATGCAACTATGATAACAATGTAATCATTCAATTAATCTTTTAACAACCAAGATTACGTTTTAAGCCAAACTACTCAATCCATACCTATCCACAACTCTGTGTTGTCCCTGTAAGGACTTATATGGTACCTCTATAAAGGTGACTTGATGGACCTACCCTCTAGGCAGCCAAAGTCATTCATGACCTGATGGACCTACCCTCTAGGTAGCCATGTACTAGTTCAGCCATTACGACACAGAGGGGACCAGGACCTGAGCTAGTAGGCACATATTTTATGTGATAATCGTAGTCACTTTATAGATGCAAGAAATAAATAAACATCCAACAGTTTAGTTGCATTCAATGCGATTAAACATCCAAGAATCCATCGGGAAACTAAAGTCGTTATTCATAATCGTAACCACATACCTGTCTTGGAGATCTCAGGAAACAATTTATCCAAATCCAACTAGATGTCCAATCAAGCAAGCCAATCAATCAATCAAGCAAACATTGATCCTGAAAACATGTATAATGTCTAATTGTCACAAGCATATCCCAAACAACTCCTTATTGACTTGGGACACCTTTCTAAGGTTTCTAAGTCTCATTAGGATGCATTAGGGTTTCTTAGATCAATTTCTCAAACTTTACCCTTTTTAGGTCAACAAACCCTAAACAACTTTTCCACTCATAAAAACCCTAATTACTCAAATTATCCACATTAAGGATCTTTTATGCTCAAATTGGCTTAGGATCATCACATCCCTACTCATTCATGGATTTGAACCATTAAAATAATTAAAAGACATATTCATCTAAATTAGGGTTTTCAAGCTCATTAGTGCATATACATGCATGAAACCCTAAATTAAGCCAATTATATAAAAAGATCATCTTTTTAGATTCTTTCTCACTTTTATTAACAACAAGTTAATATCAACTTGAATTACGTCATTAAGTCCATTTATCACCAACTCTAAGGGTTTTTCCTTAATTAAAACACTAAAGATGATAACTTTATGTACTTTTCCAATTTCAAGCATATAAACTCTAAATTAGACTAATCATGTGCAAAATTCTTCCTTTTTGAACATAATGTACCTTTTTACATTTAACAGGTTAACATCAACTCCAATGATCCATTAAACCCTATTAAACACTTTATTTATTTCAAAATAGGGTTTCTTAACCTTTAATTCATTAAAGATGATAATTTGCACTACATTTCGAACTATGATCAGATTCTGGCTATAAAACTATTTTTATTGGATTCCTTGTGTTCTTCTTATCAAAATTCATATATTACATGTTTTAATCCGAGCTACGGTTAAATAAATATGATTTTTGCATTAAACCACTTACTCGACCAATCGGATGGCGCCACGTCATCCAGCTCATGCAACGCGGATCGTTTGAGAAACATAACCGAATTACTTTTCTACCCTCGGTTAAGTAACTGAACCTTCAGCCCGCGGAGGGGCAAAATCGTCAAACATGCCAAACCTCTTCTTCTACCTCGCGATGCTTCCAGGTGCACCGACCTGCAGCCCTAGTCGCGACCCGCGCAATGACTGCTCCTCCTCCTCGACTCGACGGCCCTCTAGAACTTCTCCTTTGCCTCCGTCGCACCACCGCGCCCCCGTAGCTACTCCTAGCTCGCACCGAAGATGGCGGAATCATGCGGCTAGGTCTGAACTCGCGGCCAGCTTGCAGCCGACTAGGTCTGCTCACGGAGGTCGTCCTACGACCACTGCTCCTTTACTCTGGCTCCGCAGCATCCCGCCGTACCTAGGGCGCCGCCCAAGTGCGGCCGAGGTGGCCGGAGCCAGGCCAGCGGTGGTGTCCAAGGTTGCTCTACCCTATGGGTTAGGGTTTGGACAAAGAAGAACATGAAGGAGATGAGGAAGTGAGAGAAACGCTTGGAAAATCCTTTGGGCTCGACCCTGGACGCGTCCCTTATATAGGAGAGAGTCTTCATGCCCCAACATACTTGCCCTCAAAGAGACAAGGCTTCTCCTACTAGGAAAGGAATTTTCCCTTAATAAAGAAGTACTTTCTCTCTCCTTAGCAACTCCGTGCTTAACTGTGATTCTTGGTCATTAAGGAATTCAAAATTCTCTCTTTTATTTCTTTGTGCCTGCCCTTTGTATTCATTGGCCACGAATTTCTATTTTCTCTTAATAGAAATTTCTTCCTTTATGCAAAACCTATTAATAATGTATCACATTACTCCTTTATTTTGCAAATTGGTATTTTCTCTTTCTTTCCTCTTTATTGGGGCTCCCTGGACCCCAAGAAACTCTATGATTTCGAAATTCTTTTCCAAGGATATTTATTATCCTTCTAGATGCATCTAAATGCATTATTTCGAATTATCATGTTTATTTCTCATTAAAATATCTCTTTTTGAGGATTTCTCTTTATTTCCCTTTTATTTTCCTCATGGGTATTCCTTTTATCATTAGAAATCCTTGGAACACGAAATTCCACAAAGGATCTGCAAATTACACCTTCTCCCACTTATTTCTAACATTTTCACATTATTTTCAATCTCTTTCTTATTAAAGAAATACTTAATTAAACTTTTCTTTTCTTATTGCCTTCTTTTTGCAACTTTGGACTCCTTGGAACCCAAGGAACCCAAAAGGCACGAAATCCATCCTTGGATTACATCTCTTTGCCTTCTAGAGGTTTCTACCTCTTTCTATTCTTCAAATATTCAATTTCCATTTACTATTTTATTAATTGAATTTTCCTTTCTTCATTTTCTTGTTATTGGGCCCAATAGCCAATAAAGCCCACAAAAAAATCATCAAGGCTATTGTAAAAGAAATCCACTTATCAAAACAAATCATATCTTTATTTGTTCAATTATCTTTAATATGAGAAATTACATTTCTCATCAATGATCCCAAAAATTGGGGTTGTAACATCCTTCCCCTCTTATAGGAATTTTGTCCTCAAAATTCAGGCAAGCAAACAAACAATTCAGGATAAGACTTTTCCATGTCCATCATTGGCCCCTATGTGGCTTTGTCGTACTCATGGCATTTCCAAAGAACCTTTATCATCACATATTCTTTTCTCTGAGTTCTTTCATCCTGGCGTCTATAAACTACACAGGTGACTCAGGCCATTTCAGCCTCCCTTGGGGCTCACTAGGTTCATTGCTCAGCACATGGTCGGGGTACCTCACATAGTGCTCTAAATTGGACACATGGAAAAACATTCTAGGGGTTAGGTCAATCTTAACCTTCTCCACCCATCCATTTCTAATAGACCCATGTATCGGGGACTTAGCTCTCTTAGTTATAATTTAGAGGGGTCGGATTTTCATGTCACATATTCTCCCACAGTAACTTGTATGTCAGTCTACTTTGTATCTGCTCATGACTCTCATCGTCTCTAGGCTCCTTTCATCCCTTGCACAACCAAAGTGACTTCATCTACACGCACTATGGTCCCTTTTCTAACCATCATGTGGTACTTTTCTAACCATCATGTGGTCCTTTCACCAACATCACCTTACTGAAGTGGTGACGGACACAACCTCCCTTACAGAGCTTCATATAAAACTCGATACTGCAATGGTGGTCATCTTCACATCTTTAATAGGACAAAAACTATCTCTAACTATCACCCCAAATCGAGCACATATGCCCTCATCAGACCCTTTAGTCTGGACCATACTAACCATAGTTAGGGGTGATAAACTATACTAACATTGAGTTCTCAATGTACCTACTTCCACCTTTTGGAAGGGAACCTTTAGTTCAAACTCAAGAACCTTTGAACTTGCTTTATGGTGTAGTTGAACCATCTCTCTCATGGGTAGTTCAACTAGATATGTCCCTTGACAGTACTCTTTCTTTCTTATGTCGTCTAGGTAAGGCGACCTACCATAACCCATATTGCATCTCGACCTTCCTTGGTCTAGGGGAGACCTGTCACGCCCCGATCTCACATTAACCACAAACCGCAACATTAGGACGCGACAGGATGGGATTTACACATAAGCCAACCACTCTTCACTTTTTAAAACATTTTAAAGACATTAAAAGAAAAATCTGATTTATGCTGTAAAATAAAACTAAACAAACTGCGGAAGCATCTTTATTAAATGACTAGCAATATAAACAGAGTCTACAACATTTTACATTGTATGACATAAAATAAAGCATAACAGACAATTTACATCTTTATACACATTCACTCTCTCTCACTCACACCTTGTCCCAAAGATCGAGGGGAAAGGACTAAGAGACCTCTAACTGCTAACTACGAACCTTCTATCGACTAGGCATAAGGATAAATCGATTCTCCTGATTCCCTGCTGCTGATGATAACCTGAAAATGTTTTGAGTAGAGGTATGAGCCTACTCGCTCAGTGAATAGTATTTCACTTAGCTATCACTAAACAACTCATCAGGTTTATAATATTGAAATTAAACATAAATGCAGAACTAAGCAAGGAAGATCTAATTACATAGCAGATATACAGATAATAATCACATTTCAAAACATCAACAGATAATTCAGGTAATTAAACAGTTATATAAATTTACTGTGATCCTACATGATTATTTATTCATTTTATTATTATGCCCTAAATATATGCAGTGTACTCTGCATATAAAGATCCGCAGCAAGTTCATGCTACGACCCCACCGTACAAGACTTAGCGACACACCCGGGAAATGCTAAGTCTGACGCCAGCCCTGCTCTGCTACAGGACCCCTGGCTCTCTGGCCAGAAACATAGGCTCTACGGCCTCAAGCACTACTCTGAGTGCACCCGACTCCTCCTTAAACCTGAGTACACCGGCGGAGAGTCACAGGGTTACCTTCGTGACACAAGCACGAATGGTGTTAGATAACCATGTTTTCTTTTGCCCAGTGCCATCGTGACACAAGCACGATTGTTGTTAGACACTGCTTTTCTCTTTCCTCGTTTGTTCGTGACACAAGCACGGATGATGTTGCAACACGAGTTTCACCCCTAAGAAACAGACCTTCTTTTAGGGGTTCTACGGTGTTAGAGCATCTAGGTCTATACTTGATTATCAAATAAACATTTAAACAGAAATATCACATTTCATGCATTTTGCACAATCTAAACATCACAAAAGCACGTATATATATTTATCATAATTAAACATGATTCAGAATCATTTATCCAGTTTCTATGTTATACGTCTATTTTGAAATAAGTAAATACATTGCAACTGTAGTATAGGAAATTGCATCATTTTCACTAAGCATATTAAGTAATTCAATTCCAATGAATCTAATTTACTCTATTTTATGTACTACACTGTTTAAAAGTTATATCAATTGATTCAGAAGCAATTAAGCATTTAAATTGAGTTAAATACTGATTTCTAAATGAACTACTACTCACCCACTTCGGTGTGTTCGTATACACCAAAAAACGTCCACAAACACGCCTAATTCTGCCCTTTACAGCAACGTGCACGCCGTGCACCTAGGCTGTACGTCGTGCACCTAGGCTGTACGCCGTGCACCTTCAGTGCACTTTTGTTCTACTTTTCTGCAACTTTGCACGCCGTGCAAACTGATTTGCACGCCGTGCAATCTGGGCAGAAACTCGTTCCGTTTTCTGTAACTTTGCACGCCGTGCAAACTGATTTGCACGCCGTGCAAACTGATTTGCACGCCGTGCACCTGCGCAGAAACAGGAAACTCATGAAGATGAACTCGATTCTAAAGCTATGTCTTGGACTTAATCTACGGAATCTTACCAGAACCTCTAGAACAAACCCAGGGACGTTGTTTTGTGGCGTTGCCTTATTCCCACGGTGACTACTGGCTGCAAACGCAAGTCTTCTTCTACCTTGGAATTTGCACTGTTCACGTTCCAGCAACACGTCAGAGCAACTCCTTCACATGTTGGTTGAAAATAGACTAAATCGACGGCTGAATCATGGCTAGGAACTGCGCACCTTTGCTGTGTTCTCAATTTCGGAGCTCAAGGGAATCTTCCCTGTTGTTGGCGCACCAAAATTACCCCCCCCCAAGGCCACGCACA
Source organism: Alisma plantago-aquatica (assembly GCA_963693085.1). Classification (NCBI taxonomy): domain Eukaryota; kingdom Viridiplantae; phylum Streptophyta; class Magnoliopsida; order Alismatales; family Alismataceae; genus Alisma; species Alisma plantago-aquatica. The sequence continues at coordinate 597,755,156 of OY856413.1, read as the reverse complement.
GCAGCCACGACCTTTTGCTATTTGCCACTGGTTCAGGTTGCTGGGCGGCTAGCTTAGGTGGGCGGGTGGCTGCAGATTCCGCCGGGAACTCAAGGTTTGAGCTCAAAGGAGCCTTCCCCTTCTGCTGGGAGGCCCAAGGTGGCTTCCCTGGCCGTGCGCAGCAGCTGCAACTGCAGCTTGCCCGCCGGCCAAGGCTGCAGGCTAGGGCGGAAATGGAGGAGGGGAGGAAGGGGAAGGGTGAAAGGAGGGCGGAGGTGGAGCACCCTGGCTGGTCGGAGGTGAGAAGGCCAAGAAATCGCCCCTACTCGCCTTTCTCCTCTCCCATCTGCTGCGGTCGATCAAGCGCGGTTGTTCTGTCGGCTGAAATAGGTGCCGCTCAAGTCGGCTACTGTTCTATTACTCGCGAGAAGAAGAAGGCGGATAAGTGAGAAAGGGAAATAAAGGAAAGGGGAATATAAAGGCTATATTTGGAGAAATTGCAACCAAGGTCCAAAGAAACTAAAAACGGCATAAGTATTGCCTCGGAGGTCCAAATCGACTGATTCTTTTTGCAATGTTTCAAGCATGAAATTCTCTACAACCTTAGAGCAAGAAATCATGTTATTTATCTTGTCCCAGCTAATCAAAATTCTAACCGCATTTGTGATCACTTAACTTAATTAGCCTAACGATCATCATTGCCATTATCATTAATTACCTCAGATGATTAAATCTTGACTATTGATTCACATGTTGTCTTATCTTGATTATTCATGATGTTTAACTTGATACTCAACACTAATTGAGATGTCTTCACGTAATTCGAGATATTTATTAGCTAATCAGGAAGTGGGTCATAACAACCTTTTCCCCTTAAAAGAATTTCGTCCCAAAATTCCTAAAAGAGAAAGGAGACGTGTTACTCATTTCTGACTCGTATTCCTACGTAGCTCCCTCTAGGTTAGGATTTCTCCACAAAGCTATCACTAATGGTATCTCACAATTCGTGAGTTTCTTGATCCTCTGATCAACCATCTGTATAGGTCCCTTAACCTAGGACACTTCTGATCTGATTCCAGATCAACTCACAAAACATTGTCTTTCCAGAACTGTTATAGCAGTATCTCACTTTATGGTATTTACCAAGAAATTATTATACTATTCATGCAAACAAACTAAAATTCTTAAATAAACAGAATACATGTCAATCTGGTGCTAAATTAAAATCATGCAATTTAACTGTTAAAATCATCACATCTCATAATGAAAACTGATATCAAAATACTTGATTCATCGTACACCCTATCCTCAGGGTTTCATTTGCCTTGTTCATTCATCACATGCCAACACCCTACTCTTAGGGTTATCTCATTCACTAATCGCATGGCAACACCCTACTCTTAGGGTTTCCATTATCTCATCTGTTGGATTGCAATTCAAATCACAATACAGTATCATTCTGGAACTAGCAGAGCAGTATGTTTCAAATCATTGTAATTACTGAGTAATGTTTATATCATGCATGCAGACAGATTAAAAATTCATAAATATTTCAAACTCAATCAATTTTGGCACATACATACTGAATTTCATGTAATTGAACATCTTATTACACCAATAAGAATAATTTACTTCACCTATAAGAAACCATCTGTAATATTTTTCAATTATCTGAAATTTCTCGAAGTACATGCATATTAACCAAATTCCTGGTTTATGCATCACGTAACTCAATTAAGAGTTATTTACGTATCATATCACAAATATTTAATAGTACTTGAGAATTTCTGATAATATCTCAGAGAAATGTGCCAATTCATATAAATGTTAAGTCATACACATTAACATAACAGGAAGCATGCAATTAGGTTTATTTACATATTTTTAATGTTGTCTTATTATCTTGAAATCATGCATCTAATGATTTACCAAATCTGTGCTTTCTGGGTTCATACTCAAACTGTACCATTATCAGTTGTGTGTTTCTAAACTCAATGTGATATGATTGAAACTGGATTACCAAGCAACCTAATTATTTTATCCATGTATATCTTAGTCAAGTCTCGAGACATTAAAGGTCGACTTAATATGAAGAAAATGAGCAGACTAAATTAGTCTATTCACATTCATTCCTATTAAATCACAACCTCTAGGTGTCCTGGGTAATCTTACCACAAATTCCATTGTGATAAATTCCCACTCTCATTCCAACATAGAAAAAGATTACAAGGTAGCTATAGATCTCTAGGGTTCAGCTTTAACCTACTGGTACACACTACTTCTAACCACGTACTCAGTTACATCCTTCTGCATATCTGACCATTCATTTCAACTTCTTGGATTTCATATACATCTTAGTGTTTTCCTGAATACATAGCATACATCAATACATACACTTCTATAAAAATTCTTTTCTTTCATCTTTTCCCCTTAAAAGAATTTTACACTATCTTGAGATACACACAACATGTCATGTTAATACAACACCTTATCATCATAAAAACTTAAACTGTAGTCTCTTTTCCTCCTATCATGTCATGCATAGTCTGGTTTAACTCACTATCATCCTATTGTAGTTTCTTGATCTGATCATAAGAAGTAAGCTTAACTTACATCTGTATAATCAAATCACTCTGTGTTATTACCCCTAAGTCTAAGTTCAACTTCCACATTTCTACTAGAAGATCTCTATTGAAACCTGTCATAGAGAATGCATTGGCTGTTGAACTTGACTTTCTGCTGAAAACATCATCCACCACATTCTCTTTACCAGGGTGATAATCTATTGTCACATCATAAAGATAGTGACACCATGTCTTTAAAACACGAACTACATCAACTATCTTTAGATCATAATCGGATAATACTCCGCTTTCTATGTTACTTACTTATTGTTACATTTTAGGTTTATGTCTTACTCATTCCTCTAAATCATTTCATGTTGTTCATGTACCGATCAGATTATCTACTTCAAAACCCTAGATCACTATCAAAGCCAATTTACTTTTCATAGAACAAATCTCAAGGTCTTATTTAACAAAGATACTGGTATACAAGGTTACATCACTAATGATATCCTTTAAACTACTTCAACCCTAATCATTCTAGGGTTTTGGTCTATATCAGTAACATAGCATTATTTTGTGTATGTGTGATCGATCATATAGATCAAATTGAGTTGCTTGGGTCAATAACATATTAACCCAGCACTCAACTTTAATTACATTAGCTGAAAATTCAGTTTTCACAATAGTTTCTGTAATTCGTTTATTAAACTGCTAACATAAGCTCCAAAAATTCTGAAAATTTTATATGTTGTGCCTAATAAAGTTTTAGACCTCCAGTAAAAATTTCAGATCATTTCAAGTTCCCAATAATTAAGTAAAAATCGAACAGTGCACTGTTATATTGCAGTCTGCAGCAGGTTCGGCTGAGTTACAAACTCGGCCGACACCCTTGCTGTAGAGGTCAAAAGTCATCTAAAAATTATGCCAATTTTACAGAGTGCCTAAAATTATGTTTTTCAAGCACAGTTAAAATTTGAGATCAATTGGATATACCAATAAAAAGATAAAATTCAATTACCACACTGCTATATCAATCTGAAAATGTGATCGGTCGAGTTTGAAACTCGGCCGATTAACAAGTCAAAACATTATTCAAAAATTTTGATATTCTCCAATGTTGTTTATATTTCATATATACAAATCATACCCAAAATTGAGCTAAATCAGAGTTACACATAAAATACTAAAAATCATTTAGTGGGACATCCTATTTATCAAATTCTGTATGCATATGTCATTTGAATCCTAATTTGGGCCAATTAGGGTCTATGCTTCTCAAACCCTAATTCTCAAGATAAAAGAACATTTAGACTTCTATTCTTATTTTACTTGTTAATAGGAGTCATTAGATCCCAGTAACGCATCCTGCCAGCCGGACCAGGCCGAACCTGTAGTCCTGAAGCCAAGAGCTACTCGAGATTAATCAACCCCTATTATTCTTAAACATGTGGAAAGAATATCCACTTAGGGCAAACTCAATTAAACATAATTTCGGGTCTACTTTAATACAAAGAAAACAAACATTAAACAATTCACTTCATAACACAACAATATAAAAGAATCATGTTTACTTTACAAACTGAAAATTTCATTTCATGCATATAAAAGCATTTCTAGTGATCTTTATATCAAATAAGCAAAATCAAGTAAGAGTTATATCACATCCTTTATTTAATCTCTTACTCCTACATTAATTTCTGATTCCTTATCCCTAAGATTTCTAGGGTTTTCTCTCTAGCCTATCCTTCCTCTGCATACCTGGCCAGGGCATCCAGAGAAGAACAGACACAGTAGCTTGATACTGGTCAATCTAAGTATTCAGACACCTGGCCAGGGTATCTAAACACTCAGATCTTCCAGAGCTAAAACACATCATTCATTATTCATCTTACTTATAACCTTATCTTTTGACCCTAACGATTCTTAACAACTCAACTTAAGCTCATTACTTGATTCTCGTGACCACATCCTCTTCCTACTATCTGCAATAATATAACAGAACACTTCCTGTTAGAAAATTACAGATAGAAGAAAGACACCTAAACCTAAATCCTATTGGTCTCTTATCGTCCCCTGACCTTGAGTAACTACGTACTCAAACCAAAGCTCTGATACCAAAATTGTCACGCCCCGATCTCACATTAACCACAAACCGCAAGATTAGGACGCGACAGGATGGGATTTACACATAAGCCAACCACTCTTCACTTTTTAAAACATTTTAAATACATTAAAAGAAAAATCTGATTTATGCTGTAAAATAAAACTAAACAAACTGCGGAAGCATCTTTATTAAATGACTAGCAATAGAAACAGAGTCTACAACATTTTACATTGTATGACATAAAATAAAGCATAACAGACAATTTACATCTTTATACACATTCACTCTCTCTCACTCACACCTTGTCCCAAAGATTGAGGGGAAAGGACTAAGAGACCTCTAACTGCTAACTACGAACCTTCTATCGACTAGGCATAAGGATAAATCGATTCTCTTGATTCCCTGCTGCTGATGATAACCTGAAAATGTTTTGAGTAGAGGTATGAGCCTACTCGCTCAGTGAATAGTATTTCACTTAGCTATCACTAAACAACTCATCAGGTTTATAATATTGAAATTAAACATAAATGTAGAACAAAGCAAGGCAGATCTAGTTACATAGCAGATATACAGATAATAATCACATTTCAAAACATCAACAGATAATTCAGGTAATTAAACAGTTATATAAATTTACTGTGATCCTACATGATTATTTATTCATTTTATTATTATGCCCTAAATATATGCAGTGTACTCTGCATATAAAGATCCGCAGCAAGTTCATGCTACGACCCCACCGTACAAGACTTAGCGACACACCCGGGAAATGCTAAGTCTGACGCCAGCCCTGCTCTGCTACAGGACCCCTGGCTCTCTGGCCAGAAACATAGGCTCTACGGCCTCAAGCACTACTCTGAGTGCACCCGACTCCTCCTTAAACCTGAGTACACTGGCGGAGAGTCACAGGGTTACCTTCGTGACACAAGCACGAATGGTGTTAGATAACCATGTTTTCTTTTGCCCAGTGCCATCGTGACACAAGCACGATTGTTGTTAGACACTTCTTTTCTCTTTCCTCGTTTGTCCGTGACACAAGCACAGATGATGTTGCAACACGAGTTTCACCCCTAAGAAACAGACCTTCTTTTAGGGGTTCTACGGTGTTAGGGCATCTAGGTCTATACTTGATTATCAAATAAACATTTAAACAGAAATATCACATTTCATGCATTTTGCACAATCTAAACATCACAAAAGCACATATATATATTTATCATAATTAAACATGATTCAGAATCATTTATCCAGTTTCTATGTTATACGTCTATTTTGAAATAAGTAAATACATTGCAACTGTAGTACAGGAAATTGCATCATTTTCACTAAGCATATTAAGTAATTCAATTCCAATGAATCTAATTTACTCTATTTTATGTACTACACTGTTTAAAAGTTATATCAATTGATTCAGAAGCAATTAAGCATTTAAATTGAGTTAAATACTGATTTCTAAATGAACTACTACTCACCCACTTCAGTGTGTTTGTATACACCGAAAAATGTCCACAAACACGCCTAATTCTTCCCTTTACAGCAATGTGCACGCCGTGCACCTAGGCTGTACGCCGTGCACCTTCAGTGCACTTTTGTTCTACTTTTCTGCAACTTTGCACGCCGTGCAAACTGATTTGCACGCCGTGCAATCTGGGCAGAAACTCGTTCCGTTTTTTGTAACTTTGCACGCCGTGCAAACTGATTTGCACGCCGTGCACCTGTGCAGAAACGGGAAACTCATGAAGATGAACTCGATTCTAAAGCTATGTCTTGGACATAATCTACGGAATCTTACCAGAACCTCTAGAACAAACCCAGGGACGTTGTTTTGTGGCGTTGCCTTATTCCCACGGTGACTACTCGCTGCAAACGCAAGTCTTCTTCTACCTTGGAATTTGCACTGTTCACGTTCCAGCAACACGTCAGAGCAACTCCTTCACATGTTGGTTGAAAATAGACTAAATCGACGGCTGAATCATGGCTAGGAACTGCGCACGTTTGTTGTGTTCTCAATTTCGGAGCTCAAGGGAATCTTCCCTGTTGTTGGCGCACCAAAATGACCCCCCCCCCCAAGGCCACGCACAGCAGCCACGACCTGTTGCTATTTGCCGCTGGTTCCGATTGCTGGGCGGCTAGCTTAGGTGGGCGGGTGGCTGCAGATTCCGTCGGGAACTCAAGGTCTGAGCTCAAAGGAGCCTTCCCCTTCTGCTGGGAGGCCCAAGGTGGCTTCCCTAGCCGTGCGCAGCAGCTGCAACTGCAGCTTGCCCGCCGGCCAAGGCTACAGGCTAGGGAGGAAATGGAGGAGGGGAGGAAGGGGAAGGGTGAAAGGAGGGCGGAGGTGGAGCACCCTGGTTGGTCAGAGGTGAGAAGGCCAAGAAATCGCCCCTACTCGCCTTTCTCCTCTCCCATCTGTTGCGGTCGATCAAGCGCGGCTGTTCTGTTGGCTGAAATAGGCGCCGCTCAAGTCGGATACTGTTCTATTACTCGCGAGAAGAAGAAGGCGGATAAGTGAGAAAGGGAAATAAAGGAAAGGGGAATATAAAGGCTATATTTGGAGAAATTGCAACCAAGGTCCAAAGAAACTAAAAATGGCATAAGTATTGCCTCGGAGGTCCAAATCGACTGATTCTTTTTGCAATGTTTCAAGCATGAAATTCTCTACAACCTTAGAGCAAGAAATCATGTTATTTATCTTGTCCCAGCTAATCAAAATTCTAACCGCATTTGTGATCACTTAACTTAATTAGCCTAACGATCATCATTGCCATTATCATTAATTACCTCATATGATTAAATCTTGACTATTGATTCACATGTTGTCTTATCTTGATTATTCATGATGTTTAACTTGATACTCAACACTAATTGAGATGTCTTCACGTAATTCGAGGTATTTATTAGCTAATCAGGAAGTGGGTCATAACAAGACCTATCACAACATTCATAGTGATGAACTCCCATTCCCTCTCAGGAACTCTTTTTTCCACTATATTGATACAGTGGGTTACTGGGGTTCGTCCTTTACCTCCTGGCTTGCATGGCCATAAACCACATACAACTTCATCTTAAGCATCCAAAGTGCTATTGCCATTTTCCACGGTGTATGGTGATCTTCAACCATGATTTCTTGTATGTCATGATTCTTTCAAGATCAAATCCTATGAAACCTTAAACCACTCTAGTCGGGGTTTCATCACCTTTTCTTCCAAAGAAGTGCATCTGAGGTTCTACCACCATCCTTTCATTGCATCAAAGACTAGACAGGCTAACCAAACAACCTTTAACTTTTCAACGCATCTTGTTACATCTGAGTGTTATCCAAACACCTCTCCTTTTCAAACTTAGGGTTAGCCAAACAACCTCTTCTAGCTTCTAGTCAAACAAGTCAGATGTATCTCAACCAGATCAGCCATTACCACCTCACATCCTTAGGTATTAGGTAACATTGAAGACATACATTTCCATGTATTTCACTTATCATATTATCTCAAACTCCATGTCTATCTCCATTAAGAACACTCTCTGATTTCATCATCATGGTGACCAAACTCAACCTGGTATAACTTGTAAGCTCCACTTAGCTCATGCTAGAAACATCCTCATAAGGTGACTACCTCATTCCTCTTAGTGTTAGTAAACCTTCCATGTATCAGTCACTTTACCAGGGTAGGTTATCTTCTCTATCTCCATTTCTCGTGGCAACATTCCAACCTACATCATCGCTTATCCTTGGTGTATGACATGCGTAATATCCTATCTCTCAACCCCATAACAAGAGGAAATAAGCATTTGGCTGCAGTCCAAATATAGAGTTCATCCTGTTCCAAGAGTAGAGATGGTACATCCCACCTTGCCAGTACACCTTTACATCTAAGTTGCAACGAGCCACATATGTCTCTACATCACAGACATCATGATATCAAAGTTACCTCCATGGAAAAATAGTCTTGAACCTACTGACGTTTATATCCTTGGTCATCTCCTCTAGGTCTATAGGGTACCGAATCCTTTGGGGTCATCCTCCTTCCCTTATGCATTAAGAGAGTGCCCTACTCATCTGCCCTTGGGTCCCATGAGTTCATGAAGGTGATCAATCTCCTAACCCATGGCCCTCAGACAATGATAGTGGTTACCTCCTGACCCTATGGTCATGTGCAACTAGGGAATTAGGCATCTCCTACTTTAATCGGTCTTATCCCTACCTGACCCTAGGATAGACTTAGGATTCTCTATTATAGTACATGTTCACTTAGAACCTTACCCAGGTCTTCATCATCTCTCTTTCTGCATTCATGGGCTGGCTCTCATCCTTTCATAGGGATCATGGTAACCTGTCTACCTTGGTCAAGCCCCATACCGGTTACCTCCATGGTAACACATTCATATGCAATAAAGATGGATATCTATGGGTCTGCAGGTTCATTCTCATACCATGTACTTTTCATTTAACTTCTCAAGATTCTATGAGACGTCATTAGGTTACCTTGAACCAACAAAACTCATATACACCCTTCCAAAGGGGTCCCTCTCCCAGGATGGGAGGAAAACTATCTCTAAGATCACAAAAGCTCTTAGGTCTAGGGTTTACATCCACACGAGCCTACTTAACCCTAGCAAGCCATTAAGGCATGAGCAGATAACTTACTGTACCATGCTAGGTCATATTTGTCCTCTTTCTTCGATGCTGAATCGAGATTATTCTTTTCTTTATCATCAACCTAGTTGTGAGGGGTTCATCAAACATACCTTAAACTTAAAGGGCTCCCCTTTTCCTCTATACATGAGGAGTACCATTCTCGTTTCTATAGGAACTCAATTCTCATTATGAGCATCAGGTATACCACTTCCCCTCTTAGGCCTAGGAACCCTAGGTTTAAATGTAGGTGTCCAACTGCATGCTCTATCTCTTAACTACGAACCAAGCACACAAAAGGCATGACATGCACTTCTTGTCATCCTTCAACTCGAGCAACACTTAGGGTTGGGTCCTCCTTAAGGACAACCAACAAGGTACAAGGCCTCAAAACCTGATACTAATCTTTTCTAGGTCTAAGGAACTCTTCTTCCCACCTCAGAAGGTAAACACCTATACCGTAGGCACATAGGCACCAGATGCTTCATCCTCTATCTTTAGGGTTTGGTCCCTCCAAGATATCATCAATCTTTCAGGGATCAATCATGAGGCAACCACTATTATTCATTATTCCTCATATCCCAGGGTTTTAGGCTTCCTACCTCCTTGCTGGGTTTCCTGCTCCCTCTAGAGCTAACCCCACATCCAACCTCACCATTAGAGGTCCTTTCTTCATGAAGTATCAACCTCAAAAACATCCTCTACATGGGTGAAGCTTAGGTAACCCTTCTTGCTCCATCATAATTCCTTATCCAGGGTTGCATCCTACTGTCAGCACTATGACGTGCCGTAGGTGCCATCTATACCCTACTTGCACAAGCCCATAGGGTTTCTAAGGTCCTTTACTATCATCATCATCTAAGGAACTATCCTTTACCCTATCATGTACGACCCTTCCCAGGGTTGGGTTGCCAAAGGTGCTAGGTCACCCATGGATCATATGGCATCCCAAAGGCATGTCCTTTCAAACACCTGGTCCAACACATCTCTCTCTATCCTTCACTTAGGGTTAGGGTTAGCATCATCCTCAGAGGATGTGCTAGGTCTCTACTTGCAATGGAGATCTCTATCTCCAAGACTAACATATCCTCCTGACAAGAAGGTCTAGCCTCAGGTCTCTTTTGAGGACATGACAACTTATGTCATACGACCTAAGCATGTATCTATTATTTATTTTGTGCTTAATCTATTAAGCTTATGTCCATGACATCTTATTTACATGCCTTTCATTAATTTAGTGGATGATTCCTTAAACCTTATTAACCTTACCCATACCTCAAGAGGGTGAGGAGAAGAAAGAAAACCCTAATCCTTTAGGTCCTTATCGAAATTTTGTGATGAGAAGGAATGAATAAGATGAGAAGTCCTAAAGGTATATTATTTCGATTCATACCCTAAGACTTTGGCCAGGTGGTCACATGGGTCCGGGAGTCCTCGTATTCTGACTAGCGGTGCGGAGGAAAATCTTGCCAGCCCCCGGTCGTGATCCCTTTCTAGACACCTCCGCCTTTCGGATACTCCTCTAATAACTCCCTTGGGTTCTATGGAGTTTGTAAAATTTAATAATTATTAATGGTTAACTGAGGAACCTAAGCTCTGATACCAAATGTTACGACCTCACCTTTCAGTAACCCCCAATTAAGGGAGACAAAGAGTTTGAAGCCGCACCCATTAATCCCGGATCAAAGGTTCGACATATAACCATAAACAATTATTAAATTCTAACAGACTATACTGAAAATGGTAATAAAATTTTTCTTTGCATACCTTGAAAAGTTGGGAACAAACTAACTTCTAACCTCAGCTGAACTATTCTATCTAATTCCTCCTTGTTCTTTAATTCTTAAATTCACAAGGTGTCGCTTTACTGTTTGTACTTTTCATTGTACCTAAAACGCCGACAAACAAAACGTCGGTCAGCCAAAGCTGGTATGTGGGGGAAACAATAAACATGCAACTATGATAACAATGTAATCATTCAATTAATATTTTAACAACCAAGATTACATTTTAAGCCAAACTACTCAATCCATACCTATCCACAACTCTGTGTTGTCCCTGTAAGGACTTATATGGTACCTCTACAAAGGTGACTTGATGGACCTACCCTCTAGGCAGCCAAAGTCATTCATGACCTGATGGACCTACCCTCTAGGTAGCCATGTACTAGGTCAGCCATTACGACACAGAGGGGACCAGGATCTGAGCTAGTAGGAACATATCTTATGTGATAATCGTAGTCACTTTATAGTTGCAAGAAATAAATAAACATCCAACAGTTTAGTTGCATTCAATGCGATTAAACATCCGAGAATCCATCGGGAAACTAAAGCGGTTATTCATAATCGTAACCACATACCTGTCTTGGAGATCTCAAGCAACAATTTATCCAAATCCAACTAGATGTCCAATCAAGCAAGCCAATCAATCAATCAAGCAAACATTGATCCTGAAAATATGTATAATGTCTAATTGTCACAAGCATATCCCAAACAACTCCTTATTGACTTGGGACACCTTTCTAAGGTTTCTAAGTCTCATTAGGATGCATTAGGGTTTCTTAGATCAATTTCTCAAACTTTACCCTTTTTTGGTAAACAAACCCTAAACAACTTTTCCACTTATAAAAACCCTAATTACTCAAATTACCCACATTAAGGATCTTTTATGCTCAAATTGGCTTAGGATCATCACATCCCTACTCATTCATGGATTTGAACCATTAAAACAATTAAAAGACATATTCATCTAAATTAGGGTTTTCAAGCTCATTAGTGCATATACATGCATGAAACCCTAAATTAAGCCAATTATATAAAAAGATCATCTTTTTAGATTCTTTCTCACTTTTATTAACAACAGGTTAATATTAACTTGAATTACGTCATTAAGTCCATTTATCATCAATTCTAAGGGTTTTTCCTTAATTAAAACACTAAAGATGAAAACTTTATGTACTTTTCCAATTTCAAGCATATAAACTCTAAATTAGACTAATCATGTGCAAAATTCTTCCTTTTTGAACATAATGTACCTTTTTACATTTAACAGGTTAACATCAACTCCAATGATCCATTAAACCCTATTAAACACTTTATTTATTTCAAAATAGGGTTTCTTAACCTTTAATTCATTAAAGATGATAATTTGCACTACATTTCGAACTATGATCAGATTCTGGCTATGAAACTATTTTTAATGGATTCCTTGTGTTCTTCTGATCAAAATTCATATATTACATGTTTTAATCCGAGCTACAGTTAAATAAATATGATTTTTCCATTAAACCACTTACTTGACCAATCGGATGGCGCCACGTCATCCAACTCATGCAACGCGGATCGCTTGAGAAACATAACCGAATTACTTTTCTACCCTCAGTTAAGTAACTGAACCTTCAGCCCGCAGAGGGGAAAAATCTTCAAACATGCCAAACCTCTTCTTCTACCTCGCGATGCTTCCAGGTGCGCCGACCTGCAGCCCTAGTCACGACCCGCGCGACGACTGCTCCCGCTCCTCGACTCGACGGCCCTCCAGAACTTCTCCTTTGCCTCCGTCGCACCACCGCACCCCCGTAGATACTCCTATCTCGCGCCGAAGATTGCGGAATCATGCGGCCAGGTCTGAACTCGCGGCCAGCTTGAAACCGACTAGGTCTGCTCGCGGAGGTTGTCCTACGGCCACTGCTCCTTTACTCTAGCTCCGCAACATCCCGCCGTACCTAGGGCGCCGCCCAGGTGCGGCCGAGGTGGCCGGAGCTAGGCCAGCGGTGGTGTCCAAGGTTGCTCTACCCTATGGGTTAGGGTTTGGACAAAGAAGAACATGAAGGAGATGAGGAAGTGAGAGAAATGCTTGGAAAATCCTTTGGGCTCGACCCTGGACTCGTCCCTTATATAGGAGAGAGTCTTCATGCCCCAACATACTTGCCCTCAAAGAGACAAGGCTTCTCCTAATAGGAAAGGAATTTTCCATTAATAAAGAAGTACTTTCTCTCTCCTTAGCAACTCCTTTCTTAACTGTGATTCTTGGTCATTAAGGAATTCGAAATTCTCTCTTTTATTTCTTTGTGCCTGCCCTTTGTATTCATTGGCCACGAATTTCTATTTTCTCTTAATAGAAATTTCTTTCTTTAAGCAAAACTATTAATAATGTATCACATTACTCCTTTATTTTGCAAATTGGTATTTTCTCTTTCTTTCCTCTTTATTGGGGCTCCTTGGACCCCAAGAAACTCTATGATTTCGAAATTCTTTTCCAAGGATATTTATTATCCTTCTAGATGCATGTAAATGCATTATTTCACATTATCATGTTTATTTCTCATTAAAATATCTCTTTTTGAGGATTTCTCTTTATTTCCCTTTTATTTTCCTCATGGGTATTCCTTTTATCATTAGAAATCCTTGGAACACGAAATTCCACAAAAGATCTCCTAATTACACCTTCTCCTACTTATTTCTAACATTTTCACATTATTTTCAATCTCTTTCTTATTAAAGAAATACTTAATTAAACTTTTCTTTTCTTATTGCCTTCCTTTTGCAACTTTGGACTCCTTGGAACCCAAGGAACCCAAAAGGCATGAAATCCATCCTTAGATTACATCTCTTTGCCTTCTAGAGGTTTCTACCTCTTTCTATTCTTCAAATATTCAATTTCCATTTACGATTTTATTAATTGAATTTTCCTTTCTTCATTTTCTTGTTATTGGGCCCAATAGCCAATAAATCCCACAACACAATCATCAAGGCTATTGTAAAATAAATCCACTTATCAAAACAAATCATATCTTTATTTGTTCAATTATCTTTAATATGAGAAACTACATTTCTCACCAATGATCCCAAAAATTGGGGTTGTAACACAATCAACTCTCACAATGATGGTGGTGAGTTTGATTCTTCGACCTGAAATCACTACACTCAACACATGTCGTTGGGTACACTTTGACATCATCAAGCGCAGTCCTGAAACATGGATTGTTATAAAGGTGATGATTGGGTGGCTTTGACACATGGGGCTTTTGAGGGGTGAGTGATATATATGGGATTTGTCCCTCCTAAGGGAGTTTGATGTCCATGGCCACTTGATGAGTAGGATTGAGAAAGGCATGCACATGCATGTGTGAATCAATATGTGATATTGATGTCACACCCATCCCACCCAGTCTGCTCTGAGATCAAGGAAATGGATGAACGTTGAAAGGATGAATGTACCATGTCTTGAGTTCATTCAAGACATTAGTGACAAAGGAATTATACATTCGATGTAACACCATTCATAGATTGTAGGACTGAAAGTTGTACTCCAACTTTCCTTTTCACTTAGGTAGCACTGATGTGCGACTAGGCACCGCTCTTTGCTTGTGAAGTCATAAGCATTATGGACTTTCACTGCCAACGTGAAATGGACCTGTAGGTTCACACACATAGGATTTAACCTTGAAGAGGAGTTTTTTCCACAAATGATGTTTAGATTTATTACTAAAGGAGTTTAGTAGTTCAATTAAACACTCAATTAATTGATAGCTCAAATTCATAGTATTCAAGGTGTTGGATCAGATGATAAGAGTATCAGATTTATTGAAAATATAATTGACTGATCTGCTACCCCAATTGAGTGGCTCATGAGATGAACCAATCGGCTCAAGCATGTGAGCCGACCGACTCAGGTCATGAATCGACCGGTTCACATTGGTGAACTGGTCGGGTGACCAGTCGATCTTGTTTTGTTTCACTTGTTCAAATTCGATTTGGACAAGGGCTAATAGTTGATTAGTTAGAAACAAACATGAAAAGTCAATTTGAGTTGGACCAGGACCGCGAAGTGATCAGTTGGAGGAGCCAACCGATCGGCTCAAGGATCTAAACGATCGGTTGTAGAGCCCAGATGATTGGCTGGAGGGCCCAGACGATCGGTTCAGGGCTGAACCGATCGGTTCAACTGACGTAGATTGTCAGATTTTGTGGAAAAACACAAACCCTTCTACTCCTGCTTTAATCCCACATTGCCCGGGGTAGAGAACCCTATCCCATGACCGTCCTATATATATAGGGGTATTGGGGGCTTCTCTAACAGTCAAACTCAGAACACTAGTTGCTCTACAAAGTTGTTGTTCTCTATTATTGTGGTAACCAGGAGAGCCCGAGCAAGTGCTACCCGATAAGGGAGGCACAGCAAGGGAAAGACAACTGCAGAAAAGCAACTCGTTGTAGGAGAGTGTGTCGGTGACTAGTACACCGATAAGAGGGTACGGCTCCTTCCTATTCCTAATGGTACAAGGAGATCGGAGTTCCAGGTAGTATGTGTGGACGAATGCAGAGGTGGGAGACTTCTGCCACTCAGAGGACAACAGTCAATCCTGACAGTCCCGGTGAGACCAGTAGCTGCACAGACACCGTCCAAGACCGGAGGTGAAGACCACACAAGCCGTGAGGTAACGTCGTCGAGCAAGCCTCGAGACAAGTTATGTCTCTACAAACCATTCTTCCTACTATATAGACGTTGACGCGATTCCTTCGTTCTGGGTTTGGGAGAATATAATTTTTGTTTCCGCCGCCTTCTCTGCCTCCCCTAAAACCCAACAGAATACCCCACACTAATAAAGGACATTCAGAATCATAAGGAGTTGTGAGTTCTTATATCCTTGACAGATACACCTCGATTATCTATGTGATGAGTTGGTCATGTGATGAGTCAACTATCTAGATGAATATGAGGAACCAGATTTTGAGTTATGGTTTATGAACATTACATACTAAATAACTTCCATGTGAACCATAAGGCTTGACCTTGATGGTAGCACTCATTGAGATGAAATCCATAAGTGCGAACGAGTCTTAAGAGTTAAGACACATGGACGACATTTTGAGAAGGATGATGCTTGTTGATTGAAATTTAATGACTCAGAGATTTGGCATACGGATACTAAAACCACATTCCTAATAAGAATAAAACAAGGATGTGTACGTGACACAACCTATAAGGTTTATGAATCCATTAATGCAAATGAAGTCTATAAGTTACAATGGACTAATCAATGTGATTGATTGAGTACAAGCAACTCAGAACTGGGATCTTTACTTTGGTAATATAGTCAAAAGGTTTGACTGAACTGACAAAGATAAAGAAGGGATCTGTGATTAAGTGGGAGCGTATTTGCATGATATTTTCTAAGAATGGAGTTCTTTGTGGAAATTATCTTTAGGGAAGATAGAGATATTTCCTATGTGATAGGAATAGAGATCTATAGAGATAGTTCTAGAAAACCTCTTGACCTGAAAAGAATGAGCATACATTGGCAATCTATACTGAAGGGTTCAGTGTGCACAGATTCAGTGGGAGAAAACTTGTCCATGTTACATGGAGTTAGTATACAAAGGCCAAGTGTCCAATTCTTATGAAGAATGGAAACACTAAGAATAGATATGGATCTATCATGTATGTGATCACCCCATCATCTTGCATGTATGGACATATAGCAAGAACAAAATGCATTTATCATCTTGTATGTAGGACATGACAATATGATATGCTCATCCCGATAACTCATATGTGGGACATGACAAGTGGATGTATGTCTAGTTCCAGTAAGGGTTACTAGAATACCATGAGAACTTGATAAGTACTTGAGAAGTACTAGTTCTATGGAAATAAGGAAGGGTTTACTATAAAGAGTTACACTGATGCAAACTTTTGAAAAGGATAGAAAATTAATCACAAAATATATATGGGATATATAAAAGTGAATGTTTGTTGATAAATTGAAACGTTCCAATAAAGCCATTTTAAAAGGAAATGTTGAGTATCCGCGTGTTAGAGAACAACTGTGGATACTATATGGATCTAGGAGTTCATAGAGATGAATTTGTAGATATTTCGGTCATTGATGACAAGTAAGGAATGCTTGGTCATGCAATGTGGCTAAAGGTTATCAAAGGAATACTAGATCGCATATTACGGCAACTCCATCTCATACGTGTGACGTACAACGAAGAGATGACAGACATGTAGCTAATGCCGACTTTGGCAAGGTGTTGCCATAACTCACTACATAAGCACTAGAGCATAGTAGCATGTGGGACATGTTTGAAGATCACTAAGAATATGATTCAAGGGTGATTGGCTCGCAGTGCAAGTGGGAGTCTGTTGGTATGTATGCCCTGAGAGCCAATCATGAGATGATTGGTGGGATACATTAAGATTGATTTGATAAACATCAAAGGCAAGCTTCCAATTCTTTCTGGTTCAGTCATATGAGATAATGATAGAACAGATTGAATGTTTAGATAATGATAGTACGCAATGACGTATGCTTTTACATTGAGGACTTGAACAATGAGATCATATTTATGCTAAGAGTTTGTACATTCTTATTATGTCAATAGTCGGATGTCATTGTGGAAGGTAGATAGACAACAATGACACACAAGACTAGATTGTGGTGTTGGTTGGTGACAAAATCTCGTTAGTCATGATATAGAGATATCAAACCAAATAAATAGGTACTTGTTAGAGAACAAGTGTACCGGACAGACCCATCGTGAGTTTGACACATGGAACCATGACATGGTAGTCACAGTCAGTTGTCACAGTGATGGTGGTGAGTGTGATTCTTTGACCTGAAATCACTACACTCAACACATGTCGTTGGGTACACTTTGACATCATCAAACACAGTCTTGAAACATGGGTTGTTATATAGGTGATGATTGGGTGGCTTTAACACATGGGGCTTTTTAGCGGTGAGTGATAAATATGTGATTTGTCCCTCCTGAGGGCGTTTGATATCCATGGCCACTTGATGAGTAGGATGGAGATAGTCATGTGCACGCATGTGTGAATCAGTATGTGATATTGACATCAAAGATATCTCCTCCAATCTACTCTGAGATCAAGAAAGTGAATGAACTTTGAAAGGATGATTGTTCCATGCCTTGAGTTCATTCGGGATATCAGTGACAAAGGAATTATACATTCACTGTAACACCATTCACGGATTATAGGATTGAAAGTTGTTCGCCAACTTTCCTTTTCACTTGGGTAGCATTGATGTGCAACTAGGCACCGCTCTTTGCTTGTGAAGTCATAAGTGTTATGGACTTTCACTGC
Source organism: Alisma plantago-aquatica (assembly GCA_963693085.1). Classification (NCBI taxonomy): domain Eukaryota; kingdom Viridiplantae; phylum Streptophyta; class Magnoliopsida; order Alismatales; family Alismataceae; genus Alisma; species Alisma plantago-aquatica. Next base: position 597,736,765 of record OY856413.1, on the reverse strand, counting down.
CAACGTGAAATGGGCCTGTAGGGTCACACACATAGGATTTTACCTGGAAGAGGAGTTTATCCACAAATGATGTTTAGATTGATTACTAAAGGAGTTTAGTAGTTCAATTAAATACTTAATCAATTGATAGCTCAGTATCATAGTGTTCAAGGTGTTGGACTGATTGATTAGAGTATCAGATTGCTTGAAACTGCAATTGAATGATTTTGCACAGTCTGCACTCCCAACCGATCAGCTCATATGATGAACCGATCGGCTCATATGATGAACTGACCGACTCAGCTTGGTGAACCGATAGGCTCAGTTGGTGAGTCGATCGGCTCTGGACAGGCTGAACTGACCAGTTTAAGGGTTGAACCGATCGTCTCAACTTGTCCAATCAAGCAAGTTGGGAAATTCAGGTCGGTAAGAAATTTCTCTTCGCTTCACTTGTCCAATTTGATTGGAACAAGGATTGGTATTTGGATCAATTCGAAACAAAAGATGAAAAGTCAATCGGGAACTGACCAAAGCAGTGAACCGACTGGTTCAGAAGTGAACCGACCAGTTCAGGTGTCCCAACCGATCGGTTCAAGTGTGAACCGATCGGCTTAGGTCCCCAACTGATCGGTTCATGCTTGAAATGATAGGTTCTGCTGGCGCAGTTGGTTGTCTTGTGGAAATTCTGGACCCTTCTACTCCTACTTTAGTCCTGCATTGCCTGTGGTAGAGAACCTTGTCCCATGACCCTCCTATATATAGGGGTATTGGGGGCTTCTCAAGTACAACTTAGAACACCAGTTTCTCTGCAAAGTTTTCGTTCTCTCTGGTTGTGGTAACCAGGAGATCTCGAGCAAGTGCTACCCGACAAGGGAGGCACAACAAGGGAAAGATAACTACAGAAAGGCGACTGGTGGTAGGAGAGTGTGTTGGTGACTAGTACGCCGACAGGAGGGTAAAACTCCTTCTGGTGCCTTGTGTGACAAGGCGATCGGAGTTCCAGGTGGTCCGTGTGGACTACTACAGAGGCGGGAGATTTCTTCCGCTCAGAGGACAACTGTCGATCCGTCAGTCCGGGTGCAACTAGGAGTTGTTAGTCCAGGTGCGACCAGGAGATACACATACACTGTAACATCCCTAACCTGGGTTATGAGTTAACCCTAGGTATTTTGCCTAAATATGTAATTAAATCTTTGTGATTAACTCTGAGCATGTAATTAAGTTCTCAGAAACATATATCTCAGTATTTGCTCCTTTTTATTTAAAGTAGTAGCATTGTTTTGATATACAGGGACCTATGTGAAATTTACCCAGTTAAAAGGGTTAGCTTGCAATTTGCACATGATGAGATGTTCCTCTGATGTTGAGACATCATGAGAAATATTTTTAGCAAAGTTTGAGGGATTTCCCAAGCTAAGGCACCAAGGTGCAGCTGTGGAAGCAATCCCGGTGCTTGAAACCCTAGTTTGGGGTAAAATGCAATTTACCCAAATTAGGGGATACAAATTGTGAAATATGTCATCTAATGTATCTTTTTATACTCTTGCCATCATTAAGAGAAGAAATGATGAGGAAGTCACCTCAATTGAATTATCAAGTTATGAGATATGCCTTGTGATTGAATAATCAGGGTATATGTGCAATATTTCTTTATGTATGTACCTCATTATTAGCTTGCTCTCCTTTACCTTCTTTTCCTAAGACCTTAAGAGAAGGTTTGTCCTTAGAATAAAGAGGAAGGGACGATCAAGTAAAGAAGGAGGGACCTAGTTGGAATTATGGACAACTTATGAACTAATGTTGAAAATCCTACCCCATGTATATAAGCTCTCCTTCCCTTAGTTGCAAGGGAACTCACCCTTCGTTCCCTTACTGTTTCATTTCACCAAAGACGACAAGGACTGCCTTGGAGCTAAGGAGGACGACCAAGGGGTGCAAGGTAGGTTTAAAACCCTCTTCTTGCTTAGTTCCATGGTTAGAACTCGAATTCAAGGTCATCTTCATGGTTAACTCTTGAAACCCTACCTTTCTAGCCGTCTCTTTTCATCCTTCCTTGGAGTTTTCACCTTGGCCAACCTGTAAGAACTCAAGGACGCCATTAGAGCTTGGAGCTTGAAAGCTTGGAGCTCAAGAAGCAAGCTTTAGGCAGGTTTTATAACTCTAAACCCATGCTTTACTATGTGCATCTTTATATGCGTTTTGATGATAGCTCTTAGTGTTTCCCTACTTTTCCCTGCTATTTTGCAAGCAAATCCATGGGATATTCGTACTGTTCTTGAGCTAAGAGATGAAGGCGTGATTTCCAAGAAAAACCCACCGCTTTTCACTTCCTTAAACGGTCTCAAAAGTTTGCTCTCTCGGTCTCAAGACCGTGAGGTGAGCAAACGGTCTCGAGACCGCGACAGGGAAACGGTCTCCAAGACCGTTTGGCCCCGTTTACCGGGCGTGGACCGTATAAGAAATCTGTTCCTAATTATATAGGATAATTACCCTCAACATTTGGGAGGCTAACTCCAAAGGAATCGGGAGATATGACCTTTTTAAGTAACAACTTTATTTGAATTTATTCCTGATTTTCCAACGGTCTGAAATTGCATGTTTGGGCAAACAGTCTCAAGACCGTGTAAGGTCGTTCACTAAGCGTTGACCGTATGAGATTACTATTCAAAATTATGTTAGTTAACAACTCACCAAGTTTGATGGTCTAATTCCAAACGGGATAAGAGTTTAAGGGTGAATACTAGGGCTAACCCTAGATAAAATCAGTACTGAAATTATGGTGACCTAATTAGGGTTTTTAGGGTTGATTGACCTAAACGGTCTCAAGACCGTTTGGGGGTCACCAAACGGTCTCAAGACCGCGAGGGAAATCAACCAAGACCGTTTGGAGGTCTGGAGTCACGGATAGTTGACCAATTGAAGGTACAATTACACCGAATTACATTGCAATTAAATATTGACATGATCATCAACTCAATGGGTCAGACCTTGATGAATCTGCACTAGAATCCAAAATTGGATGGGCAAACGGTCTCAAGACCGTTTGGAACTCATCCAAACGGTCTCAAGACCGAGAGGACAATTACCCAAGACCGTTTGAAGGTCTAGGGTTAAGTAATTTGACCAATTGAGGACCTAATTGCAAATAAGTTATCAATTTAATCAAAATTCTATTTTATGGCTCAATCATGGTTCAACCCCTATCAAATCACCTTAGATTTTGATGAAACCTTGGGCAAACGGTCTCAAGACCATGTGGGGTCCACACACATGACCTCAAGACCGTTTGGGCCAAGTTTGGGCCCAATTGGAGCTCAATTGAAGGGTTCAACCTTGTGTTGAGTCACATTGTGGAGTGTTGATGGGTGAACATTGATAGACCCTAATTGAATCGATTTCAATCCTAATTGGTCAACAATTGAGGGTCAATTGAATGACCAATTAGTTAAGCATAACCTTAGTTGACCCAATACATAGGTGGTCAACATAACTTTGACCTTTTGAGGGCTTCAACATCGGTTAACATCATTGATTGTATCTTTGATTTTGTTGATGGACCAAGCGGCTGAGACCATGTGAGCCTCGCGGTCTCAAGACCGTGAGAGGGCTCGCGGTCTCAAGACCGTGAGGGGGCTCACGGTCTCAAGACCGAGAGGAGGCTCGCGGTCTCAAGACCGCGAAGGGCCTCGCGGTCCTGAGGTCAAACTAGCTAAACGGTCAACGTCTCTTCGCGGTCTCAACTCCAATTTGATCTTCGCGGTCTCAACATCAATTGAACCAATGATAGGGCTTCGCGGTCTTGAAACCTAAGGGGGCTCGCGGTCTTGGAGTTAGAAAGAGGCTCGCGGTCTTGGAAAGTCAAAGTGGGCAAACGGTCAACACTTTCAACCGATTTCAACTCAATTGATGATTAATGATTGAAATCAATCAATGTGATTCCAAGTTGACTTCTTTCAATCAATTCATAATATAAATGGTCCAATGTTGCCCAAATCAAACCCTAATGATAATCCAGGATAGTAAGGGATTATTTGACTAAGGTTTTTGACCATAATGATGATCAATGGGGTGAATTACCAAATACCCCTGAAGGGTCAATTGAGTTATACCTTGCTCAATTCAAACTCTAATTACATGAGAATGATGTTTTTAGTCATAATGACTCTATCCAACTTGATCTAGTCTAATGTTATCATCAACCATTAGTATGATGAAAGAGAGAGTACTCTAGAGAGAGAAAGTACCCTAGAGAGAGAAAGTAACTCTAATCACATAATGGTGATGTTTTTGGCTATGTTAGCCTATGATGACTCAACCCAACCTGTTTTAGAGTGATGTTGACATCACCTAACCTTATGATGAGAGAGAAAGTACCCTTTTTAAGTGGAAACTCAATTGAAGCATCCCCAATACACAGAAATGAGCATAATTAGGGTATGATCCACCTGTGTGAGATCATAGAAACCCTAATTATGATAAATGATGAACCTTTAACTAATCCAAGAGCATCAATGAAGATGTTACTCATACATGATGATGTTATGAGTTTAATTCACCTTAATGTGAATAGTAAACCCTAATTCAAGGGTGATGACATGTAATGTGAATAGTAAACCCTAATTAAAGGGTAATGGTGTGCTTTTGAATATTAAACTCTATTTGATGAGAAGTAGAGATTTAAACTCTTATGACAAGAGTAGGAGGGATATTCCTTATTTTTGTACTACCTTTATCAGTTGTATTAACCATGCAGGTTCTGATATGAAGGTAATCATATCCAGGTATGGATGATGATGTTATATTCATTAAAGGCATGTTGTTAGCCTTATGAATAAGTAAAGTAACCAAATGTCTTGTCAGTGGCATCCTATACTGATAATGGGCTGTGAGAGCCATGAATACCATCAAAGTCATGCCTTAGAGATGACTTGTGATGAGGATAATGTGAAATGATGATTGATATGAGTTAGGCATGTTACATTTAGTATTCTTCTTTTATAGCTGCTATGCTATAGTTATTGTTTGCAGAACAATGTATGCTGTTAAAGAATACTGAATGTACCTAACTAATCAAGTATAATGTAGAGCCCTGATCATAGATCCATCATTGTCAGCAATTAAATGATGGTGAAACAGGTTTTCCTCAGGGAACTCCTGGAGCACATACTTTTGAGTATGTGGGGTACATGGATGTGTAGAACCTTACATCCTAGTGCAGGAAAGTGATGTAGATGTGTAATCCATCCATCCTTCACTATAATTCCATACCGTATCAGTGGTAGGTAAACATGAAACCTCCTGATGACGAAGAAAGCACAGATATCCGTATCAGTGGTAGGTAAATATGAAACCTCCTGATGACGAAGAGAGTACAGAACGCCACTGTGACTCTAGAATAGCGAAGGACCAGTTTACCCTGGTGAGCTATAGTAGTAGAGACACGAGATGCCCTACAAGTGATCCTCTTACTGACTGAGGAAGGTGAAGGTCATGAGAATCCGGCTCTCTTAATGACCTATGTATGATATTGATGTGACTTCTCAGCGATCAGTTGGAGTATGAGTGGTATGCCTCATCTCCACAGGGCATAATGTTGTTTGTAAAACATAATCAACCATGTAGTATAACTTGTTAGAGATAACTCCAATTTAGTTGATTGATGTTACATTGCAATAGTGTTTATATTCTCCATATCCCCTAAATGGTTGAGATCTTGTTATATCTGCAACTATTACAGAATGCTTTGAAGGCTTTACTGTTTAAGATATTCTTTGATGTTATAATAAAGCTTCTGGCGAAGAGTTATAACTCTCGATGGGACAATTATGTATAATTGTCTCACCCCGTAGGCTTCAACTTTTTAGGTGGACGTCGGAGACGAAGGAACCAGCCTACAGGTGACCAGTCTCAGCAGCAGCAGCACCAGGGGCAGCAGTAATCTCAGGTGGAGATTGTCCTGCCATGTGGTGTAGTTAGAGTCAGTCCTATGTGTCCTCTGTACTCTCAGGTCTTGGAGTCTTTTGTTCAGTGATCTTGAGATTTTGTATCTTGATGTATATAATTACTCAAGAAGTAATTATCCTGAGATGTAAACAGTTTATCTCTCTTTATGAAAGAAGTTTTATGGATCCAAGTTCTTATCTCGAAAAGTTTTAATTTCCCGTGATTTTTGTCTTCCGCTGATTACCGATTCGCTTCCGCTAAGTTTTAATCGTGTTTATATCATGGTTTGGAGATCAGAGCCCACAACTAGTGGTATCAGAGCTCCAGGTTCAATTGAGTCTACAGAGGCATAGGACTTAGGATGTCGAGTCTACCTTTAGTACTCCTTCCTCATCTAATAGAATCTTCTGCTCCTCAGGAGAAGAAGATACATAAGAATGTCAGAACATCATGATGAGCACGTGGCAGAGAGTAGTGCTAGTGCACATCGAGGCGGTGCAAGAGTTCTGAGAATAGAACCACCTGCACCTGAGTCGCCAAGAGAGCCACCCCAGTTCGACCCAGCTGACATGAGTGATCCAGCTGTACAGACGATGTTCGGGCAGTTCATGACTGCCATGACACATATAACCGATAGGATGCCCATTCCTACACCTAGGGCACCTGTCCAGCCTGAAGCACAAGGTATTGGTAAGACATTCGAACGACTTCGTCGTGTCGGAGCTACCGAGTACTTCGGAACTGCCGACCCTGCAGATGTTGACTTATGGTTGACAGAGTTGGAGAAGGCTTTCAGGATTCTTATAATTCCGGAAGCTGAGAAGGTTAGACATGCTGTCTATCTTCTCAAAGGCAGTGCTGGTCACTGGTGGAACATGGAAGAGCATAAGAGACCTGGAGTAGAGTTCTCATGGGAAGAGTTTCGTCGGGAATTTATCAATAGATATTTTCCAAAGGCCTTCCTAGATGAGAAGATCTCTCAGTTTGAGAAACTAAGGCAGGGTATGATGAACATTAGTGAGTATGAAGCTAAGTTCATGGAGTTGTTGCGGTTCTGTCCACACATGGCTGCTACGGATGAGGAAAGAATCAGAAGATTCGAAAAGGGTTTGAATTCTGATATGTCAACCCCTGTGTCTGCCTTAGAAAACAGAGAGAGATTCTCTACCTTCGTTGAGTCAGTCCGAAGGATAGAGAGATCTGTGGTTGAGAAAAGACAAACCCATAAAAGATATCCACAGTTCCAGGGTTCTTCATCTAGGGATTCCAAGAAACCTAGATTCTCTGCACCTAACCCTCCACCACCCAGATCGAGTTTTCAAACTCAATGGACACCAAGCAGAGGTAGAGGGCGGAGTCAACCGCTTCAAGGGATGCATAGTTCTGCATCAGTGTCAGTTACTGGACCACCCAGACCACAACAACAGGAGAGGAGTTGTTACAATTGTGGTAAGGTGGGACACTTGATGAAGGATTGCCGTTCTAGGCCTGTCAGTGTGACACAACAACCCCCGAGACAGAATCAACAGGGATCTCAGAATAGACAACATCAAGGAGCAGCTTGAGGACGTGGACAAGCGTCACAAGCTGGATCATCAGCACCACCTCAACACCAGGCGACTGCAAGGTTCTATGCTATGAACCCACCTGAGGCAGTGGTCAATCCACGGGTAGTGGCAGGTCAGATGAAACTTTTATATGTTGATATGTCTACATCCTGTGTTGTAGCTGTTCTGATTCATCCGGGTGCTACGCACTCTTTCATCACTCGTGAAGTGATTCGTAACTGCAATGTGACTGTTAGCCATAGAGCAGATAGTTTGTTGTTAGAGACTCCGTTGAGTGGGTCTGCCGTTTTGCAGGAGGTATGTTCTTCCTGCATCCTTTTCTTTTCTGACCATCGCATTCAAGTGGATCTTATACCACTTGATATGCAGGGATTTGATATAATCCTTGGTATGGATACCTTAGAAAGGTATAGAGTTGTCTTGGATTGTGAGTCCAAGTTGGCTGTGTTTGCTGATGAAAGCAACACATGGATCTTTCAAGGTGAAAGAAAGATTCTGCCCACCTGTCTTGTGTCATCTATGGTTGCTGGTAAGCTGTTGAGGAAAGGATGTTATGCATTCTTAGCCCATGTGGTAGATGTTACCAAGGAAAGTTCCAATCCTTCCGAAGTTCCTATAGTCAGGGAATTCGAAGATGTGTTTCCTGAAGAACTTCCTGGTATACCACCACCTCAGGAGATTGACTTTGAAATCAATCTGATTCCAGATACAAAACCCATAGCTCAAACTCCGTATAGGATGGCGCCTGCCGAGATGGCAGAACTCAAGAAACAGCTTCAAGAGCTACTTGAGAGAGGTTTTATCCGACCGAGTACTTCACCTTGGGGTGATCCGGTCTTGTTTGTTAAAAAGAAAGATGGGTCAATGTGGTTGTGCATTGACTACAGACAACTCAATAAAGTAACAATAAAGAATAAGTATCCTCTGCCGAGAATTGATGATCTCTTTGACCAATTGCGTGGTGCAACAGTCTTTTCAAAAATAGACTTGAGGTCTGGATATCATCAACTCCGTATTAAGGATAGTGACATATCCAAGTCTGCCTTTAGGACAAGATATGGTCACTATGAGTTCATGGTTATGTCGTTTGGACTAACCAATGCACCAGCTGCATTTATGGAACTCATGAATAGAGTTTTTCGACCTTTCCTTGATCAGTGTGTTGTCGTCTTCATAGATGACATTCTGATCTATAGTAAGGATGCTCAGCAGAATGAGCAGCATCTTCGCCAAGCTTTGACCTTGCTAAGAGAACATAAGCTGTACGCTAAGTTTAGCAAGTGTGAGTTCTGGCTGCCGGAGGTATCTTTTCTTGGACATGTGATATCCGCCTCGGGAATTCGTGTTGACCCTACAAAGGTAGAATCTGTTCTACAATGGGAACAACCGAAGACACCGACGGAAATTCGAAGTTTCTTGGGGTTAGCTGGCTATTATCGAAGGTTCATAAAGAACTTTAGTTCTATAGTTTTACCTTTGACCAAGTTAACCCGGAAAGAGGTTCCTTTTTCTTGGAGTGATAAGTGTCAACAATCTTTCCAGCTGCTGAAAGAGAGGTTGACAAGTGCACCTGTGCTAGTGCTACCTGAACAAGGAAAAGGGTATATAGTTTTCTGTGATGCTTCCAAGAATGGAATAGGATGTGTGTTGATGCAGGATAAACAAGTGATTTCTTTTGCTTCCCGACAGCTTAAGAAACACGAGGAGAATTATCCAACACACGATTTGGAGTTAGCTGCTGTGGTTCATGCCTTGAAGATCTGGAGGCATTATCTCTACGGAGAAACATTCCAGATTTTCACATACCACAAAAACCTTAAGTATATCTTCTCTCAGCATGAGCTCAACATGAGGCAACGTCGCTGGATGGAGTTAATCAAGGACTACGACTGTACAATTGATTACCACCCAGACAAGGCCAATGTTGTTGCCGATGCCTTGAGTAGGAAATCAACAACATCAACCATGAATAGAGCACAACTAAACTCTTTCGTATGCTCTAGAAGAGATATGCTTATCTCTTTAAGGCAAAACAATGTACAGTTGAAGGTGTCATTGTTAACCGGTTTGTTAGCTGAGATGCATATTAAACCTACTCTAAGGGAGCAGATTAAAGAGGCACATCTAGATGATGCTGCAGTTCAACATATAAGATCTGAGTATGGAAATGAGAAGCAAGATGGTTTTCATGACTCAGAAGATCAAGTAGCTTGTTATAATAGAAGAATGATAGTGCCAGATGTGGACAACTTGAGAAAGTTAGTCCTGGAAGAAGCCCATTCTTCCATGTATGTTATGCATCCAGGGAGCACCAAGATGTATCGGAATTTGAAAGATCTGTATTAGTGGCCTGGGATGAAGAAGGACGTTGCAGAGTTTGTTCTGAGGTGCCCTGTGTGTCAGCAAGTTAAAGCTGAACACCAGAAGCCTGTAGGAACAATGCAACCTTTACCCATATCACAGTGGAAGTGGGACCATGTGACCATGGACTTTGTTGTTGGCCTACCCAGGACAAGCAAAGGACATGATTCCATTTGGGTAATTATTGATAGGTTGACTAAGACAGCACATTTCTTACCTGTCAAAAAAACCTATTCTGCTGAAAGGTTATCAGAGTTGTATGTTCAAGAGATAGTGTGTTTGCACGGAGTTCCTATCACAATAGTTTCTGATAGAGGTCCTCAGTTTACCAGTCATTTTTGGGAACAGTTGCACAAAGCCTTAGGCACTAAGCTGAGGTTTAGTACGGCCTTTCATCCACAGACTGATGGACAGTCGGAAAGGACCATACAAACCTTAGAAGACCTGTTGCGAGCATGTGTTCTCCAGTTCACCGGAAGTTGGAATCTACACCTAAGCTTGATAGAGTTTGCCTATAACAATAGCTATCAACATAGTATTGATATGGCACCTTATGAAGCATTGTATGGTAGACGTTGTAGATCACCCTTGTGTTGGTTTGAGACTGGTGAGCACCAGTTGTTAGGTCCTGACCTGGTGTAGCAAACCACGGAAAAGATTAAAGTTATACAACATAAGATTAAGACTGCTCAGGATAGGCAGAAATCTTATGCTGACAAACGTCGTAGACCCTTAGAGTTCCAGGTTGGAGACAGAGTGTATCTTAAGGTCTCACCTTGGAAAGGGGTCCTTCGTTTTGGAAGGAAAGGGAAGTTAGCTCCTAGATATATGGGGCCTTATCCAATCATTGAACGGATTGGAAAGGTAGCATATAAACTAGAACTTCCCCCAGAATTACAGAGGTTACATCCTGTGTTTCACATTTCTATGTTGAAGAAATGTCACCCAGACACCGAGTCAGTTCTACAACCCATGGAAGTAGAATTGAATGATGACATATCCTATGAGGAGGGACCAGTGTCAATCCTTGATAAACGAATTAAAAAGTTAAAGAAGAAAGATATAAGTCTTGTGAAAGTCCTCTGGAACCATCGTGGTATTGAAGAAGCCACTTGGGAGTTAGAGGATGAGATGAGAAGGAAGTATCCTGCCCTTTTCTCTTAGTATGTTCTATCGATTTCGGGGACGAAATCCTTGTAAGGGGTGGATAATTTGTAACATCCCTAACCTGGGTTATGAGTTAACCCTAGGTGTTTTGCCTAAATATGTAATTAAATCTTTGTGATTAACTCTGAGCATGTAATTAAGTTCTCAGAAACATATATCTCAGTATTTGCTCCTTTTTATTTAAAGTAGTAGCATTGTTTTGATATACAGGGACCTATGTGCAATTTACCCAGTTAAAAGGGTTAGCTTGAAATTTGCACATGATGAGATGTTCCTCTGATGTTGAGACATCATGAGAAATCTTTTTAGCAAAGTTTGAGGAATTTCACAAGCTAAGGCACCAAGGTGTAGCTGTGGAAGCAATCCCGGTGCTTGAAACCCTAGTTTGGGGTAAAATGCAATTTACCCAAATTAGGGGGATACAAATTGTGAAATATGTCATCTAATGTATCTTTTTAGACTCTTTCCATCATTAAGAGAAGAAATGATGAGGAAGTCACCTCAATTGAATTATCAAGTTATGAGATATGCCTTGTGATTGAATAATCAGGGTATATGTGCAATATTTCTTTATGTATGTACCTCATTATTAGCTTGCTCTCCTTTACCTTCTTTTCCTAAGACCTTAAGAGAAGGTTTGTCCTTAGAATAAAAAGGAAGGGACGATCAAGTAAAGAAGGAGGGACCTAGTTGGAATTATGGACAACTTATGAACTAATGTTGAAAATCTTACCCCATGTATATAAGCTCTCCTTCCCTTAGTTGCAAGGGAACTCACCCTTCGTTCCCTTACTGTTTCATTTCACCAAAGACGACCAAGGACTGCCTTGGAGCTAAGGAGGACGACCAAGGGGTGCAAGGTAGGTTTAAAACCCTCTTCTTGCTTAGTTCCATGGTTAGAACTCGAATTCAAGGTCATCTTCATGGCTAACTCTTGAAACCCTACCTTTCTAGCCGTCTCTTTTCATCCTTCCTTGGAGTTTTCACCTTGGCCAACCTGTAAGAACTCAAGGACGCCATTAGATCTTGGATCTTGAAAGCTTGGAGCTCAAGAAGCAAGCTTTAGGCGGGTTTAATAACTCTAAACCCATGCTTTACTATGTGCATCTTTATATGCGTTTTGATGATAGCTCTTAGTGTTTCCCTACTTTTCCCTGCTATTTTGCAAGAAAATCCATGGGATATTCGTACTGTTCTTGAGCTAGGAGATGAAGGCGTGATTTCCAAGAAAAACCCACCGCTTTTCACTTCCTTAAACGGTCTCAAAAGTTTGCTCTCTCGGTCTCAAGACCGCGAGGTGAGCAAACGGTCTCGAGACCGCGACAGGGAAAACGGTCTCCAAGACCGTTTGGCCCCGTTGACCGGGCGTGGACCGTATAAGAAATCTGTTCCTAATTATATAGGCTAATTACCCTCAAAATTTGGGAGGCTAACTCCAAAGGAATCGGGAGATATGACCTTTTTAAGTAACAACTTTATTTGAATTTATTCCTGATTTTCCAACGGTCTGAAATTGCCTTTTTGGGCAAACGGTCTCAAGACCGTGTAAGGTCGTTGACTAAGCGTTGACCGTATGAGATTACTGTTCAAATTTCTGTTAATTAACAACTCACCAAGTTTGATGGTCTAATTCCAAACGGGCTAAGAGTTGAAGGGTGAATACTAGGGCTAACCCTAGATAAAATCAGTACTGAAATTATGGTGACCTAATTAGGGTTTTTAGGGTTCATTGACCTAAACGGTCTCAAGACCGTTTGGGGGTCACCAAACGGTCTCAAGACCGCGAGGGCAATCAACCAAGACCGTTTGGAGGTCTGGAGTCAAGGATAGTTGACCAATTGAAGGTACAATTACACCGAATTACATTGCAATTAAATATTGACATGATCATCAACTCAATGGGTCAGACCTTGATGAATCTGCACTAGAATCCAAAATTGGATGGGCAAACGGTCTCAAGACCATTTGGAACTCATCCAAACGGTCTCAAGACCGAGAGGACAATTACCCAAGACCGTTTGAAGGTCTAGGGTTAAGTAATTTGACCAATTGAGGACCTAATTGCAAATAAGTTATCAATTTAATCAAAATTCTAATTTATGGCTCAATCATGGTTCAACCCCTATCAAATCACCTTAGATTTTGATGAAACCTTGGGCAAACGGTCTCAAGACCATGTGGGGTCCACCCACATGACCTCAAGACCGTTTGGGCCAAGTTTGGGCCCAATTGGAGCTCAATTGAAGGGTTCAACCTTGTGTTGAGTCACATTGTGGAGTGTTGATGGGTGAACATTGATAGACCCTAATTGAATCGATTTCAATCCTAATTGGTCAACAATTGAGGGTCAATTGAATGACCAATTAGTTAAGCATAACCTTAGTTGACCCAATCCATAGGTGGTCAACATAACTTTGACCTTTTGAGGGCTTCAACATCGGTTAACATCATTGATTGTATCTTTGATTTTGTTGATGGACCAAGCGGCTGAGACCATGTGAGCCTCGCGGTCTCAAGACCGTGAGAGGGCTCGCGGTCTCAAGACCGTGAGGGGGCTCGCGGTCTCAAGACCATGAGAGGGCTCGCGGTCTCAAGACCGTGAGGAGGCTCACGGTCTCAAGACCGAGAGGAGGCTCGCGGTCTCAAGACCGCGAAGGGCCTCGCGGTCCTGAGGTCAAACTAGCTAAACGGTCAACGTCTCTTCGCGGTCTCAACTCCAATTTGATCTTCGCGGTCTCAACATCAATTGAACCAATGATAGGGCTTCGCAGTCTTGAAACCTAAGGGGGCTCGCGGTCTTGGAGTTAGAAAGAGGCTCGCGGTCTTGGAAAGTCAAAGTGGGCAAACGGTCAACACTTTCAACCGATTTCAACTCAATTGATGATTAATGATTGAAATCAATCAATGTGATTCCAAGTTGACTTCTTTCAATCAATTCATAATATAAATGGTCCAATGTTGCCCAAATCAAACCCTAATGATAATCCAGGATAGTAAGGGTTATTTGACTAAGGTTTTTGACCATAATGATGATCAATGGGGTGAATTACCAAAATACCCCTGAAGGGTCAATTGAGTTATACCTTGCTCAATTCAAACTCTAATTACATGAGAATGATGTTTTTATTCATAATGACTCTATCCAACTTGATCTAGTCTAATGTTATCATCAACCATTAGTATGATGAAAGAGAGAGTACTCTAGAGAAAGTACCCTAGAGAGAGAAAGTAACTCTAATCACATAATGGTGATGTTTTTGGCTATGTTAGCCTATGATGACTCAACCCAACCTGTTTTAGAGTAATGTTGACATCACCTAACCTTATGATGAGAGAGAAAGTACTTCTAGAGAGAGAAAGTACTTCTAGAGAGAGAAAGTACCCTTTTTAAGTGGAAACTCAATTGAAGCATCCCCAATACACAGAAATGAGCATAATTAGGGTATGATCCACCTGTGTGAGATCATAGAAACCCTAATTATGATAAATGATGAACCTTTAACTAATCCAAGAGCATCAATGAAGATGTTACTCATACATGATGATGTTATGAGTTTAATTCACCTTAATGTGAATAGTAAACCCTAATTCAAGGGTGATGACATGTAATGTGAATAGTAAACCCTAATTCAAGGGTAATGGCGGGCTTTTGAATATTAAACTCTATTTGATGAGAAGTAGAGATTTAAACTCTTATGACAAGAGTAGGAGGGATATTCCTTATTTTTGTACTACCTTTATCAGTTGTATTAACCATGCAGGTTCTGATATGAAGGTAATCATATCCAGGTATGGATGATGATGTTATATTCATTAAAGGCATGTTGTTAGCCTTATGAATAAGTAAAGTAACCAGATGTCTTGTCAGTGGCATCCTATACTGATAATGGGCTGTGAGAGCCATGAATACCATCAAAGTCATGCCTTAGAGATGACTTGTGATGAGGATAATGAGAAATGATGATTGATATGAGTTAGGCATGTTACATTTAGTATTCTTCTTTTATAGCTGCTATGCTATTGTTATTGTTTGCAGAACAATGTATGCTGTTAAAGAATACTGAATGTACCTAACTAATCAAGTATAATGTAGAGCCCTGATCATAGATCCATCATTGTCAGAAATTAAATGATGGTGAAACAGGTTTTCCTCAGGGAACTCCTGGAGCTCATACTTTTGAGTATGTGGGGTACATGGATGTGTAGAACCTTACATCCTAGTGTAGGAAAGTGATGTAGATGTGTAATCCATCCATCCTTCACTATAATTCCATACCGTATCAGTGGTAGGTAAACATGAAACCTCCTGATGACGAAGAAAGCACAAATATCCGTATCAGTGGTAGGTAAATATGAAACCTCCTGATGATGAAGAGAGTACAGAACGCCACTGTGACTCTAGAATAGCGAAGGACCAGTTTACCCTGGTGAGCTATAGTAGTAGAGACACGAGATGTCCTACAAGTGATCCTCTTACTGACTGAGGAAGGTGAAGGTCATGAGAATCCGGCTCTCTTAATGACCTATGTATGATACTGATGTGACTTCTCAGCGATCAGTTGGAGTATGAGTGGTATGCCTCATCTCCACAGGGCATAATGTTGTTTGTAAAACATAATCAACCATGTAGTATAACTTGTTAGAGATAACTCCAAGTTAGTTGATTGATGTTACATTGCAATAGTGTTTATATTCTCCATATCTCCTAAATGGTTGAGATCTTGTTATATCTGCAACTATAATAGACTTCTTTGAAGGCTTTACTGTTTAAGATATTCTTTGATGTTATAATAAAGCTTCTGGCGAAGAGTTATAACTCTCGCTGGGACAATTATGTATAATTGTCTCACCCCGTAGGCTTCAACTTTTTAGGTGGACGTCGGAGACGAAGGAACCAGCTTACAGGTGACCAGTCTCAGCAGCAGCAGCACCAGGGGCAGCAGTAATCTCAGGTGGAGATTGTCCTGCCATGTGGTGTAGTTAGAGTCAGTCCTATGTGTCCTCTGTACTCTCAGGTCTTGGAGTCTTTTGTTCAGTGATCTTGAGATTTTGTATCTTGATGTATATAATTACTCAAGAAGTAATTATCCTGAGATGTAAATAGTTTATCTCTCTTTATGAAAGAAGTTTTATGGATCCAAGTTCTTATCTCGAAAAGTTTTAATTTCCCGTGATTTTTGTCTTCTGCTGATTACCGATTCGCTTCCGCTAAGTTTTAATCGTGTTTATATCATGGTTTGGAGATCAGAGCCCACATACACCGTCCTAGACCGGAGGTGAATACCGCACTAGTAGTGAGGTAATGTCTCCGAGCAAGCCTCGGGACAAGGTACACCTCTACAAACTATCCTTCCTACTGCATAGACGTTGACGCGATTTCTTTATATTGGGTTCGGGGTGAGAAATTTTTTTTGTTTCTGCTGCCTTCTCTGTCTCCCCTAATACCCAACAATTCTTTGACCTAAAATCACTAGACTCGTCACATGTTGTTGGGTACACTTTGACATCATCAAATGCAAACCTGAAACATGAGTTGTTATAAAGGTGATGACTGGGTGACTTTGACACTTGGGGATAGACTGTGAGTGATGAATATGAGATTTGTCCCTGCTATTGGAGTATGATATCTTGGCCACTTAGTAAGAGAGACTGAGAAACGTATGTACATGGACATGTGAATCAATATATGATATTAGGGTTACATTATCTCTAACAGACTACTCTTGGTTCAAGGAACATGAGTTGAACATTGAGAGGTTGATGAGTGCATTTCTTGAGTTCAATTTGGATTTCAGAGAGAAAGGAATTATTCAATCACTACAACACCTTACACAGATTGTAGGTTGAAGTTCTCCAACTTGCCATTCACTTCAGTATCACACCGATGTGTGACTACACATAGCTCCTTGCTTGTAATGTCATAAGATAGTTATGGAGATCCACTACCAGTGTGATATGGGACCTATAGGATCACACACAAAGGAACTCATCTAGAAAAAAGGTTTAATCTTGAATGATGATTGGATTGATTAGTAAAGTGTTTAGGTATTCATTAACCCAACAGATTAATAGGTTGGTTTACGGAACTACATAACGACCATCTCAAGTGTTAAGATGGTTGTTTGGGCTTCCGGACGAACGTCTCATGTTTTTAAACGATCGTACAACGATTGGAGATCAAATTGGCTAAGTTCTTCTCTATGAATTGACTAATTGAATAGATTGATCCGACTAAGGCTCACCAGACGACCGTCTGGGTGAGTGAATCGGCCGTATTTCCTGGGTGAGATATCTCAGTTGAGCAAAATGAATGTTTTGCATGTTTCTCAAACTTGTTCGATTGCACATTACTTGTGGTTCAAAAATTTATATGTGATATTAATTGGAATCGAATTTCCGTGATTGGAAAACTACCAAACGACTTCCTAGAAGTGCGAAAACTCAAGATCGTCTAGGTTACCAGATGTCAGTTTTGGCTGTCGCATGTTGCAAAAACTCAAGATCTTCTAGTACCTTCCACTCCAGCATTAATATTGTACCAACTTGGAACTCTGACCCTAACCCCACCTATAAATAGAGGGGTACCGGTTGCTTCCCAACACACATAATTGTGAATTAATGGCTCTAACAATTATTGTCTTCTCTGGTTGTGATAACTAGGATAGCCCAAGTAGTCCTAGCCGACTAGGGAGAGACAAGAAAGGGAGAGAACAATTGAAGATCAATTGTCGTGGGCGAGCACGTGGTGACTAGTACGCCAACGAGATGGACAACTCCTTCTTATCTATTCGAGTTGAAAGACAAGAGTTTTAGTTGGTCCGTGTGGAGTACTCTAGAGACAAGAGTCCTTTGGCTTCTCTTAGGAGAACAACTACAACCTACAGTTTGTGGCAAGACCACATGCGTCGTTGTAGAAGTTGTTTTGTTCGTTGTTCGTGGTGAAGGCTAGGAGCTGCACAACCACCGTCTAAGAGAAACTAGGATATAGTTACATTGAAGTGAGTTGTTATCATTGGATTTTCTCCAGGACTAGGTATAACAGGTTAAAACCATCCTTCCTATTTTATAGTAGTTGACACGATCTTGCTATTATGGGAATAGTGATAGATAATAAAAAATTCACTGCTATAGTTTGTGCCCATTTTTCCCAACAAACATCATCAACTTGTCATCCGTGGTGATCAATTAGGAGGACGATGTAGACGTTGTTCATGGTGAAACTTCAGACAAGGACGTACAACAACATTGAGGAAATGTCACTGGACTTGGTCCTAAAACAGGTATCCTCAAAACTATGTTTTCATTATATAGTTATTGATGCAATCTGATGGTTTAATGGGGAATGTCAATAAAAAAATTGTTTATGTTGCCTACCTGATCCTATATTTTTCCGCACCCTATCATTACATTGCCTTCCCTCAAAAGGGTTACAACCTTAGAAATAATCTCATCTGGATCCATGCATAGTAGTGCTTCCTTTCAATCAACCACAATACTATTATCTGTCTTGGTCCTTGCTAGATCAATGCATGAGGGTGGAGGAGTGATGGAAGTATACCTACTTTGGATGCACACAAGGGATCTCCCAGTTCTTCTACTGGGAAAATAGAGACCATCTCACGCCAGACTCCTAGTTCTTACGAGATACCAAACCAGAGATTGGGTTTAGATGGGGATCTGATACCCATCACATACCTTGTCTAGCATCTGAATTATCACAAAATCGATATGAAAGTCGGGGCCGAACGTCCCCTAATTGTTTATAACTAACAACACTAAAGACTAACACTTATTGCAGAGAGTTTGGAGCATCTACCACTAAATCAGTATCCATACTTGACAATATTATCTACTTTTAGGTTTTAGAATGGTAGAATACGATGAGTACATATAGAATAACAAGATGAGAATAAAAAAAACGATCATGCAACAAAAACACAAGTACTTGATTCGATCAGATGACCTACTCTACTAGAGGGAGCGAGATTTCCACTATATCAGAGAATGGTTACAAGGAGGAGCGCTCTTGAAAGAGGCAGAGTACACCCTGAGTACAACAGTTGTCGTCTATATAAAGAGAATACATGATGATTACAAACCCTAACCAGGGCGCACATATTTATATATGTAGAACCTTAATCAAATTCCTATTCGGATCTGACAAATAGATCGTACCATGCCCGTTAATCGAGTCGGTAAAAATCCATTTAATTTTGGGACCGGATCTATAATTGGATCAGCATATTTCTTTGAGGCACATAACAATCTCCACCTTGACTTGAAGTCAATAGCTATATGAAAAAGAATAATAGCATATTTATCTCCTCCTCCAGTCCCTAAGGGAGTCACTGTAGGTTGTGTAGACTAACTAAGTTCATACAATGTCTGAACTTGGAAACTAGCAATGGTTTTGTCATCATATCAGTAAAATTTTCTTTAATTGCAATCTTCTTCACCACAATCTTCCCCTGCTCTATCACCTCTCTAATGAAGTGATACTTGACGTCGATGTGATTTGTCCTTTCATAAAAGATTTGATTTTTTGTAAGGTAAATTGCACTTTGATTATCACAATAGATGGTCGTTGTCGTCTCAAGAATAGAAAACTCAACACTCACTCCTCTAAGCCAAGTAACTTCTTTGATGGATTCTGTCAATGCCATGTACTCAACTTCAGTAGTAGACAATACAACAGTTGGCTATAATGTAACTTTCCAACTTACCACACAACCAACAAGAGTAAACAGATACCCTATAAGAAATTGTCTTTTATCACGGTCATTTGTAAAGTTAGAATGAACATACCCAACAAGCGTATATGTCCTCTTGCCGAATTTTAGACATGTAGAACATGTACCCTTAAGGTACATAAGAATGTACTTGACTACTTGTCATTGTAGCTTTACTAGATTGGACATGTATCTGCTCACCATGCTAACTGCTTGTACTATGTCTGGACGCTACAAATCATAGCGTACATGATGCTACCAACTGTACTAGAATAGGGAACACGAGACATGTAGCTTTCATCCTCCTCAGATTGTGGCGACTGTGCCAATGAAAGCTTCTTGAACTGATTGACGGGCTAAGGCCCTCACAATACATGTTAATGGGGTCTGCGAAGATCCATTTAATATTGTGACCAGATCTACAATCAGATCAGCATATTCTTCAAGGCACATAACATCTACAACAAAAAATAATGGATAACAATCGACTCCAGACTCCAGTAAAAAAGATCTAATTTTCTAAAATCCTCACTCTTTTATGGAATGAGCTATGCACAGGAGTGACATACCTTGTTAGTCTGCATCATAATAATATTAAGTACAACAACAATTTGTAAATGTATAGTTTATCCTTGTAGTGCTTAGTTCAGAACTATTTCTGATTGTTCTTTTCTTGTAATAAGCGGAATTGAAATCTAAATTTACATCAAACAAGGCATTGATTTTATCCAAAGAACAAAAACATGACAATTGAATAAAACACGAAAGGTCCGTCCACGTAAAATTAAACCAAGTAAATTTTAGTTCACGTCTCCAAATTTGCATATTCAAACTCAATGTATCGATTGTGTCATAGAAAATCATTGTCCTACATTAACCAAAAGATCATCTCAAAAAAGATTATAAAGTGTTCGCGAAAGAAATTAAATAGAACAAATTTCACGCAACAAGTCTTAGACAACAATGTTGAACCTTTTCCTTCACACACCTCTTCCAAATTTACACGTTCCGTGCACACATTAAACCCGATGATTTAAAACACACACTTTTCACTCTGAGGGTACATTTAGTAGGGGTAGTTTGTTATACCCTCTGAGGGTACGTTTAGTAGGGGTAGTTTGATAACAAACTGTGAGTTTGATGTAAAATTTTACATTACAAACTCACACAACTACACCAGATTACACCCAACTAAACTAACCCTAAATACATTCTACAACCCAGTCCGAAATAAAAAACAGTTAAGAATCTACCATAATGGCATTGTCGTTAATTTTTGTAGTGAAACACGACGTGCATTCATGGAGTACTGACCAATATGACTCATCCCGTGTGCACGGCTGGTCATGAAGATCCGTAGGTATACTCAGAGAGAAGGCATCACTTATTTTGAGGATGAATCCATTTTGCTGCCGGTGGTGACTGCCTTGGTGCACGAAGCAGTGCTTTCGATACAGGTCCAACACATGATGACATAAGGGCCTATCAACTGCGTGGGAATGGTCAAGCGCACCTTCAAAAAACTGCAGCACAAGCTTGTGGAGATATTCAGCCTGCATTCCACATGAATGTTGTGTTAGCTGAACAGTCTAAAATCAAGGCTGAATTATTTCTTTTTAAAAATAATATAATGATATTTTATTTATCCCAGGTCCAAGGACGAGACTCAAAGGTGCATCATATTCTTACATTCAAACCATCCGAGATTCCAACTTGTGTAGATTATAAATTCATTATATTTTTTCTTCATTAGTTATAGAGTACTGATATCCAGCACACCTATTACACCAGGATTCACACCACAGTCTCGAGACTATGCCACAACCAGCAGCCCATGCATGCGTCTTTTCACGTATTACCGATTCTTTGTCCTCACTATGCCAATTTCAAAATATAACAATGCTAAAAGAATCGAATAGACGCTGTGATAAATGCAAGTGATTGAGTGGTGGGTGGTTGAACAATATTATTGCATTTGTTGCAGTAATTGTATGTATGCAATCATGCATGCTATATGCAACCTTACAGCTGCATTAGCATATTCTTTGCCTTGACGATTGTGCCACATTGTGCTATACATTTTTTAGTATATTGTCGTTGTATACTTAGCACTGTAATAGGTACATTTAATTATTGATTTTGACTTATAGAAAAATATATAGAAACGTGATTTTGATCGTGTCAAACATTATGTGCGGTCCTATCCTGAAGTACAACAAAAATATTTTCATCTTTTATGAACATTATATTTTTCTGATTACAAAATTCTGCTGATTCAAATTCATTTTTGGTCTTGTTTAGAATAATTTCTGGTAGTGTGATGACGATCAATCAATATTGTAATATATTTCCATTGCATATGGAGGGAAATGGAAAAAAATTGAGTTTAAATGCAAGTGAGGGAAAAAGAAAAAAAAATTGAATTGCATTTGGCAAGCGGATAAATGTACGTGGTTGGATAAATGCAAGTGGTTGGATGGTAGGTGGTTGGACAGTAGGCGGTTGGACGACATTATTGCCTTTGTTGCAATAGTTGTATGTATTCAACCATGCATGCAACAGGCGCACTAACTTATTAACGCCTAAAAAATTATGTCGCACAGTGCTAAAAATAAATATATGCTATTTCCCGAAGTGGGGGTGCGGATATTGGTGGAGGTGGTGTGCTCTGTTATATAAATATTCTACCTTATTGGGTTTTCTTCAATTTCTTGAATTGATTCTCGTAAATGTGATTGTTTCTGGAACACGATGAGATACGGGAAGTTTAGTTTTGAAAGCTTCTATGGATGATAGCATCAATGTTAAAAAGTTGCATGAAAGATTGTCTCATAAGTGCCAAGAATTGCCATCCTTAATGGTTTATCTCTTCGTTATCAAGAAAAAGATCTCCTTTGACATTAATCGACAAACCATTTTCTTTTCTCATGATCCACGAAGAATCGCGTGTAGTATATTTGTTCCATGCATGCATAACATTCCCTTTTGGTGGACTACTTTAGATTGCGATGGACAACTGATTCGATTAAAATCCTTTGCCTATGCTCTTTTTCTCTTTGTTATCCTTGTAATCCTTACCTGTACGAACTAATATGCAATCCTGGTCGTTCTTTATTATGCAATCTAGACTATTTTATCTAAATGTACCATATATAGCCTTGCGGGACTAACTTTGTTTCCTTTTCATGGGATTATTGCCCTTAAATACAATCACGTCTTCAGGACATTAAAGTATTTATACGTACATTTGATCATCATTATGTGTATAAAGGCGAAATCATTAGGATTATTTACCGAGAATGATTGATGCTGCCAGCAAAACGGTGTCCGTACTAAAATTTCTAGCACGAGAAGGGGAATTTGGATTTCAAAAATCCTATGTTGACGCGGCTAGGCCCTGACGCGTCCCGGACGCGGCTATATTCTCGGTGGTTTTGAGTTGAGTGGGTGGTATTGGAGTGATAGGTGAGGCTGCAATTAATGCACTGTAGCAGGCTGGTAGGTGAAGCTGTAATTAATGCACCGTAGCAGGCTGCCAACAATTTACAATGTGGAACGAATGGAATGGGTGGAAATGGTGGGACAAAACGGAGGGAACTGTTGAGCAGAGAACGAAAGTTTTGGATGGAATTTTGTGCTTGTTCCCCAAGTCTTCATCCTACATCATTAACTTCTCCAACTAACATCACGTTCTCTTCAAGCTTTGTTCCCGAAGTCTTCATCCTACATCATTAACTTCTCCAACTAACAACACGTTCTCTTCAAGCTTTCATCCCAGCTACATCATTAACTACTTGAACTACTTACTTGTATGCAAACTGCTGCATTTATTGCTTAAGTTCATTAATTTGGCATGAAGTTCGACGATGGTTGGACTTCCATGCATTTATTTCTAAAGTTCAAGTTCATTTTTCGTGTAAAGTTTCTACATTTATAGTTCAAGTTCATTTATTTGTAGTTTGAGAGATATTACTTGTACATTTTTAACCCTATGTTCCCTCACTGTCGTTAGATCTTGATGTTGAATTCAGAAGTGATTACGAGTTAACATACTCTGATGAAGAAGAAGAAGAAGAAGAAGAAGAGGTCGAAACTGATTTCGCAGAACTTGAGCATGGAAGTCATTGCGAAGAAATTACTGAAGATGTAGATAACCATGGTAGCGAGCAACATGGTAATGCATTTGATCTAAATGTTCCAGTATACCAGGACCGAGATGTGCAAGAAGTACCCCCTAATGATCAAGGTAAAAGATTTAACTGTTTTGTAATTCCTAGAACCTTGTTCCGCGTAGTATTTTCAAATATTATTGAGAATGTGCCTACTTAAGACGTCAATGTGCCTACTTTAGATGTACATGCGCCTAATCTTTATACGTTTATGCACCTACTTTAGACAAAAATGCTAGTTGACCCGTCAGTGCGCCTACTTTAGACGTCTATGCGCCTACATAAGACGTCTATGCGCCTACATAAGACGTAGATGTGCATGCTTTAGATGAACGCGCGTAGTTTACACGTTACTGTGCCTACTATAGACCTATTTGCGCCTACTTTAGACGAAAGCGCCTATTTGAGATGCTAATGCGCCTACCTTATTGATAGATGCTTAACTTAATTAAAAATGTGCCTACTTTATACGAATGCACCTATTTCAGATGCTAATGAGCCTACATAAGACGTCTATGCGCCTACATAAGACGTCTATGCACATACTTTAGAAGAACGCGCTTACTTTACATGTTAGTGCGCCTACTTTATACATATATGAGCCTACTTTAGACGAATGCGCCTATTTGAGATGCTAATGTGCCTACCTTATTGATCGATGGCAATGCGCCTAGTTTAGACGTCTATGCGCCTACATAAAAAGTCTATGCGCCTACATAAGACGTAGATGCGCATACTTTAGATGAACGCTCGTAGTGTGCCTACTTTAGAGGAATGCGCCTACTTTAGACGTCTATGCGCCTACATAAGCCGTCTATGCGCCTACATAAGACGTAGATGCGCATGCTTTAGATGAACGCGCGTAGTTTACACATTACTGCGCCTACTATAGACCTATTTGCGCCTACTTTAGACGAAAGTGCCTATTTGAGATGCTAATGCGCCTACCTTATTGATAGATGCTCAACTTAATTAGAAATGTGCCTACTTTATACGAATGCGCCTACTTTAGACGTCTATGTGCCTACATAAAACGTTCATGTGCCTACATAAGACGTAGATGCGCATACTTTAGATGAAAGTGCGCATACTTTACACCCGTATGCGCCTACTTTAGATGAATGTGCCTATTTCAGATGCTAATGCGCCTATTTCAGATGCTAATGCGCCTATTTCCGATGCTAACTTAAATAGAAATGTGCCTATTTCAGATGCTAATGCGCCTAAATAAGACGTCTATGCGCCTACATAAGACGTAGATGCGCATACTTTAGAAGAATGTGCCTATTTGAGATGCTAATGCGCCTACCTTATTGATAGATGGCAATGCACCTAGTTGAGACGTCAGTGCGCCTACTTTAGACGTCAATGCGCCGACTTTAGTTATTTGTGCGCCTTTTCAATGTGAAATGTGCTTAACTTAATTAGAAATGTGCCTGCCTGATTGATATAGGACAATGCGCCTACTTAAGACGTCAATGCACCTACTTTACTGGTATATACACCCATCTTTAGTTGAAGCCCCTAACACACTCACCATTCTCATACATTTAAAATATATTTTGTATTTTTTGTAGATGCAAGTATCCCCTGCGAAGGAATGATATTTCATTCAATTGATGAAGTCAAAGTTTTTTATAGAAGGTTTGGCATATCAAATGGTTTTGGTGTTAGAGTTTTGTCTTCCGGAAAGAATATTCATGGTGAAATATCTAGGATGAAGATGGTTTGTGTTAAACAAGGAGTGAGTAATAGGGCGAAGGATAACTTGTCATTCTCCCAAAGGTGTAGTGCTAGAGAGAACTGTCCTGCTTATTTAGTTGTTCATATAAAGAATGACAAATATATTATTGACAAATATTGTAATGATCATAACCATGTTATGCTTGGTGAGGACCATATAAGATTTTACCTTCCATGAGGAGTGTATCCGCTATGCAGCAGAAAAGGCTTCTTATTAATGACCAGGCTGGTATATCAACATCACAGTCAATGGTTGCACTTGCTGTTGAAGCCGGAGGGGTTTCCAACCTAAGTTTTACAGAGACCGCTGCACACAATTTTCTAAGCCGAGCTAGGAGATTAAATCTTGCGAACGGATATGCCAAAGCAATGCAAGAGTATTTTACAAAAATGCAGAATGTGCACTCGAACTTTTTCTATGTCATGGATGTAGATGACAGAGGTGTATTAAGAAATGTTTTTTGGGTTGATTCAAGAGCACGATCTTCGTACAAGTACTTTGGTGATGTTATCTCTTTTGACAGTACGTATCTCACTAACAAATACAAGATGCCATTTGCACCTTTCGTTGGTGTCAACCAGCATGGGCAAACCATCTTGCTTGGTTGTGGGATTTTATGTGAAGAGACAACTCATAATTTTATATGGCTATTCAAAACCTGGTTGCTATGTATGGAAGGTGTGCATCCAAAAGGCATAATTACAGACAAAGCACAACCAATTATTAATGTTGTAGCTGAAGTATTCCCCAACAGTAAACATAGATTGTGTTTGTGGCATATAATGAAAAAGTTACCCCAGAAGTTTGAGAATTCTGAAGGAGCTCGAAAAACTATTAAAGGAGAAGTGTATGTCTCTGTTACGGCTGTTGATTTTGAAGCCATGTGGGCTGAATTGGTAATAGTTCACAATTTACAGCAAAATAGATGGGTTCAACGGATGTACCCTATCCGTCAGATGTGGGTGCCATGCTATGTAAAACTATCATTTTGGGATGGAATGTCTACAACGCAAAGGAGTGAATCAATAAATGCATTTTTCAAAGGATATTTCAAAGAGAGAACCTCACTGAAGGAATTTGTTCAACAATTTGAACTTGCTGTAAGTTGCAAGTTCAAGAAAGAAGTTGAAGCAGACTATGAATGTATTCATAAAACTCCAGTTATGCGGACTTCATTTGAAATGGAGGGACATATTGCTAAATGGTATACTCTGGAAATCTTGAAGAAATTTCAAAGAGAGATACATGGACTTATGTACTGCAACACAACTAAAACATACTCATCCGGGCCATATACTTGCTTCGAAGTATTGGAAAAGAAAAGGATACTTGTTGATACCAATACTTTTTTGCCACAAACAAAGTCTTTTAGTGTTGTCTTTAACACTCAACTCCAAGGAGCTATTTGCCATTGTTTGATGTTTGAATCATCAGGCATTGTATGTAGACACATGTTTGCAGTCTATATTTTCTTAGGAATTGACTAATTGAATGAGGAGTACCACTTGATTGATAGATGGAGAAAAGATGTGAAGTGAATTGTAACCAAACCTGATACCATCGAATTTGTTGACTACTCTAACTCTGTCAATCGGTATAATGCTGTTATACAAAACGTTGAGTTTTTAGATGAAAAATTTGATGAAATTATGAGAGGTTTGGAAAAAGTAAAAAGGGACGTTGTTCTAGCAGACACTGTAAGGAATTCCAAATTGTATTTGATTTACAAATTTTGTTGTATTTGATTTACAACTATCATTTTTGGATTATAATAAACAACTATCGTATTTTCTTCTAGGTTAATGAAGCACATATTAATAGATGCATCAAAATCCAAATATGGCTGGTCAAGTTGGTCGTCCACGTAAGAGAAGGCTCAAGTCTTTTGAAGAAAGGATGCATAAAACACAGAAACGTCAATATAATTAGAAGAAAGGCTCAAGTCTTTTTGAGATAGATAGACAGTGATAGTCTTTTCAAATAGCTACACAGTGATAGCCCAACCACATACACTTATAGATTATATTACAGAAAGATTATACTTAACAGAGATACAGTGATAGCTCACTAACTTACAGTGCAAGCAGTGGAAACATATTTTTGTATGTGGTGCCATTTTGAAATTTTGTAACTAAATCGCATTAATTTATATTGCTGATCATTTGTTTCATATGTGGTGCCATTTTGTATGTGGTTCCTTTTGTATTTTCAAATACTTACACCCACTTAAAGTATGTGAATGTGCCTGGATGTGCCTGCATGTGCCTACTTCTAATGTATATGTGCCCACTTCTAATGTATACTTGGCCGTATACGTGCCTACTAGTATCTAGAATGCGCCTACTTGAGTGTGAATGCTCCTACTTGAGTGTGAATGCGCCTACATGACAGTGAATATGCCTACTTGGGCGTATACACGCCTACTAGTATCTGGAATGTGCCTACTTGAGTGTGAATGCGCCTACTTGAGTGTGAATGCGCCTACTTGAGTGTGAATATGCCTACCTTGGCCGTATACGCGCCTAGTAGTATCTGGAATGCGCCTACTTGAGTGTTAATGCGCCTACTTGAGTGTGAATGTGCCTACTTTGGCGTATACGCGCCTACTAGTATCTGGAATGCGCCTACTTGAGTGTGAATGCGCCTACTTGAGTGTGAATGCACCTACTTGGGCGTATACACGCCTACTAGTATCTGGAATGCGCCTACTTGAGTGTCAATGGGCCTACTTGAGTGTGAATGCGCCTACTGGAGTGTGAATGTGCCTGGATGCGCCTACTTAAAGTATATGCGGCCACTTCTCATTTAACTGAGTCTACTTGTTGTATGAAATGCGCCTACTTTTCCTTAAAAGTAGGCACATTGACTACTTATGTAGGCTCATGTACATCTAGCATTAAAATAGGCACATCTAGCATCTACTTATAAGTCCCTGTACATCTAGCATTACTATGTTATTGATCAAATAGGCTCATCTAGCATTAAAATAGGCGCATTTGGCATTAAAATAGGTGCGTTTACATTGCAAGTAGGCGCATATACATTAAATGAGGCTGGTTAAATGTACAACTACAAATTAGGTGCATTTCTGAAGTTAGGCTTACAAAATATGTTACAAAATACGTTTACATGAAAGTTACGCTCATTCATCATTGTCGTTGAGTATACTACATTCGTCTTTCGATATCTGAATTGCAAATGTCCCTCTCATCCTGTGGATAGTGTTGGCTGTAGTTTCATCACCAACAATGTCCTCGCCATCCATTATTCTTTTTATCCAATGAAGTGTGAAAAAACCATAGTCATTGCTATCAGCAGGCTGTTGTGGACAGTTTCTACAGTACTGCAATTTCCAATCTTTGACATTGTGGTCCAAGCTGGTGCTAAAAGTATCTTTCAACCACTTTGCCTTCAAAAAAATAATTCAAATGTCAGACTACAAGGAATAGGCACATTATGCACACTACAGAAAGATGTAGGCTCACTACAGCAAGATGGTGCAATACTACTTACTATTTGCATTGCCAGCTTCTAATGCACATTCTTTGGTAGGTGTGGCAATGATCTTTTCTTTACAACACGTGCTAAGGATGCGCTGTTGTAATGTATTATAAGCTTTTCTTTCATGCGAATCTCTATCAAATGCTAATGCAAGTTTGAGTGAAGCACCATTACTAGTTTTTCTTTGCATTTTATCTCATCCATTCTTCTCTTGAAGTACATGGTTATGTAATCTTCATGAGAATTAACTATTGCACGGCACGTGTTAACATGAAATATTAGAGGCATAGGACGATCTGCAGTTGGCACGTAATTTTTATGAAAGATATGAATGATGGATTGTATGTACTACGTACACCAAAAAAATAATGAATTGTTAGTAATGATTATTTAAGATTTGAAATATACAACTGTAGTTTTATGTTAACATAGTAAATTTCTTACTATTTCAGATACAAGCCCCTGATATTGTAGTGTTGGAAAGAAGTCGTCCGACATCACTCCAACATCTGCATACAACCATAGTGGTTTACCAATAGTATAGTTTGATAATATCTCTTGTAAAAACTTTTGATCTGCATCATCAAGGTGTTCTATTGCAGTTTTATCTAGCTTGATTTGAAGACGAGTTACTGATTTGTCATTCCCTATTGGTGAATCTTCGGATATTTTAATAGGTATGATCTGTTGGCTTTGTGAGTTCTATTGCGCTAATTCTTCCAACAGGGCAATATTCATGGCGCTTGGAGTGGGCTTATCGTCTGACTTGGTGCATCCTATTTCATAAAGGCGCACATAGTAAAGACACCACAAGTGAAATATAACTACCAAGTGAAATTAAAGTAGGCGCGTAGCAAGTGAAATTAAAGTAGGCGCGTAGAAATACTTGTTGTTTCAACAAATATTTCTTGATGTTGTGGAGATTGAGGTGATGGCTGGAGAATTTCTCCTGGATGCTTTTCATTGTGATTTGGAGACTCCTCTTCATTCCCTTGATGTGATAGAGTGATATCCATTGTAGTTGCCACATGGGGCGACTTACCACATTCTGTTGCATAAAATTGGCATTCAAATTTAAAATAAGCGAACATATTAATTGCAAAAGTCACTTCTAATTTCAATGAGCCTACTTCCCATATGAAATGCGCCTACTTGTAATGTGTATGCGCCTAATGACAGTATATGCGCCTACTTCTAACTTCAATGAGCCTAATTCTAATGTATATGCACCTAATTCTAATGTATATGCGCCTACTATATGCAGCTAATCCTAACATGTATATGCAGCTAATCCTAACATGAATTGCGCCTATTGTTATACATTGCGCATTTGAAATGTAACTTGGTAGGAGCACCCAAATACCTAATGTTTCAGTAAAATTTTGTTCATTGTGATTTGGAGACTCTTGGGGCGACTTGCCACATTTTGTTGTATCCGTTGTACTTGGCACATGGGGTGACTTGCCACATTCTGTTGCATAAAATTGGCATTAGGCGCACATTAATTGTGAATAGGCGCACAAATTGAAAAAGGCACAAAGATATACCTGATGTTTCATTATCTTTTAGTTCTTGTGATGACTCTTGGGGCGACTTGCCACATTGTGTTGTATCCGTAGTACTTGGCACATGGGGTGACTTGCCACATTCTGTTGCATAAAATTGGCATTAGGCGCACATTAGTTGTGAATAGGCGCACAAATTGAAAAAAGCGCAAGGATATACCTTATGTTACATTATCTTTTACTTCTTGTGATGGTTGTGGAGGAGATTCATCATCCCATATGTATATCTTCCGCTTATTTTTTTCTCCATGGTTGGTATTGTCCTCTACAAATGGCTGCGAGTGGTCAATCTCCACAAGCCTATGCTCCAACACTATTTTGGCAGTGTGCAGCTCATCACAATAGTCGTGAAGTTCATCGAGATCAGTTTGCATCTTCAAAAACATTTTTTTGTACTATTTTTCTTTGTGATCCGCGATACATTTTTCTATCAGTAGTTCATTCTTCAGTGATGCAATCTCAGCAAGTAGGCTTTGGATTTGGTTAGTCGCCTCTGATGCATGTTCACGGACCTGTTCTGAACTTTTTGAAGTTTGCTGCCCTAAGTGTTGTTCAAATGTCACAATTGTGGACTTTTGCAAATTTTTAGTCATCATTGTAGCTAGTTGTATGTTCTTTTTTCATAGTATGACTGAAAGCTGCGTCTTGTATGACCATTTGTTGATTATGAGATCTTCGTCAGGGTAATCTCTTGGAATGAACTTCAGCATCTCCAAAAGCCAAGGCTGCAACAAGAGTTTTCACATCATAATTCACAACAGTTCAAATTATCAAGCACATTCGTAAGAGTTAAAACTTAACATTGAATATTACCGTGAGGATGAGTGTGCATCCTTTCATATATCCTCCTCTATCTTTCCGCTCCTTCAAAAACTCAAATCCTTGACAAAGAAGTTCTTGCACAGCAACAACCCAATCATAATCGTTTATATGATCCAAATCTTCAGCATAAGGATATAGACAGTTCATGATTCGACTAGATCCGCTAGGGAACAGAAAGTGTCCAAACAATGCCACTAACAACAACTTAACTCTGTACCTTCGCAACTCTTCATTATTTGCTTGAAGGGTGGTGAACTTCTCTACAAGGGGTAGTCTTGGATCGCCGCCATCAAAAAACTTTTGACGTATGTATGAATTTGGTGCCTTAGTCAGGAACCTTTTAAAATGGATCCTCCCATCTGAAATATTAGGCGCCATTGAATTAAGTTAGCAAACTATTACGTTAATGCACCTACTTGAGTGTGAATGCGCCTACTAGTATATGGATCCACCTACTTAAGATGATTATGCACGTACTAGTATCTGGAATGCGCCTACTTGGGCGTATACACCTACTTGTAACTGGAATGCGCCTACTTGAGTGTGAATGCGCCTACTAGTATCTGGATGCGCCTACTTAAGATGATTATGCGCCTACTAGTATCTAGAATGCGCCTACTTGAGAGTGAATGCGCCTACTTGAGTGCCAATGTGCCTACTTGGGCGTATACGCGCCTACTAGTATCTGGAATGCGCCTACTTGAGAGTGAATGCGCCTACTTGAGTAGGAATGCGCGTACTTGAGCGTATAGGCGCCTACTTCTGATATGAAATGTGCCTACATATGGATGTTTATGTGCCTTCACTTGTAATGCGCCTAAATGTGAAATGGATCGCCTAGTTAACATGAGAGCGCCTACTTAAGATGAGTATGCGCCTACTAGTATCTGGAATGCGCCTACTTGAGTGCCAATGTGCCTACTTAAGATGAGTATGTGCCTACTAGTATCTGGATGCGCCTAATTAAGATGAGTATGCGCCTACTAGTATCTGAAATGTTCCTACTTGAGTGCCAATGTGCCTACTTGGGCGTATACGCGCCTACTAGTATCTGGAATGCGCCTACTTGAGAGTGAATGCGCCTACTTGAGTAGGAATGTGCGTACTTGAGCGTATAAGAACATACTTCTGACATGAAATACGCCTACATATGGATGTTTATGCGCCTTTACTTGTAATGCGCCTACATGTGAAATGGATCGCCTAGTTAACATGAGAGCGCCTAGTTAAGATGAGTATGCGCCTACTAGTATGTGGAATGCGCCTACTTGAGAGTGATTGCGCCTACTTGAGTGTCAATGTGCCTACTTGGGCGTATACGCCTACTTGTAACTGGAATGCGCCTACTTGAGTGTGAATGTGCCTACTAGTATCTGGATGCGCCTACTTAAGATGAGTATGCGCCTACTAGTATCTGGAATGCGCCTACTTGAGAGTGAATGCGCCTACTTGAGTGCCAATGTGCCTACTTGGGCGTATACGCGCCTACTAGTATCTGGAATGCGCCTACTTGAGAGTGAATGCGCCTACTTGAGTAGGAATGCACGTACTTGAGCGTATAGGCGCATACTTCTGACATGAAATGCGCCTACATATGGATGTTTATGCGCCTTTACTTGTAATGTGCCTACATGTGAAATGGATCGCCTAGTTAACATGAGAGCGCCTACTTAAGATGAGTATGCACCTACTAGTATCTGGAATTCGTCTACTTGAGAGTGACTGCGCCTACTTGAGTGTCAATGTGCCTACTTGGGCGTATACGCCTACTTGTAACTGGAATGCGCCTACTTGAGTGTCAATGCGCCTACTTGAGTGTAACTGGAATGCGCCTACTTGAGTGTGAATGTGCCTACTAGTATCTGGTATGGATGCGCCTAATTAAGATGAGTATGCGCCTACATATGGATGTTTATGCGCCTTTACTTGTAATGCTCGTACTTGAGCCTGGATATATATGCGCCTACTTAATGTTAAATGCGCCTACTTATAATCTGAATGCGCCTAATATAGTTAGAAATGAGGAATGAGCATAATTTACACACAAATGCCCCTACTTGCATTTCAAGTGATAAATTAGACACTATATAGTAGAAAAAGCAGACGATCATTTCATCGAGCAGCTGTTCCGCATCATTGAATAGGGCATTACCTTTGACGGGAAGAGGTAGGAGCTCCCTTAGATGGCTTGCCTTGAACTCCACAGTCCTTCGATCGAAATTGAACGCAACTTCATCTTTGTTATAACACGAAGCAAGGTCGTGTATCAGAACTGCGTCGTTGATAGGTATCCTCTTGATTTGTAGGAGTGACTGGAACGGGGTCCTTGCGAAAACATTTTTTTCGTCATCAGTAAGTGTCATGTAACTATTGTGGAAGATCTTCCACGAACACCTTGACTTGACCAACTTTTG
Organism: Alisma plantago-aquatica; assembly: GCA_963693085.1. Taxonomy (NCBI): domain Eukaryota; kingdom Viridiplantae; phylum Streptophyta; class Magnoliopsida; order Alismatales; family Alismataceae; genus Alisma; species Alisma plantago-aquatica. The sequence goes on along the minus strand of OY856413.1, from coordinate 597,702,803 downwards.
CTTATCCCCAGCTTCATCATCTTCATCACCTTCATCATCCTCTTCGTCTACACTTTCCTGGAGAATCTTCGCCTTCTTTTTATCTTTGGTGGGTGTCATTTCAGCATTTGGTGGCCCTCTTTTTGCAGCAGTTGATGTCCTTCTTGCTTGCACCCTAATTTCTTAAGTTTGCGCCCTTTTTTCTTCAGTTTGCGCCCTCTTTTCTTCAGTTTGCGCCCGAATTTGCTTGGCGCCCTTCTTGCTTGCGATTTTCTCAGCAGGCCTTGCACTATCCTTTCCAATTGCGATTTTCGCTCCCTTCTCAGAAGTTGCAGTAGAACAGCTTGGCCCCGCAGTAGTTGCTGTCTTCCTTCTTACCACGAGCTTCAGCGACCTCCTTGCGCTTGCAAGTGTCATCGTCTCTTGAAAGTCGTCGTCGGAGTTGCAAGGATCCATGCGCGGCGCAGCGTTGGAAATGGGCGGCGGCCTACTGAGAAAGAGAGGAGCTGGTGCGAGACAGTAGGCGCCGGCGGCCGGGATGTATGCGCGGTGCAGCGTCGGAAGTGGGCGCAGCGCGTCGGAAGTGGGCACAACCTCGGAAATGGGCGCAGCGGAAGTCGCCGGGGGAGCTGGGCGCAGCGCAAGTCAGCAGAAGTCGCCGGGCGCCGGGCTGGTTTTGGGGGGAAATAACAGGGGGGGAATTTCGTTCGAATCTCGGGGGGGAATATGGGGGGGAAATATCGTGGCCCGGTTCGATTGGGGTAGGTTAGACTGGCTGGTACGATTGGAAAAATCGTGGCCCAGTTCAGCTGATCTGACAAAGACTACAGTAGTAGGTGGTCAGTTGGGACGCTGGGACGCGTGCGGGCGGTTTACCGCCGCGCTAGACGCGTGAAACAGCCACGACATTTCCAAAACTAAGTCCTTTGGATTTCGACGAGTAGCATGTCCCTCCTGATATAAGGCCATATGTATTCCCTTGCTTTATTCCCAAACACTTCATCATCAGGTGAGAACATTAAGCCATTTTCCCATGATGACGGGGCCAGCGTAATGGAGTGCTTCAAATCCATTTGCAGCAGCAGTAGCAGCATTCCACCTAGCACATGCATCTAATAAAGCTATCAGAAATAAAGCATCTCTTACCATGAGATCAGAAAACACTTTGTCTTCCATCCACAGTTTCTGTAAATCTGAGTAGCATCTCTTCAATTGAAACGCATATTTCATCACAGCGACCAGAAGATCACTTATGCTATCCTTGCCTGCGAGCTGGAGAAATAACTTGACGACCTTCCTTTTGACCTTCTCCATGTGGAGCAGTTGATCTCTACCATTGAGATAGGGTCCAATTGAGATAACTACGGCGTCATATTCTCCAAATTTCAGTTCGTGGAACAATTTCGGTACTCTGAATATGGAAGTATATGTGGAGGTGAATACGGAGGGAAACGAGAACTCTGACATTTTATCTATTTTGCTATACCTTCCTAAAGGTTAGTGACTAGGTTTTAGAAAGCGCGAAGCGGAAAGCGAGCGGATTAACCCCCTTGAACGCTTAAGCGTGAAGTGGGTTTTGAAGCGGATTGAAACCGGCGCTTTTTAAAAAAGTGGTTTATTTAGTGAAACAACATAGGTTTTCATATTTTATCATATTAAATTAAGTGAAAATCACTTAATAACCAACAAAATTGAGTGATAGTCATCAATGATTTTGATTATACTATAAGATATATAGTTTAAAGATCGTACTTGAAATTTAGGATAGATAATAGAAACGGTAGGATATTATTAGCAACTATTAAATACTTTCATATATGTATTATCAGTTAGACATTAATTGATTGTGACATCTGCATTATTAATAAGATAGTGATATTCTACATTACTAATAGTTTGGTTGTATTTTACACAACTAAACAATTACTTTACTTTGACGAAATTTTAGCTGCAGACTTCAACAAAGCGTCCTATGGATAAAAGTAGAACTCATTGTAACCTGTTCAACATAGATAAGTCATGTTTCGATCATAATCATGTTTGCAATCATTATAACATGCATCACTCATGATTCACAGTAATCAATAACTTAATAAATATCACACATTGGAATATTTTAAAGATTCGTACAACTGGGCATACATGTCAGAATTACAACAGTCACATTCACACTTTACATACCGTACATTTATATGCATTATTTACGACAAAAAAAACCTGGGTCTATATATAATACTATTATACTATTACTAAGACTGTTGTAGGTAAGAAAAGTACGATAAATCTGGACACACGACATGATATTTGTGAGTACGGTAGGTAACAGATAATACAAGTAATAGTTGCAGATACATAGTAGTGTATTTAGAAATCTTATGTATTATACGGTTATATGTAAAGAGATTTTCAAAAGATAGACTAACTGATTGACAAAGACCTATATTATACAACAATACAAAATCAATACATTATACACCAATACAATTTCTAATAGGAAATAATTGCTACTATGAAGCAGAACTCACAGAGGCAACGGATCCATTTGGGAACGACATTATTGTTGATGGTAGGTTTCATCTCATATTGGGATCTCAGGCATCATATAATGTTGCTTTCTGATTATTTCAGTTGCTGATTAGGCTGGATAATTAGAATCTATACTGAAGCGCCTGAAACGGGCCGCTTAAGCAGGCCCAAAAAGCGGGTTGAAGCGGGAAAAGGCGGCCGCTTCAATACAAAACGCTTAAAGTGCCGCTTAGCTAAAAAAAAGGCGGCCAGGTGTGCTAGGCGCTTAAGCGGGCGCTTCAGCGGCCGCTCCAGCCGCTTTTTAATTCCATTACTTAGTGATAAATGTTTGCGTAACGCCGGCTCCACGCTGGTATTTATCAACCCTGGCACTCATCATTTGTAATGGTTCATGCTTTCAAATTCGATCAAAGTAAGCAACATTGTTTAGATTAATCTTATATATGGTATTATATTATTCATTCACAAATACGGTTATTTTAGTATCAATCAATGTTTCTTAATAGTAAATGGGCTTGTAACGTGCACGGCACGACACAACATCAAATTTAGAGTTGACAATCGATAGATCTTATTGCGGCATTCCAGTGACCTTCCCTCAAAAAGATTATATAATCCTTTTACATAAGTACAATGGACGTATTGTACTAGTATTTATGATAAACATGACTTATGTATGCAAACCTTGCTATCATTCCACGTAATAATCAGTCAGTTTCCCAGTAGATGAGTGTGTTGGGTTTTAGGGGAGGCAGTAGAAACAAAAAAATTTCTCCCTTAAACCCGGAACAAGGAAACACGTCAACGTCTATATAATAGGAAATGATGATTTGTGGAATCATACTTTGTCCCAAGGCTTGCTTGGCGACAATACCTCGGGCCTTGCGCGGTCTTCAAATCCGATCTTCGACGGTGTCTGTGCAGCTCCTGGTCACACCGGGACTGACGACTCCTGATCTCACCGGACTGTCGGATGACAGTTGTCCTCCTGAGCGGCAGAAACCTCCAGCCTATGAAGTAGTCCACACGGACCACCTGGAACTCCACACTCCTTGTCCCACAAGGAAGTAGAAGGAGTCACACCCTCCTGTTGACGTACTAGCGCCAACACACTCTCCTGCCTCCATTTACAACTGCAGTTGTCCTTCCCTTGCTGCACCTCCCTTTGCGGGTAGCACTTGCTCGGGCTCTCTCTCGGTTACCAAAACCAGAGAGAACGACAACTTTGCAGAGCAACTAATTGCACTGAGTTGTACTTTGAGAAGCCTCCAATACCCCTATATATATAGGAGGGTCATGGGACAAGGTTCTCCATCCCGGGCAATGCGGGACTAAAAGCAGGAGTAGAAGGGTTCAAGATTTTCACCAAAAGCAACCAACTCGCAACCTAAACCGATCGGTTCACAAGTGAACCGGTCGGTTGGGGACCTGAACCAATCGGTTCACAAGTGAACCGGTCGGTTGGGACACCTCAACCGGTCGGCTCACGAGTGAATCGTCGGTTGGTGGTCCTGGTCGGTTCCCGATTGACTTTCCTTCTTTTGTTTCTAATTGGCATCGATTACCAATCCTATTCCCAATCAAATTGGGCAATTGAAATGAAAGGAAAATTCTCACCAATCCTACTTTCCCAATTTGCTCGGTTGCACCAGTTGAATCGATCGTTTCAACACTTGAAGCAATCAGTTCACCTTGGACTTGAGCCAATCGGCTCAACACATGAGCCGACCGGTTCAACAACCTCAGCCGACCGGTTCAACACTTGAATCGATCGGTTGGGAGTGCAGGTTGTGCAGAATCAGTCAATTGCGATTTCAATCAATCCGATACTCCAATCAATGTGTCCAACACCTTGAACAATATGATAATGACCTATCAATTGATTGAGTGTTTAATTGAACTACTAAACTCCTTTAGTAATCAATCTAAACATTGCTTGTGGACAAAAACTCCTCTTCCACATTAAATCCTATGTGTGTGACCCTGCAGGTCCATTTCACGTTGGCAGTGAAAGTCCATAACACTTATGACTTCACAAGCAAAGAGCGGTGCCTAGTCACACATCAGTGCTACCAAAGTGAAAGTAGAAAGTTGGAGAACAACTTTCAATCCTACAATCCGTGAATGGTGTTACAGCGAATGTATAATTCCTTTGTCACTGATATCCTGAATGAACTCGAGGCATGGAACAGTCATCCTGTCAACGTTCATTCACTTTCTTGATCTCAGAGTAGATTGCAAGAGATATATATGACATCAATATCACATACTGATTCACACATGCGTGCACACCTTTCTCAATCCTACTCATCAAGTGGCCATGGATATCAAACTCCCTCAGGAGGGACAAATCCCATATCTATCACTCACCCCTCAAAAGCCCCATGTGTCAAAGCCACCCAATCATCACCTTTATAACAACCCATGTTTCAGGACTGCGTTTGATGATGTCAAAGTGTGCCCAACGACATGTGTTGAGTGTAGTGATTTCAGGTCTAAGAATCACACTCACCACCATCACTGTGAGTACTGACTGTGACTACCATGTCATGGTTCCATGTGTCAAACTCACAGTGGGTCTGTTCGGTACACTTGTTCTCTAACAAGTACCTATGTGTTTGGTTTGATATATCTATATCATGACTAATGAGATTCTATCATCAACCAACACCACAATCTAGTCTTGTGTGTCATTGCAGTCTATCTACCTTCCACAATGGCATTCGACTAGGGACATAACAAGAATGTACAAACTCTTAGCATCCGTATGATCTCATCGTTCAGGTCCTCAACCAGAAAGCATACGTCATTGAGTATTGTCATTCTCTAGACATTCAATCTGTTCCATCACTATCTCATATGATTGAATCAGAAAGAATTGGAAGCTTGCCTTTGTGGTTTATCAAATCAATCTTAATGTATCCCACCAATCATCCCATGATTGGCTCTCAGGGAATACATACCAACAGACTCCCACTTGCACTGTGAGCCAATCACCCTTGAATCATATTCATAGTAATCTTCAAACATGTCCCACATGTTACTGTGCTCTAGTGCCAACATAGTGAGTAATGGCAACACCTTGCCAAAGTCAGTATAAATTGCATGTCTCTCATCTCTTCGATGTACCTCACACGTATGACATGGAGTTGCCATAATATGTGATCTTATATTCCTATGCTAACCTTTAGCCACATTGTATGATCAAGGATTCAATACTTGTCATCAATGAGCAGAATATCTATAAGTTCATCTCATGAACTTCCAGATCCATATAATATCTACTGCTATTCTCTAACGCATAGATACTCGGCATTTCCTTTTAAGTGGCTTTATTGGAACACTTCCAATTATTAACAAACTTTCACTTTTATACATCCTATGTATATTTTGCGATTAATTTTCTGTCCTTTCGGAAGATCGCATCAATGTAACTCTTTACATTGAACTCTTCCTTATCTCCATAAAACTAGTAATTCACAAGTACTTATCAAGTTCTCATGGTATTCCAGTAACCCTTACTGGAAGTAGACAGACATCCACTTGTCATGTCTCACATACGAGTTATCAGGATGATCACATCATATTGCCATGTCATACATACAAGATGATGAATGCATATAAGCTAATGGGATGATTACATACATGATAGATCCATATCTATTCTTAGTGTTCTCATTCTTCATAAGAATTGGACACTTGGCCTTGGGATACTAACTCCATGTGATATGGACAAGTTTTCTCCCACTGAATCTGTGTATACTGAACCCTTCAGTACAAATTGCCAATGTATGCTTTCTCTTTTCAGGTCAAGAGGTTTTCGAGAACTATCTTTATAGATCTCTATTCCTATAACATAGGAAACATCTCTAGCTTCCTTAAAGATAACTTCCACTTTTGGATTTCCATTCTAGAACATTTCCATTTCACATCAACATGTGAAATGTGAATACGCTCCCACTAAATCACAAATCCCTTCTTTATCTTTGACATATCAGTCAAACCCTTTGACTATATCATCAAAGTAAAGATCCAATTCTGAGTTTCTTGTACTTAATCAATCACATTGATTAGTCCATTGTAACTTATAGACTTCATTTGCATTAGTGGATTCATAAACGTTATAGGTTGTGTCACGTACACATGCTTATTTTATTCCTCATAGGAATGCGATTTTAGTATCCATATGCCAAATGTCTCAGTCATTAAGTTGCAATCAACAAGCATCATCCTTCTCAAAATGTTATCCATGTGTCTTAACACTTAAGACTCATTTGCACTTATGGATTTCACCCAATGAGTGCTACCATCAAGGTCATATCTTATGGTTGACATGGATGTCATTTAGGATGTAATGGTCATGAACCATAACTCAAAATTTGATTCCTCATATTCATCTAGATAGTTGACTCATCACATGAACAACTCATCACATAGATAATTGAGGTGTATCTGTTAAGGATATAAGAACTCACAACCCCTTGTGATTTCTTTTATTAGTGTGGGGTATTCTTTTATTAAGAAGAATTCAGTTATTCGATAATCATTCTCTAACTCCTTAGAGTATGATTCCTTATGGATTTAGACATCACCATGCCTTAATCACTCATAAGGATCTCAAACATTTGGTCCAAGTATTTCATTCATTGATCTCATCAAGAATTAACACCTTACCAAATTTGTACTTCATCTATGATAATCTTGAACACTTCAAGATATTCATATTGGTATTTCTCTAAACACCATTAGAAGTATTAGCATTTGTTCCAATAGTTATGTAAATACATCACATGTATTATACCTAATAGGATAATCATTCTCTAACTGCTTTTAGTGAAGATTGATTAATCATGTCTAAGATATTCATGTCTCTTACTGGTTCTCTAACCAAAAGAGTCTAGATTTATCCATCATATGGAAACTAGAAATGAATTTCTCATGATTGATGCTAATTTGGTTGTTTGAGTTATCTATAACTTTTAGGTATCATTTTATCTTATGCATATCAAATACCACAAGATAAACAAGGAATTGCCACAAAGATCATATCTTTAAGATTGAAAACTCAACTTTATTGATTGCCTTAATTGTCATACAATATGCAAAATAAAGTGTTTCTATCTTTTGGCAAAAATGAAATAGCAGTTCATAACTGTATTACATGCCTTGTAGGCTGAAAATAAACTAAAGTACTCCTATCTATGGTGGCAACATTTGCCCCAATTATGAGTGCTTTACACTTTACATCTTGGTATCATATACCTCAAAAAGTGTTACAATTTTAGTTTCAGGACACCTTTAAGAAGAGACATCAGTCGCCTCCTTCTTCTTTTGTTCTTCCAGATAGAGAGGACAATTCCTTTTCCAATGCCCTAGCTTTTGACAATGGTGGCAATTTCCTTTCTTGGTCACGCCTCCCTTGACCTTGAGAGCTGAAGACGGCTTGGACTCCTAGCTAGCATCAGAACCTTTCTTAGCTTTGCCCTTGCCCTTGCGCTTGGACTTGCCTTTCTTGCTTGTGATCACCATCACAGGCTTAGGCTTGTCCTTCTTCATCTGTATCTCGGCTGTCCTCAACATGCCCAACAACTCTGACAGTGGCCTATCAAAGTTGTTCATGTTGTAGTTCATCACAAACTGACTATAGGATTCTGGCAACGATTGTAGTATCACATTAGTAACCAACTCTTGGCTCAGTGGAAATCCCAGTCTTTGCAGATTCTCCACATACCCAATCATCTTGAGTGTGTGAGGACCAACTGGATCTCCTTCTGTCATGACACACTTGAACAACACCCTAGAAACATTGTATCTCTCTTGTCGTGCCCGATCTTCATACATGTTCCTGAGATGCTGAATCATCTCAATGACACCCATGTTCTCATGCTGCCTCTGCAACTCATGGTTCATAGAACATAACATCAAGAACTTTGCATCAATGGCATCATCAGCATGCTTCTTGTAAGCATCCCTTTCTTCCTTTGGTGCATTAGGAGTGGGTTCCTCTGGAATTGGAGTATCCAGGACATAGAGCTTTCGCTCTTGAGTGAGAACAATTCTCAATGTCCAATACCAGTCGTGGAAGTTTGTCCCATTAAGCTTGTCCTTTTCAAGGACCGATCGCAATGAGAAGTGATTGTTGTTTGTCGTCATTTGTACTACAAAAGGAAATATGCAATTTTAGTCCCAAAACTCATTTTTGACTTATTTGATTGATTTGAAAATTTGACGATATAATTAGGCCTTTAATTAATTATCGCTCCCACTATTTTACTTCAAATTGATAGCACTCACCATCAATTCGGAAGATTGCAGCGTACAACCTTCTAGTGGGCAAGATCCTGAAATCTTCTAAGCCATGGACCATCTAGGGCTGTCACCCACAACATAGATCTCTCAGGTAGGCAACTTTTTCCAATTTCATCATATGCAACTCTTGATAAGATGTCATATGCAACTCCTTGCCATGATCATCTCCATGCCTCAAGGTACTAGATCCCATCTAGATCACCTTGTTAAGTCCGACCCAAAACAAACACGATGAATATGCACCCTGCTAGGGCAGACCCACACATTCATCCTTCACGCTTCCACGAGATAGACGGTGCACCACGCTAGGGCGTGCCCACACTTGGTCGATCAAGCTTTTCACGTGTGTCGCATTTGGAAGGCATCTAAAACTTAATATTTAATGAGGGATTTGGTTTTATATACATATACATATCCAATCACCACAATACATAGTACATATCATATACATGCTATATCCCACAGAAAACATGCAAAACGATAAAAAGCAATGATTATGGTCATCCTAATGTGATTCCTCGAGCCAAGAGGAATCACAGTCATCTAGGTCTACATCACATGCAACCTTTACAAGATGAACTTCTGTGCCTTGCCATCTGAGTTGATCAACTCATCATATGAATGATCTGCTTTCTCTGGCCGGTCGTCTAGGTGCCACCAGCCGATCGGTTGGCTCCTCCAACCGATCGGTTTGCCTGGTTGTCGTGCATCTCATCATGGCTTCCACCCGCTTGTCTCTCTCCTTGAACTGGTTATCAACCGATCAGTTCACTCCTTGAACCGATTGTCTGGAACGTCAACCGATCGGTTCACGCCTTGAACCGATCATCTCAGCTATCGTCTTGATGTCCTCCGTTCTTTGACATAACAGGAAATAAAATCTATTCTAATATTACATTGCTTAAAAGGGAAACCCCGAGTTACATTCGGGGGGAGCAAAGGTAGGAAAGAATCTCGAATTATTTTGAGTTACATCAGGAATAGGAGAAGGAAGATCGGTGCGCAGACTGAGATGCAAGCAACCACACACAACCAATCATAGATAGGGTTTATAGGCCATAACCACGCTATACATCCACAACAAAACTCATTTAAGGGCGACGTGTATTGAGTGAATTAATAATACATATCATATATATAATTTGGGATTTGTGGATTTAGGATTGGACATGCATAAAGCCAATTTTATTCGCATCGTATGCAATAAATAAAGGTGACAAACCAAAATCGATCATATCGATATTCCTAAAATATAGAACAGTTAACCTGGCTCTGATACCACTGTTGGATTTTAGGGGAGGTAGAGAAGCCAGCGGAAACAAAAAATTTTCTCCCTTAAACCCGGACCAAGGAAACGCGTCAACGTCTATATAATAGGAAAGGATGGTTTGTGGAATCATACCTTGTCCCAAGGCTTGCTTGGAGACAATACCTCGCGCCTTGCGCGGTCTTCAAATCCGGTCATCGACGGTGTCTGTGCAGCTCCTGGTCGCACCGGGACTGATGACTCCTGATCTCACCGGACTATCGGATGACAGTTGTCCACCTGAGCGGCAGAAAACTTCCGCCTCTGAAGTAGTCCACACGGACCACCTGGAACTCCACACTCCTTGTCCCACAAGGAAGTGGAAGGAGTTGCACCCTCCTGTTGACGTACTAGTCGCCAACACACAGTCCTACCTCCAGATGCAACTACAGTTGTCCTTCCCTTACTGCACCTCCCTTTGCGGGTAGCACTTGCTCGGGCTCTCTCTCGGTTACCAAAACCAGAGAGAAAGACAACTTTACAGAGTAACTGATTGCACTGAGTTGTACTTTGAGAAGCCCCCAATACCCCTATATATATAGGAGGGTCATGGGACAGGGTTCTCCATCCCAGGCAATGCAGGACTAAAAGCAGGAGTAGAAGGGTTTGAGATTTTCACCAAAAGCAACCAACTTGCAACCTGAACCGATCGGTTCACAAGTGAACCGGTCGGTTGGGGACCTGAACCTATCGGTTCACAAGTGAACCGGTCAGTGGGGACACCTCAACCGGTCGGATCACGAGTGAACCGGTCGGTTGGTGGTCCGGGTCAGTTCCCATTTGACTTTCCTTCTTTTGTTTCTAATTAGTATCGAATACCAATCCTATTCCCAATCAAATTGGGCAATTGAAACGAAAGGAAAATTCTCACCAATCCTACTTTCCCAATTTGCTCGGTTGCACCAGTTGAATCCATCGTTTCAACACTTGAAGCAATCGGTTCACCCTGGACTTGAGCCGATCAGCTCAACACTTGAGCCGATCAGCTCAACACTTGAGCCGACCGGTTCAGCAACCTCAGCCGACCGGTTCAACACTTGAACCAATCGGTTGGGAGTGCAGGTTGTGTAGAATCAGTCAATTGCGATTTCAATCAATCTGATACTCCAATCAAAATGTCCAACACCTTGAACAATATGATATTGAGATATCAATTGATTGAGTGTTTAATTGAACTCCTAAACTCCTTTAGTAATCAATCTAAACATTGCTTGTGGACAAAAACTCTGCTTCCAGGTTAAATCCTATGTGTGTGACCCTGCAGGTCCATTTCACATTGGCAGTGAAAGTCCATAACACTTATGACTTCACAAGCAAAGAGCGGTGCCTAGTCACACATCAGTGCTACCCAAGTGAAAGTAGAAAGTTGGAGAACAACTTTCAATCCTACAATCTGTGAATGGTGTTACAGCGAATGTATAATTCCTTTGTCACTGATATCCCGAATGAACTCGAGGCATGGAACAGTCATCCTGTCAACGTTCATTCACTTTCTTGATCTCAAAGTAGATTGGAAGAGATATATATGACATCAATATCACATACTGATTCACACATGTGTGCACGCCTTTCTCAATCCTACTCATCAAGTGGCCATGGATATCAAACTCCCTCAGGAGGGACAAATCCCATATCTATCACTCACCCCTCAAAAGCCCCATGTGTCAAAGCCACCAAATCATCACCTTTATAACAACCCATGTTTCAGGACTGCGGTTGATGATGTCAAAGTGTGCCCAACGACATGTGTTGAGTGTAGTGATTTCAGGTCTAAGAATCACACTCACCACCATCACTGTGAGTACTGACGGTGACTACCATGTCATGGTTCAATGTGTCAAACTCACGGTGGGTCTGTCCGGTACACTTGTTCTCTAACAAGTACCTATGTGTTTGGTTTGATATCTCTATATCATGACTAATGAGATTTTGTCATCAACCAACACCACAATCTAGTCTTGTGTGTCATTGCTGTCTATCTACCTTCCACAATGACATCCGACTAGGGACATAACAAGAATGTACAAACTCTTAGCATCTGTATGATCTCATCGTTCAGGTCCTCAACCTGAAAGCATACGTCATTGAGTATTGTCATTCTCTAGACATTCAATCTGTTCCATCATTATCTCATATGATTGAATCAGAAAGAATTGGAAGCTTGCCTTTGTGGTTTATCAAATCAATCTTAATGTATCCCACCAATCATCCCATGATTGGCTCTCAGGTCATACATACCAACAGAGTGATGTTCAAATTAATTACTATTTCTATATATTTATAATCTTTCCACCTCAAGCATGAAAAGAACTTCAGCAAATTGGCTTCACTGTCCGGCCATGTTATAATACAAGACGGAAGCGAAAAAGAAGAGTTCAAAGATGAAACCATGTTGAATTTAACCCTATCAAGGTAAATTGAGAATGTAATTTATCTGAATGTCCAAGTAAGAGAAATGAAATTCCAGTGATAAGATAAGAAAGGCTTTAGTAAAACTTATGAGATCCAAAGTTTGAATTTCAAACTAAGGGAGCAAAGTCACATCACAATAACGTCATGCTGCTGATAATGACCAAACCCAAGAATGTTTACAGTTATAGTAGTTCAAGGGATGTCGCTAGTGATTTGACCTTGCATACTAGCATCTCTATAAATCAAGATCATGAGATTTGCACTATGAAAGGTAAGTTAGCACTAATAAAAATCTAGGGTTTAAAGGTAGCTAATCTAAAAGGTAGATAAACAATATGAAAATGACTCGGAGAAAAGAGTTAGATATAAATTTGAAATGTAAAAAGTGTGTTTTGAACAAAAGGAGGAATATAAAATAAGTGAAGTGCGTTATGAAATAAATTCTTACAGTAATAGAAAGAACGAGGAATAATCTATTCTTACCTTGTGTGTTTCAATTTTAAAGATATTTATTTTATATGACCTAAATGAGAAGGATAAGTAACAAGAAGTAAGTAGCATAGAATGAGGAGTATTACATGACACATGATATGGAATTAGCTATAGTAGTTCATGCTCTTAAGACATGGTGTCACTATCTTTATGGTGAGACGTGTCAAATTTTTACGGATAATAAGAGTTTGAAATATATCTTTACCCAGAAGGATCTGAATCCTAGACACTGGAGATGGTTAGAATTGATCAAGGATTATGAAGTGATGATAGATTATCACCCTAGAAAGCGAATGTGGTGGCTGATGCCCTTAGCAGAAAGTCAAGTTCAACAATGGATGTATTCTCTATGGTATGTTTCAGGAGAGACCTGCTAGTAGAAATGCGGAAGTTGAACTTATACTTAGGGGTGACAGAACAGAGTGGTTTGATTGCATAGATGCAAGTCAAACCTACTTTTTATGATCAGATCAAGGAACTTCAGTAGAGTGGCAGTGAGTTACAACAGATCATGCAGGACATGACAAAGGAAAAAAGACCAGAGTTCAGGTTTTCAGATGATGGTGTGTTGTATTAGGATGACAGGTTGTGTGTACCTCGAGACAGTGATTTGAAAAGGCAGATTCTTGAGGAAGCACATGCATTGATGTACGCTATACATCCAGGCAACACTAAGATGTACATGAATCTCAAGGAGTTGTATTGGTAGCCTGGTATGAAGAGGGATGTAGCTGAGTATGTGGCTAGATGCAGTGTGTGCCAGCAGGTTAAGGTTGAGCATCAAAAACCTGCAGGTACTTTGCAATCTCTTCATATACCTGAGGGGAAATGGGAATATATCACAATGGATTTTGTGGCAGGGTTTCCCAGGACGCCTAGAGGTTGTAACTCGATATGGGTGATTGTGGATAGACTGACGAATTATGCTCACTTTCTTCCTACTAAGTCAATCTTTTGATGTCTCGAAGTTGACTAAGATAGACGTGGATGAAATAGTCAGGATGCATGGTATTCCAGTTTCAATTATATCTGATAGAGATCCTAAGTTCACATACAAGTTTTGGAATCAGTTGCATCGTGCTTTGGGCACAAAGCTGAGGTTTAGTATAAATTTTCACCCACAGATGGATGGTCAGTCCGAGAGGACCATTCAAACTCTTGAGGAGATGTTGAGAGCATGTGTCTTGCATTTTAGTGAAGTTGGGAAGAACACTTGAGCCTTATAGAGTTTGCATACAACAACAGTCACCATTCCAGTCTCGGTATGGCACCGTATGAAGCTTTGTATGACAGAAAAAGTAGATCACCTATATGATGGTATGAGGAGGGTGAAAAGTAGATTCTTGTACTAGAGATAGTGGATGTGACTACCGAGAAGATTACAATGGTCAGAGAACAGTTGAAATCTGCACAAGATAGGCATAAGAGTTACACTGAGAATAGACTTAGACCTCTTGAGTTTGAGTTTGGTGATGATGTGTATTTGAAAGTTTCATCATGGAAAGGAGTGTTGAGGTTTGGTAAGAGAGGCAAACTGACTCCTAGGTTTATGGGCCCATATTCTATCATTGAGAGGATTGGACATGTAGCCTACAGGTTGGATTTGTGTTACAACCCCAATTTTTGGGTTTATTTGGTGAGAAATGTAATTTCTCATAATAAGGATATTTGAACAAATAATGATATGATGTATTTGGATTTTGTTTACAATAGACTTGATGTTTGTGTTGTGGGCTTTATTGGCTATTGATAACATCGGTTTTTGTGACGTTTTTGCCCTTTATTTTGTTATCAAAACTGCCCTTTTTCTGCTATTTTCCTCTATTTTATTAGCATTTTTGTAATAATTGGCCAAGCAATGCTCTTACTCCAATTTTCCTATCTTTTGCAGAGTTTTCCTCATTTTTGTGCAATAAGGCCGATTCCGGCCCATGAATAAGTCCAGACCCGTCTCGGCCTCCCTGACGCCCGATACAGCCTCTGCCCGGCACGGGCTGGGCGACACAAAGATGCTCAAAGAGGAGATGCCGCGCGACAGGAACGATATCGGCCGACACACATTCTACCCGACAGGGAGCCAAAGCCGCCTTGACGACCCAGCTCATCGGGCGACACAGCCACCCACCGGCAGGCGTGCCACCCGCCACGTGACCAATAGCCAGCACCTTGCGCCGAGAAATGCTTGTATCGGCCGTCCATCTCCATCAACTGGCGAACAAGGGAGCTACGTGGCGTTTCGAGCACCATGTCTTCCCACCAACCAGCTGACTATAAATAGCAGCTACAGGGAGCCGAAAAGACAGCTCGCACAGTCCGCAACGGCTCGCACAATTCACAAACTACTGGTCAGTTTGGAGGCAGACCGTCGGACAACGGACAGTTAGACAGTTGGGAGCTTGAGTGAGGGAACTCCGAGAGCAACGTATCGTGCCCCAGTGTTCATCTCGGGCTACACTAGGTGAGATTCTCCTCATCCCGAGAGGGAGGGGACAATTCACTTAGGACCGTCCCGGGCGACACTGCGGGTCGATATCGGCCGACATAGCTGCCCGACACAAGTGACCGACATCAATAATGCTTAACTCTTAGCCCGACACGATATCAACCTGATACGCTTAGTCTATCGAACGTGCCGCCCGAGAGGGTGTGTCGTCCGACATGAGCGTATCGGCCAGAGCCCTTGACCGATGCAGCCGCCAGTCGGCTCGTGCCGCCCGAGAGGGTGTGCCGCCCGACACCTCTGTATCGAGCTAGGCCTCTGACCGATATCGGGCAGGAGAGTTACATCACCCTATCGCCCTTCTACATCAAGGAGGCGACATCTATCTTTTAATTATGTTATTGAATTATCTGTTTATGCATTATATTAAGACCTTTAAATGTTTATGGAAATGGAAAGATTTAATTACTTGTTTCTCTATGCTTGGTGCACAATGTTGGATGACTGCTCTGTTTAATATCCGAACTCTAGCTTGCACGATTTGGATCGTGTTTCTCTTAGCTACCGAACCGTTTTCCCATCGCAACAACTTCGAGAGTTGTGTTGCGACTCGAGTGTTTGGTCTGATTCTGGAGTACGAGAGTGCCTGGAACGGAGCTGTTTCTGTAACATTCCACTCTAACTAAAGCCCAGCGACCTCGAGAGGGGCGTTGATGTAGAGGTTAGAGGTACTCGCTCTGAAAGGAGGGGTGCAGGGTTTTACCGCTGCCGCTTGTTTTACTATGGTCTTATCCTTCATACCTTGCATGTGCTATAGTCTTTATCTTTCTACTTCTGTTGCTTGAAAAACCCCTAAAAACTGCTAATTGACTAAAACCTTAAATCTCTCTAGTAGCTCCATTTGGAGATAGTTTTCTTGTTTTAATTCGTGACATTTTGTTGTTCCCGTTTGGGAACTTTTATATCTTTATACCTGCCGGAGTGTAGCGTGTCGATTCATGGTTCTCAACACTACCCCCTTGTCCCTATGTTCGACCCCGTATGACTACTTCGACCCCGTAAGAAAAGTTGTGGGGGCCTAGAAGGATTCGGGTTTATAAATGTGAGAGCTGGACTACCTCGAATCCGCCTCCACTTTGGGACGCGCGATTTAGGCCGGTCAACTTTCTGGCGTCGTTGCCTGGGACAAGGCAATAGCAGTACTGTAAGACGAACCTGAATCCACTAACTACACTCCTGTGCCTCAAGCTTAGGAATGAGCTTTACAACACTCTTTTTCCTTTTCTTTCTTTTCTTAGCATTATACTTTGCTTTAAATAAAAATTTAATTTTCTAAACTCAATTTTCCATGCCTTTTCAGGAACTCTGAAGATCTGCGACTTGTTCCGCCAAGCTTTGAGACATGTCTCGCTGCGAGCAGTCCCTTTCTGCGGATGAATGTCAGGGCAAAGGCAAGAGGTCAAGCCAGCCTAACTTGGTTGGCCAGCTTTCTGACTATATAAAGAGACACGATGCCACCATCAGCCGACTGGTGCAGAACACGCTCCCTAGCCCTGGGGATCTGGATTCAATGCAGTGCCAGATGGCCAGCTTGCAGACGCGCCAACGCGAGGTTGATCAGCGAATGACCCAAATGGCTTCTCTGATGAAGAATCCTGCAATAAAAGCACTCCCACACCCTGAATCTGCCGTAATGGCAGTTCTGAGGTCTGGAAGGACGTTGGAGCGCCCTAATGAAGCCAGGCTCGAGCCTGAGCAAAGGCCTGAGGGTCCAGATCCAGCAGAAGGAGAAGAAAGACAGGCAAACATTCGGGAGTCTGCGCAAGGTTCCCCTAAGGAGCTACCTGGCTGAAGGAATGCCTACGCTCCTAGGATTCCGTTCCCGTACAAACTAATAAAGGCGAATATGAAGAAGCATCACGAAAGGTTCATGGACTCGATCAGAAAACTACATCTTGAAGTCCCCTTCCTTGATGCCCTGGAGGAGATGCCTACGTACGCCAAGTTCCTCAAGGACCTTATCACGAAGAAGAGAAGGGGAGGAAGGATAGAGACAGTGCAGCTAGCTTCCGCCTCCTCCTCCTTCCTCAAACCTGACTTACCAAATAAGAGAAGGGATCTCGGAGCTTTCACAATCCCTTTCGCCATCGGGGACAACGTCGAGCACAAAGGTCTAGCAGACTTGGGGGCAAGCATTAGCCTCATGCCCCTAAGTTTCGCACGAAGGGTGGGCTTGACCGACATGGTTGAAACCAGCATGCAGATTCAACTGGTGGACCACACCTTTAAGAGACCCGTTGGCATTGTCGAAGATGTGCCAATAAGGGTTGGCGATTTCTTCATCCCTTGCGACATAGTAGTCATAGATACAGCTGAAGACCCCCGGTGTCCGATCATCTTTGGGCACCCCTTCTTGGCAACAGGGAGAGCGCCGATTAATGTTTCTGAGGGGATGATCACATTAAGGGTCGGAAACGACCATATGGACTTCAAGCTGAAAGAAATAATGAGGAGCCCGTCCATCTCTGAGTCAGCACAGTTTGCAGATAGTTACAATAAATTCTACGAGGAGATAGAGGAGGACATCTGAACAGTAGACCCCCTCTTGAGGGATCTAAACTGTCAAGATCCTCACCTCGAAGATCCTGAGGTCGCAAAGCATCTCGACCTTCTCAGCCTTTTTGAGGAAGGCTTGCCAGAGGAAGATGTGGCGGTAGAGTCTGCGATGTATGTCTCTCTTGAAGGAGAACCTCAGGAGAAGACACCCGGACCAAAACCAGAGTTAAAAGCGTTACCCGAGGACCTGAAGTACGAATTCTTAGATGAAGAGCACAGAAACCCTGTCATCGTGAACGCCGATCTTTCGAGCAGCCAGCTAGACCGACTCCTTGAAGAGCTAAGACTCCATAGGGGGGCTATAGGATACTCAGTGGATGATATCAGAGGCCTTAGCCCCGCCTTGTGCATGCATCACATCAACCTGGAGGAATCCTGCCAAGCCCCTGGCCCAACCCCAGAGGAAGCTGAACCAGATGCTCAAGGAGGTCGTCAAGAAAGAGGTAATAAAGCTTAGGGATGCGGGGATCATTTACCCAATCAGCGACAACAATTGGGTAAGTCTGATCCACGTAGTACCCAAAAAGGGTGGGATGACAGTGGTCAGGGGTGAGAAGGGCGACGAGGTGGCGGTAAGGACCGTCACTGGCTGGCGGATGTGCATTGCTTACCGAAAGCTTAATCAGTCTATGAAGAAGGATCATTTTCCGCTACCTTTTATTGACCAAGTTCTTGAAAGGTTAGCGCATCATGATTTCTTTTGTTTTCTTGATGGCTTTTCAGGTTTCTACCAGGTACCCATCTTACCCGACGATCAAGAGAAAACAACGTTCACCTGCCTTTCCGGCACTTATGCCTTCCGAAGGATGCCCTTCGAACTCTGCAACACCCCCGCCACCTTTCAACGATGCATGATATCAATATTCTCAGATTTTCTGGAAGACATCATAGAAGTTTTCATGGACAATTTCTCTGTCTATGGAAAAGACTTCGATAGCTGCCTGAAGAATCTGTCATTGGTCCTTCAAAGGTGCGAGGAGAAAAGCCTATTTCTGAACTGGGAGAAGTGCCATTTCATGGTACGAGAGGGCATCGTCCTCGGGCATAAGATCTCGAAGCGTGGGATTGAGGTGGATGCAAGAAAGGTTGAAGCAATATCCAAGCTTCCTCCACCAAGATCCGTGACGGGGGTGTGAAGCTTCCTCGGACACGCGGGATATTACCGAAGATTCATCAAGGACTTCTCAAAGATCTCCAAACCACTGTCCAATCTTCTGGTAAAAGATGTTGAATTTGTTTTCTCTAATGATTGTCTAAGTGCTTTTCAGGCCCTAAAAGACGCTTTAACCTCACCACCAATCCTTCAAGCACCATAATGGGGTTTACCTTTCGAGCTAATGTGCGACGCTAGCGACTACGCGGTTGGGGCAGTCCTGGGGCAAAAGAAAGACAAGAAGCACCATGTGATCTGCTACGCGAGTCGCACGTTGGACGAAGCTCAGGTGAACTACACGACCACTGAGAAGGAGATGCTAGCGATCGTCTTCGTGTTTGATAAATTTAGGTCGTATCTCGTTGGAGCCAAGGTCAAGGTATATACAGATCACGGGGCTATAAAATACTTGATGCAAAAGAAAGACGCCAGGCCCAGACTATTGAGGTGGGCCTTGCTGCTCCAAGAGTTTGACCACAAAATTATCGACAAGAAGGGCGCAGAGAATGTGGTCGCAGACCACCTATCAAGGATCGTGACTGAGAAAGAGAGAGGACCTCCCAACAACGACGACTACGCTGATGAAGCTCTTATGTCGGCCGAAGCCCTAGAAGAAAGCCTACCCTGGTTTGCAGACATCTGCAACTATCTTGCTTGCGGTGAGCTGCCTCCTGACATTACATACAATCAGAAGAAGAAACTTCTCGCGGATGTTAAGAACTACTACTGGGATGATCCCCTCTTGTTCAAAAGATGCACTGACAACTTATACAGAAGGTGTATCCCAGAAGAAGAAACCGCAGACATCCTGAAGCAATGCCACACCTCCCCCTATGGTGGTCACCTAGGCAGTGAAAGAACAGCTGCAAAGGTGCTGTAGTCAGTTTCTACTGGCCATCCTTGTTTAAAGATGCCGCACAATTCGTGAAGGTTTGCAAAGAGTGCCAGTTCACTGGGAACATAGGGAGGAGGAACGAAATGCCTATGGCAAGTTGGATTGAAGTGGAGATATTTGACGTATGGGGGATCGATTACATGGGACCGTTTCCCCCATCTCGGGGGTATCAGTACATCCTCGTGGCGGTGGATTATGTATCAAAGTGGGTGGAAGCGGTAGCCACCCAGACCTGCGACGCCAAGTCAGTTATCCAGCTCTTCGAGAAGACCATCTTCCCTCGTTTCGGTGTCCCACGAACAGTAATAAGCGACGGAGGGTCGCATTTTGGAGAAAACAGTTTGAATCACTTCTGTGCAAGTATGGAGTGAATAAAAAGATTGCTACACCCTACCATCCCCAGACGTCAGGACAGGTAGAGGTTTCTAACAGACAAATCAAGCAGATCTTGGAGAAAACTGTCAGCCGAACAAGGAAAGATTGGTCCATGAAACTCGACGACGCACTATGGGCCTACCGCACCGCTTACAAAACACCCATTGGAACCACCCCCTACCGTCTGATCTACGGAAAATCATGCCACCTTCCATTGGAACTGGAACACAAGGCCCTTTGGGCAATCAAGTTCCTAAATATGGACCTGGACAAAGCAGGAGAAAAGAGGTTTTTGCAGCTTAAAGAGCTCGAAGAGCTGAGAATGAACGCCTACGAAAATGCAAAAATCTACAAACAGAGGACCAAGTTGTGGAATGATGCCCATCTCAGGAGAAAGGATGTAAGCGAAGGAGATAAGATCTTGTTATTCAAGTCCTCTATTCGTCTTTTCCCTGGGAAGTTGCAAACAAGGTGGTATGGACCGTTCACAATATCAAAGATATACCCATCAGGAATGATGGAGCTCTACGACAAAGGCGACCCGACCAAGGCCTTTCAGGTGAATGGGCACAGGGTGAAAAGGTTCTATGAAGACGAAGCGTTTGTCAGGAGGACAGAGATCAGTCTGCAAGATGTGGGTACAGTTGAGGGCTGAACAAGATGATCCTACACCGGTCGAGCTGGCGACGCAAACCCCAGCGCTCCTCAGGAGGCAGCCCAATTTATTCTTTCTTTCTTTCTTAGAATAGGTTGTATTTTTCTTATAAACAGCAAAAACAGACATTATGAATTGTAATAAGGCCCGAGCCTGAGCACGCGCCGAGCATGCCGACTCTTCTGTTTTATGGGTCATCGCTTAATTTTCCGAGGCTTTGAAGAGCATCTCTGTCTGAGGGCAATGGGATCTGTCCAGACCGATGATGTTTTGCCCGTCAAAAGCTTTTTCCCGCTTTGTTTTAAGTTTTTCGGCCGCCTGTTTTAGGTTGTGTCAGGCAGCAGCTCAGCTGGCGCGCAGAATCGCTCGTATCGGGCCAGAGTTTCTTGGGCACCGCAAGCGCCGCAACGGTTGGACTTCCCGAGAAACAGCCATTTTGTGCGAGGGAATAAATGCCCTTCATCTTGACCGACGGGACCGTCGTCTCAGGAACGACATGTTTTCATCGGTCGACGCGCGCGCCCTGATCTGACCATTTTGCCCCCAGCTGAACTCAGTATAAATACGAAGGGGGGGACCATCGTGTCGGGGTACCTCACTTGTTCACTTTTCATCCACCTGGAATGCATGCAGTGACCCGTCTTTTGCTCGTGTGTCGGCCATCTCGCCTTCACTCTAGTATCGGGCGATGTCTCCTAGGAGCAAGGGAATAGCCCGACACACCTCTTACCCGACACGATTTCTTTTGCTCGACATGAGTCTTGTATCGTGCGCTTGGTATCGGTCGACATGTTATTTTCTTATCGCCTGACATATTTGTCGCCCGACATAGATATACACCGACACGTCTGTCGACCGATAACCTTATCGCCCGACACAAGTTTCTTTAGCGCACGCTGCTGATCAGGTTTATGTGCCTTACAGGATTATATCGCCCGACGTAGTAAAGCACTACATATGACCTTGTTGTCCGATACACCAGTGTCGGGTGGCGAGTCGTATCGTGCGGCACTCCTCGTATCACCCAATTTTCAATCGACTCGAGTTTTTCTTTTGATGGACGATACCGGGATTGTTGAAATAAGTCTTGTTTTTCTTTTATCGGGCGACACGTTCTCTTTCAAGGCATCCTATCGGGCAGTTGCCCTGTGCGACATTATCGCCCGATACACCTATATCGGGAGGGATATTGTACTGCGCGATAGACATATCGCCTGATCCCGTCTCGCCCAAGCTTTAATAAGGTTTTTCTTTTTATCTTTATCTGCCTAACGAATAAATAAATTTTGATTTTGAATAACAGGTATGGCTCATACGGAGCAAACCACCATCCGCGCCAACAACGGCGCGGGGATCAGCAACAACTGTCGGGCAGAAACGGCACCAACAAGAAAAGGATGGATTCTTCTTCATATGATGGCTCAAATGGAGGGTTACATTATTATAAGTTGTTTTCTTTGGTGGTTAGGACCATCTCCGGAAACAGCATGAGTACGGAAACCAAGGCCTCCGAATAAGTTCGGGGCATTTCGATTCCGCCCTCCTAGGGGAGAGGGCCCACCCTGACTACACACTCAAGGTAACTGAACTGGGACTGATGATCAGTCCTTTTGTTCATGTTCACAGCGGAGATATGGAGAAAGGGTGGGCCAGAAGTGAATTTTGAGGGTTAGCTCAAGCTCAACCGCTACTTCGCCGTAGCGAGCCCACTAGACAACCTCCCAATGGCATGCTGCAACTTCGTAGGAGCATATTGCAGCACATCAGCGAGCTAACCCTCACTGGCTAAACTTTACCTCACTTTTGCTTTCTTCTCTACTCTGGGACAGAGTATGGAGTAAGTTTGGGGGGGTATCCTTATGCCAGTGAGGGAGGTATAAATTTTCTTTAACTCTTCAAGCTTTCTAAGATGTGCTCTTATAGCTTCCTGTATATCTGATGTATGCATGTATGCCATATAAAAATTTCCGAAAATCTCTCCTTTACAAATTTCTGCCCCTATGCATATGTACAAAGTTGCTGTGATAATAGTAAAAATCTGATGTTACTTTTTGCAAAGTTTATTTTCTTCGTGCTAAATGTGATGCAAGTTCTGTTATATCTTTTTGATAATGCTGCTCCAAACGTACAAAAGAGTATACTTTGCCATGTCAAAAATTTCAAAAATATAATAATCTCGCAAATAGCTAAGAGACAAGTATGGAGAAGGAAAAAGCTGCCCAAACAGCGGAAATCTCTTTGTTTCCCTCACCCAACAAAATCCCAAAAAAGAGATAGAAGCCTTGAGAGAGTGAATAAAAGCATGAGAGTTGTGCCCAATAAAAGAAAAAGAAAATATATATATATATACACACCTCTTGTTTTCCAAAAGTACTCATCTTTAGGCATGGTAGATCCGGGGCAGTGGTACGTAGGATGTGAAATCACTGCTCTAAAGCCAACTAGCTTGGACTGCAGGGACCACTTGCCCGTTAACGGACCCTTACCTGGATGGACTAATGGGAAACAAGATGAAAAACCCAAAAAGCCTTAGCCTACCCTATACACAACTTTTTGCCCCGAAAATAAAGTTGTTTGGTGCGTAAGCTAACTTCGGAATCATACAACAAAGTCTCGCTGAAGCTGTAGAGAAAAATCTTATTGAAATAATAAGGCAAGGAAACGCATAGTCTTTTGTTTGAAGTGAAGCAGCATTATCTCTAAAGGCATTACTACACTTGTTTTACCTCTTGGCCTGAAAGTTATCCGAGCAAAAAGAAGCATCACAAAAATATAGTTTAAATATTGATTGAGGACGATCAAAACGCTAAGTTTGGGGGAGTTGATAACATCAGTTTTTGTGACGTTTTTGCCCTTTATTTTGTTATCAAAACTGCCCTTTTTCTGCTATTTTCCTCTATTTTATTAGCATTTTTGCAATAATTGGCCAAGCAATGCTCTTACTCCAATTTTCCTATCTTTTGCAGAGTTTTCCTCATTTTTGTGTTCAATAAGGCCGATTCCGGCCCATGAATAAGTCCAGACCCGTCTCGGCCTCCCTGACGCCCGATACAGCCTCTACCCGACACGGGTTGGGCGACACAAAGATGCTCGACGAGAAGATGCCACGCGATAGGAATGATATCGGCCGACACACCTTCTACCCGACAGGGAGCCACAGCCGCCTCGATGACCCAGCTCGCCGGGTGACACAGCCACCCACCGGCAGGCGTGCCACCCGCCACGTGACCAATAGCCAGCACCTTGCGCCGAGAAATGCTTGTATCGGCCGTCCATCTCCATCGACTGGCGTACAAGGGAGCTACGTGGCGCTTCGAGCACCATGTCTTCCCACCAACCAGCTGACTATAAATAGCAGCTACAGGGAGCCGAAAAGACAACTCGCACAGTCCGCAATGGCTCGCACAGTTTGCAAACTGTTGGTCAGTTTGGAGGCGGACCGTCGGACAACGGACAGTTAGACAGTTGGGAGCTTGAGCGAGGGAACTTCGAGAGCAACGTATCGTGCCCCAGTGTTCGTCTCGGGCGACACTAGGTGAGCTTCTCCTCATCCCGAGAGGGAGGGGACAGTTCACTTAGGACCGTCCCGGGCGACACTGCGGGTCGATATCGGCCGACATAGCTGCCCGACACAAGTGACCGACATCAATAATGCTTAACTCTTAGCCCGACACGATATCAACCCGATACGCTTAGTCTATCAAACGTGCCGCCCGAGAGGGTGTGTCGTCCGACATGAGCGTATCGGCCAGAGCCCTTGACCGATGCAGTCGCTAGTCGGCACGTGCCGCCCGAGAGGGTGTGCCGCCCGACACCTCTGTATCGGGCTAGGCCTCTGACCGACATCGGGAAGGAGAGCTATAGCACCCTGTCGCCCTTCTACATCAAGGAGGCGACATCAATCTTTTAATTCTGTTATTTAATTCTCTGTTTATGCATTGTATTAAGACCTTTAAATGTTTATGGAAATGGAAAGATTTAATTACTTGTTGCTCTATGCTTGGTGCACAATGTTGGATGACTGCTCTGTTTAATGTCCGAACTCTAGCTTGCACGATTTGGACCGCGTTTCGCTTAACTAACGAACAGTTTTCTCATCGCAACAACTACGAGAGTTGTGTTGCGACTCTAGTGTTTGGTCCGATTCTGGAGTACGAGAGTGCCTGGAACGGAGCTGTTTCTGTAACATTCCACTCTAACTAAAGCCCAGCGACCTCGAGAGGGGCGTTGATGTAGAGGTTAGAGGTACCCACTCTGAGAGGAGGGGTGCAGGGTGTTACCGCTGCCGCTTGTTTTACTATGGTCTTATCCTTCATACCTTGCCTGTGCTATAGTCTTTATCTTTCTGCTTCTGTTGCTTGAAAAACCCCTAAAAACTGCTAATTGACTAAAACCTTAAATCTCTCTAGTAGCTCCATTTGGAGATAGTTTTCTTGTTTTAATTCGTGACATCTTGCTGTTCCCGTTTGGGAACTTTTATATCTTTATACCTGCCGGAGTGTAGTGTGTCGTTTCATGGTTCTCAATACTACCCCCTTGTCCCTGTGTTCGACCCCTTATGACTACTTCGACCACGTAAGCAAAGTTGCGGGGGCCTAGAAGGATTCGGGTTTATAAATGTGAGAGCTCGACTACCTCGAATCCGCCTCCACTTTTGGACGCGTGATTTAGGCCGATCAGCTATTGGGCCCAAATAATCAGAAAATTTATTTAGTGAATGAATAATTGAATATTCGAGAAAAGAATAAGATGGAAACCTTTATAAGGAAAATCCAAAGAAGGATTTTGTGCCTCTTGGGTTCCTTGGGTTCCAAGGAGTCTAAAGTTGCATACGGAGTGCAATAAGAAAAGAAAAGATCAAGTAAGTATTTCTTATTAAGAAAGAAATTGAAAATAATGATAAAATGTGGAAAACAAGTTAAAAGAGATATAATTGAGTTATCCTTTGTGGAATTTCGTATCCCAAGGATTCCTAATGATAAAACGAATACCAATGAGGAAAATAAAAGAGAAATAAAGAGAAATACTCAAAAAGAGATATTTTAATAATAAATAAACCAGATGGGAAATAATGAAGTTTAATGCATTTAGATGCATCTAGAAGCATAATGAGTATCCAATAAAAGGGTTTTGAAATAATAGAGTTTCTTGGACCCAAGGAGTCCCAATAACGAGGAAAGAAAGAGAAAATACCAAATTTGCAAAATAAAAGGATAATGTGATACCTTATTAATGAATTATGAGGTATTGTTAAAAATAAAGTAATTTCTATTAATGGAAATAGAAATTTTGTGGCTGATGGATTAAAATCTAAGAATTAAGACAATAATGAGAGGGATTTTCGAATTCCTAATATCCAAGTAATAGGAAATACCAACGGAGAGAGAGAGATAGAGAAGAATTGCTTCTCCTTGAAGGAAAATGATTCCTAATAGGAGAGGACTCGTTTCCTCTTAGGTGGGCATCTTAGGGCGAGGACATACTCCCCTATAAAAGGGGTGTAACCCCTGGTTCGAAGTTAAAAGAGATCCCACACTCTTCCTCTTTTTCTCTACGTGCAAATCCTAGTCAAGGTGGGTGGAGTGGTAATGTAACCCTTAGAGCAAAAAGGGACCATGGAAGGTTTTGTGTAGGAAGCGTCGTGCACCCACGCCACCAGAGAAGAGCTCGTCCATCATCCCCGAGCCCTAGCACTTGCACAATGCTGACAGGAGGACAGCAGGCCTGCTACGTGTCGCAGGCTTGGAGCGCTCCAACCGGCCATCTGGGCCACGAATCAGATGGTGCACTAGGTGCGTCAAGAGCTGGAGGAGGTAGGGGATGCACTTCCGATGAAGGTTGGGTCCTGAACGGGAAGCCAGAGTCGCGCAAAGGCTGCTCAATCACAGATAGGGCGGCGCTGCTGCTGCGGATCCGAGGAAGAAGAAGGCACGGGCGGTGTCTGACCGTGCTACTCCTCGGCATGCCAAAGAACAGATCCTTAAGTCAAGGGTAGTTTCATAATTCGGTTATAATTTCAACTTACAAGGCATCGTTGCATGGAGCAGGACAAATGGCACGTTCTGATTGGCCCAAAAGTAATTGAATTTGTAAATTTCATAACTTAAGATTGGTAGCTCAGATTAAAACAAGTCTTATATAAAAATTGATCCTCAGAATGAGTGGAATACAAAGAAATTATGTATGAAGCGTAATTCTGCTTGAAACTCGAAAAGTATAGGGTTTTACATCTTTTGATGCATTAATTCATAGAAAACCCCTAGAATGATGTAAAAACGAACATGGTGAATATTTTATATGTTTTTGAACAATCTTAACCTATTATGAATAAAAGGAATGATAAAATCATAAAAAGATGATTAGTATGTTGGTTTTAGGGTGTTATGATCATGAACATGGTTTAATAGACTAAAAACCCTGATTTGAGAAAATATGAGTTTTTTTTATTCTTGAACATAGTTTGGATTAGATAATTCTTAATGAAGACAATTGAGATGGTTAGGGTTTTGTAAGAAACCTTAGAAACCCTAAATTGAATATAAAGGATACATCTTTGAAGACTAATAGGTTAATTTGAAAGATATTAACCTACTGATTAATAATATAGAGTTTTCATCCGTTTGGTATACAAAATTGGTAGTTTTAGGGTTGTAATCCATAAATGAAGAATAATTCATATGGGAACCCTAATTAGGGTAAAAGAAGAGGAAAACCATGATATTTCATATTAGGGAAGTAAAATGCTAAATGATGATCCTAAGACTGTTAAGAATATTAAAAGGAGAGAATATAAAGGCTTTAAGTAGATTTGATGAATTAGGGTTCTTAATAACTAAGAATGGAGGCAAAACCCTAATTCCCAAGGAAACCCTAAAATTGGAATAGAAATCCTAAGGATGATGATGATATTGATTAAATATTAATAAAAGGAAATTGGTATATTTATTTCAGGATTCTCTGCATGATTGGTTGCTTGATTGGAATTTCTATGTTCTGATTAATTCTGTATTTGAATCTGCAATACAGGTATGTGGTTACGCTTATGAATATCTCGATTTAGTTTTCCGAGATTTACTGAAGTTTTCATCGATGTCATGAATTAATTGTTTGATGATTTTAATTCATGCTAACTATAATGTGAGTATGAGTATCACATAAGATATGTGCCTACAAGCTCAGATCCTAGTCCCCTCTGTGGCTTAATAATTGACCTAGTAAATGGCTACCAATGGAGTAGGTCCATCAGGTCATTAGATGACTTAGTAAATGGCTACCAATGGGGTAGGACCATCAAGTCATCATGAGTTAGATATTGGGCTACCTGTGGGTAGTGCCATGCGACTCTATTACCCTAGGTATTGGCTACCTGTAAGGTAGGTCCATGGGGGTAAGAAGCTACCTAAAGAGAGGTAGCATACATGGGATAGCGCAGAGTTAGGGGATAGGTAAGGATTGAGTAGTATGGCTTAAAACGTAATCTTGGTTGTTAAATGATTAATTGAATGATTACGTTGTTAACATATTTGCATGATTATTGTTTCCCCCACATACCAGCTTCGGCTGACCGACATTTTGTTTGTCGGCGTTTTAGGTACAATGAAAAGAACAAACAGTAAAGTGGCATATGTGGTACTAAATGAGAATTAAAGTGCAAAGGAGGATTAGATAGATTAGGATCTGTGTGGATAGAAGTTTTGAAATCCTAGTTTTAAGAGGTATGCAAAGTTTTTATTTTTACCATATTTCAGTATAGTTGGTAGAATTTAATAATTGTTAATGATTATTTGTCGAACCTTTGATCCAGGTTATTGATTAACAGCTCCCATCTTTTGGTCTCCCTTAATTGGGGGTTACCGGGAGGCGGGGTCGTAACATTTGGTATCAGAGCGTAGGTTCCTCACTTAACCATTAATAATTATTAAATTTTACAAACTCCATAGAACCCAAGGGAGTTATTAGAGGATTATCCAAAAGACAGAGGTATCTAGACAAGGATCACGACCGGGGGCTGGCAATATTTTCCTCCGCACCGCTAGTCAAAATACGAGGACTCCCGGATCCATGTGACTTCCTGGCCAAAGTCTTAGGGTATGAATCGAAATAAGATACCTTTAGGACTTTCTCATCTTATTCATCCCTTCTCATCACAAAATTCTGTTAAGGACCTAAAGGATTTGGGTTTTCTTTCTTCTCCTCACCCTCTTGAGGTATGGGTAAGGTTAATAAGGTTTAAGGAATCCTCCACCAAATTAATGAAAAGCATGTAAATAAGATGTCATGGACATAATCTTAATAGATTAAACACAAATTAAAGAATATATACATGCTTAGGTCGTATGACATAAGTTGTCATGTTCTCAGAAGAGACCTGATGCAAGACCTTCTTGTCGGGAGGGTAAGTCAGTCTTGGAGATAGAGATATCCATTGCAAGTAGAGACCTGGCACATCCTCTGAGGATGATGCTAACCCTAACCCTAAGCGAAGGTTAGAGAGAGATGAGTTGGACCAGGTGTTTGAAAGGACATGCCTTTGGGATGCCATATGATCCATGGGTGACCTAGCACCTTTGGCAACCCAACCCTGGAAAAGGTCGTGCATGTTAGGGTAAAGGATAGCTCCTTAAATGATGATGTTAGTGAAGGACCTTAGAAACCCTATGGGCTTATGCAAGTAGGGCATAGCATGCACCCAGGGTACGTTAGTAGTGTGAGTAAACGGTTGAAACCCTGACCAGGAGAGTATGAAGGATGGCTTATGAAATAACATAAAGAACTATGGATAACCTTGAGCAAAACATAAGTTGAACATAGGCTTCATCCAGGTACGGGCATGCTTTTGAGGTCGACCCTTCATGAAGAGAGGACCTCTAATGGTGAGGTTGGTTGTAGGGTTAGAGAGAGAGTAGGACACCAAGCAAGAAGGTCATAAACCTAGACCCCGAGATATGAGGAACAGTGGGGATTCGAGGATGATGAGACCTAAGTGGATGATAGTGGTCTCCACATGCTTGATCCCTAGGGTTTGTTGATGTCTTGGTTACCATGAGAAGAACCAAACCCTAGAGAGAGGATGAGTCTGTTGGTACCTCTATACCTATGGTATAGATGAGAAGAAGAGTTCCTTAGACCCGGAGAGGTATATTATCAGGTTATGAGGCCTTGTACCTTGCTGATTGTCCTTGAGGAGGACTCAACTTTAAAGTGTTGATCAAGGAAACTAATGACAGGAAGTGTATATCATACTCGTTACATATTTGGTTTGTGGTTAAGAGATAGGGTATGCAGTTGGACACCTACAAGTGAACCTAGGGTCCCTAGGCCTAAGAGGGGAAGTCATGTACCTAATGCTCATGAGGAGAGTTGAGTTCCTATAGAAGCGATCATGGTACTCCTCATGTATAGAGGAAAAGGGAAGCCCCTTAAGTTTAAGGTATGTTTGATGAACCCCTCATAACTTGGTTGATGATAAAGGAAAGTATGATCTCGATCCAGCATCGATGAAAGAGGACAAGTATGACTTAGCATGGTTCAGTAGGTGATCTGCTTGTGCCTTAATAGCTTGCTAGGGTTAAGTAGGCTCATGTGGATGTAAACCCTAGACCTAAGAGATTTTGTGACCTTGTTATCAAGAGGTAGTTTTCCTCCAATCCTGGGAGAGGGGCCCCTTTGGTAGGGTGTATATCAGTTTTATTGGTTTAAGGTAACCTAAAGAGGTCTCAAAGGATCTGGAGAAGCTAAGTGAAAAGTACATGGTATGAAAATGAACCTCTAGACCCATAACCATCTCGAAGTGCATATGGATGTGTTATCATGGAGGTAACCGGTATGGGGCTTGACCAAGGTGGGCAGGATTTCCACGATCCCTATGAAAGGAGGAAAGTCAGCCCATGAATGCAGAGAGAGAGATGATGAAGGCTTGGGTAAGGTTCTAAGTTGGACATGTACTATAAATGGAGAATCCTAAGTCTATCCTAGGGTCAGGTAGGGATAATACCGATGAAAGTAGGAGTTGCCTAATTCCCCAGTTGCACATGACCATAGGGTCGGGAGGTAACAACTATCATTGTTTGCGGGCCATGGGTTAGGAGATTGATCACCTTCATGAACTCATGGGACCCAAATGGCAGATGAGTAGGGCACTCTCTTGATGCATGAGGGAAGAGGGATGACCCCAAAAGTACCGGCACCCTATAGACCTAGAGGAAATGACCAAGGATTGTGAGGTGACCCAAGTAGGTTCGAAACCAGTTTTCCATGGAGGTAACTTGGATATCAAGATGATTGTAATATAGAAGCATAAACAACATGTTTCAACTTAGATTTAAAGGTGTAATGGCAAGGTGGGATGTACCATCTCTACTCTTGGAACAGGAAGAACTCTGTATTTGGACTACAGCCAAATGCTTATTTCCTCTTGTTATGGGAGTGATAGATAGGACAATACGCATGCCATACACCAAGGATAAAAGATGATGTGAGTTGGAACGTTGCTATGAGGTATGAGGACAGAGAAGATAACATACCCTGGTAAAGTGAATGATACATGGATGGTTGGAAAACACTAAAGATAAATAAGGTAGTCATCTTATAAGGATGTTTTTAGCATGAGCGATGAGTTATACCAGGTTGAATTCAAAACCAAGAGGTGAGTCTTACAAGGTTGAGTTTGATCACCATGTTGATGAGATCAGAGAGTGTGCTTGATGAATACAGACCTAGAGTTGAGATAAGATGATAAGTGGAATACATAGAGGTGTATGTTACCTAATACCTAAGGATGTGAAGTGGTAATGGATGCTCTGGTTGAGATGTATCTAGCTAGTTTTGCTAGAAGAGGTTGTTAGACTAACCCTAAGTTTGGAAAAGGAGATAAGTTTAGCTAATACTCAGATGTAATGAGATTCTGTGGACCAAGTTAATGGATGTTTGATTAGCCAGTCTAGTCCTTGATGCAATAAAAGGATGGTGGTAGAACCTCAGATGCACTTCTTTGGAAAATAAGGTGATGAAACCCCGACTAGAGTGGTTTAGGGTTTCGGAGGAATCGATCTTGAGGAATCACGACATACATGAAATCATGATTGAAGATCACCATACACCGTGGTTCTACCAAGATAGTAAATGGCAATAGCACTTTGGATGCTTAAGATGAAGTTGCATGTGGTATATGGCCATGCAAGCTAGGAGGTAAAGGACGAACCCCAGAACCCAGTGTATCGATATAGAGGACAAAAGAGTCCCTAAGAGGGAATGGGAGTTCATCACTATGGATGTTGTGATAGGTCTCCCCTGGACCATGGAAGGTCGAGATGCAATATGGGTTATGGTAGATCGCCTTACCTAGATGACATGAGAAAGAAAGATTTTGTCAAGGGATAGATCTGGTTGAACTACCCATGAGAGAGATGGTTCAACTAAACCATGAAACGAGTCCAATGGTTCTTGAGTTTGACCTAAAGGTTTCCTTCCAAAAGGTGGAAGTAGGTACATGAAGGACTCGATGTTAGTATAGTTCATCACACCCATAACTAATGGTTAGTATGATCCAGACTAAAGGGTCTGATGAGAGTATATGTGCTCGTTCAGAGTGATGGCTAGAGACAGTTCTTGTTCTATGAAAGATATGAAGATAAACACCATATCCAGTATTGGGATTTAAAGAAGCTCTGTAAGGGAGGTTGTGTCGGTCACCACTTCAGTAAGGTGATGTTGGTGAAAGGACCACAGTGTGTGTAGATGAAGTCACTTTGATCGTGCAATGACTGAAAGGAGCCTAGAGACGACAAGAGTCATGAGCGGATGCAAAGTAGTCTGACATGCAGTTCACTGTGGGAAATATGTGACATGAAAACTCCGACCCCTCTGAACTACAGGTAAGGAAGCTGGGTCCCCGATACATGGGTCCATTTGAGATGGATTGGTGGAGAATATTATGGTTGACTTTACCCCTCAGGATAAAGTAATGGGTGATGAGTTCCATGTGCCCTATTTAGAGCACTATGTGAGGTACCCCGACCATGTGCTGAGCAATGAACCTAGTCAGCCCCAAGGGAGGCTGAAATGGCCTGAGTCACCTATGCCGTTTATAGACGACAATATGAAAGAACTCAGAGAAAAGAATACGTGATGATAAAGGTTCTTTGGAAGCGCCATGAGTACGGTAAAGCCACATAGGGGCCAATGATGGACATGGAAAAGTCTTATCCTTAATTGTTTGTTTGCTTGACAAAATTTTGAGGAAAAAATTCCTATAAGAGGGGAAGGATGTTACAACCCCAATTTTTGGGTTTATTTGGTGAGAAATGTAATTTCTCATAATAAGGATATTTGAACAAATAATGATATGATGTATTTGGATTTTGTTTACAATAGCCTTGATGTTTGTGTTGTGGGCTATATTGGCTATTGGGCACAAATAATAAGAAAATTCAATTAGTGAATGAATAATTGAATATTCGAGAAAAGAATAAGATGTAAACCTTTAGAAGGAAAATCCAAAGAAGGATTTCGTGCCTCTTGGGTTCCTTGGGTTCCAAGGAGTCCAAAGTTGCATAAAGAGTGCAACAAGAAAAGAAAAGATCAATTAAGTATTTCTTATTAAGAAAGAAATTGAAAATAATGATAAAATGTGGAAAACAAGTGAAAAGAGATATAATTGAGTTATCCTTTGTGGAATTTCGTATCCCAAGGATTCCTAATGATGAAACGAATACCAATGAGGAAAATAAAAGAGAAATAAAGAGAAATCCTCAAAAAGAGACATTTTAATAAGAAATAAACAAGATAATGGGAAATTATGAAGTTTAATGCATTTAGATGCATCTAGAAGGATAATGAGTATTCAATAAAAGGATTTCGAAATAATAGAGTTTCTTGGGACCCAAGGAGTCCCAATAAAGAGGAAAGAAAGAGAAAATACCAAATTTGCAAAATAAAAGGATAATGTGATACCTTATTAATAAATTATGAGGTATTGTTAAAAAGAAAGTAATTTCTATTAAAGGAAATAGAAATTTCGTGGCTAATGGATTAAAAGCTAAGATTAAAGACAATAATGAGAGGGATTTTTGAATTCCTAATATCCAAGTAATAGGAAATACCAAAGGAGAGAGAGAGAGAGAAGAATTGCTTCTCTTTGAAGGAAAATGATTCCTAATAGGAGAGGACTCGTTTCCTCTTAGATGGGCATCTTAGGGCGAGGACATACTCCCCTATAAAAGGGGTGTAACCCCTGGTTCGAAGTTAAAAGAGATCCCACGCTCTTCCTCTATTTCTCTACGTGGATACCCTAGTCAAGGTGGGTGGAGAGGTAATGTAACCCTTAGATCAACAAGGGACCATGAAGGTTTTGTGTAGGAAGCGTCGTGCACCCACACCACCAGAGAAGAGCTCGTCCATCGTCCCCGAGCCCTAGAAGTTACACAATGCCGGCAGGAGGACAACAGGCCTACTACGTGTCGCAGGCTTGGAGTGCTCAAACCGGCCGTCTGGGCCATGAATCGAATGGTGCGCTAGGTGCGTCAAGAGGTGAAGGAGGTAGGGGATGCACTTTCGGTGAAGGTTGGGTCCTGAACGGGAAGCCAGAGTCACACAAAGGCTGCTCAATCGCAGCTAGGGCGGCACTGCTGCTGCAGATCTGAGGAAGAAGAAGGCACGGGCGGAGTTTGACCGTGCTACCCCTCGGCGTGCCAAAGAACAGATCCTTAAGTCAAGGGTAGTTTCGTAATTCGGTTATAATCTCAACTTACAAGGCAACTTCGCATGGAGCAGGACAAGTGGCGTGTTCTGATTGGCCCAAAAGTAAGTGATTTTGTAAATTTCATAACTTAAGATTGGTAGCTCGGATTAAAACAAGTCTTATATGAAAATTGATCCTCAGAATGAGAGGAATACAAAGAAATTATGTATGAAGCCTAATTCTGCTTGAAACTAAAAAAGTATAGGGTTTTACATCTTTTGATGCATTAACTGATAGAAAACCCCTAGAATGATGTAAAAAACGAACATGATGAATATTTTATATGTTTTTGATCAATCTTAACCTATTATGAATAAAAGGAATGATAAAATCATAAAAGATGATTAGTATGTTGGTTTTAGGGTTTTATGATTATGAACATGGTTTAATAGACTAAAAACCCTGATTTGAGTAAATATGAGTTTTTTTTATTCTTGAACATAGTTTGGATTAGATAATTCTTAATGAAGATTATCGAGATGGTTAGGGTTTCGTAGGAAACCTTAGAAACCCTAAATTGAATATAAAAGATACATCTTTGAAGACTAATAGGTTAATTTGAAATATTTTAACCTATTGATTAATAATATAGAGTTTTCATCCATTTGGTGTACAAAATTGGTAGTTTTAGGGTTGTAATCCATAAATGAAGAATATTTCATATGGGAACCCTAACTAGGGTAAAAAAAGAGGAAAACCATGATATTTTAGATTAGGGAAGTAAAATGCTAAATGACGATCCTAAGACTGTTAAGAATATTAAAAGGAGAGAATTTAAAGGCTTTAAGTAGATTTGATGAATTAGGGTTCTTAATAACTAAGAATGTAGGCAAAATCCTAATTCTAAAGGAAACCCTAAAATTGGAATAGAAATCCTAAGGATGATGATGATATTGAATAAATATTAATAAAAGGAAATTGGTATATTTATTTCAGGATTCTGTGCATGATTGGTTGCTTGATTGGGATTTCTATGTTCTGATTAATGTTGTATCTGAATCTGCAATATAGGTATGTGGTTACGCTTATGAATATCTCGAGTTAGTTTTCCGAGATTTACCGAAGTTTTCATCGATGTCCTGAATTAATTGTTGGATGATTTTAATTCATGCAAACTATAATGTGGCTATGACTATCACATAATATATGTGCCTACTAGCTCAGATCCTAGTCCCCTCTGTGGCTTAATAATTGACCTAGTAAATGGCTACCAATGGAGTAGGTTCATCAGTTCATTAGATGAGTTAGTAAATGGCTACCAATGGGGTAGGACCATCAAGTCATCATGAGTTAGATATTGGGCTACCTGCGAGTAGTTCCATGCGACTCTATTACCCTAGGTATTGGCTACCTGTAAGGTAGGTCCATGGGGGTAAGAAGCTACCTAAATAGGAGTAGCATACAAGGGATATAACAGAGTTAGGTGATAGGTAAGGATTGAGTAGTATGGCTTAAAACGTAATCTTGGTTGTTAAATGATTAATTGAATGATTACGTTTTTAACATATTTGCATGATTATTGTTTCCCCCACATACCAGCTTCGGCTGACTGACGTTTTGTTTGTCAGAGTTTTAGGTACAATGAAAAGAAC
Source organism: Alisma plantago-aquatica (assembly GCA_963693085.1). Classification (NCBI taxonomy): domain Eukaryota; kingdom Viridiplantae; phylum Streptophyta; class Magnoliopsida; order Alismatales; family Alismataceae; genus Alisma; species Alisma plantago-aquatica. The sequence goes on along the minus strand of OY856413.1, from coordinate 597,666,315 downwards.
AAATAGTAAAGTGGCATATGTGGCACTAAATGAGAATTAAAGTGCAAAGGAGGATTAGATAGATTAGTATCTGTGTGGATAGAAGTTTTGAAATCCCAGTTTTAATAGGTATGCAAAGTTTTTATTTTTACCATATTTCAGTATAGTTGGTAGAATTTAATAATTGTTAATGATTATTTGACGAACCTTTGATCCGGGTTATTGGTTAACAGCTCCCACCTTTTGGTCTCTCTTAATTGGGGGTTACCGGGAGGCGGGGTCGTAACAATTTGCCATCTGAGTTGGCAAATCTACATGATGTATTTCTGTATTGATGTTGAAGAGATGTTTCCCTGGTGCAGAGAAGATAGTAGACCCAGAACCTGCACAACTCACAACAGATGTGTTCTATGTTAAAGGACCAATACAAATAGTTGATTAAAGGATCAAGAAACTCAAGAATCGAGAGATACCATTAGTAAAAGTTCTGTGGAGGAACCACGACCTAGAGGAAGCCACGTGGGAGCTTGAGTTTGAGATGCGTAACAAGTTTTCTTTTCTCTTTTAGGAATTTCGAGATGAAATTCTTATAAGGGAGGGAGATTGCTATGACCCACACTAAAATTAACTAGTAAGCATGATGATCACAACATTAATAAGTTAATTAAGTTAAATAAGTGCCCAAGATGTGATTAGTATTTTGATAAGCCGAGACAAGCTAATTAGAATGTTTTCATGCCTTGGGGTTGTAGTAGACCTCGCGCTTGAAACGTTGCAAGATAAATCACCTTAATCGGACAATCGAGTCAAAAGTTATGATGTTCTTAAGTTCTTTGGACCTATAATACAATATTTCCAAATTATTGGATTAATACCCTTTTTCCTTTCCCTTTCTCACTTATTCCTTATCTCTTCACAATCGATTTACAGAGCAACCACTTGAGCGGCACCCAATAGAACAACAGTGCGACCAACCGTGATTCAGGCAATCTCTGACGCGATTCTCTTGGCCCTAGTTCCAATCTAGCTAGGCGCCCTACTTCCCCTTCTTCTTCCTCTTCCATTTCCATCTTCCTCGACCCCGCCCTAGCAGCAACCCGACCTAGTAGTACCATCGGCGGCTAGCAGCAGCAGCTGCAGCTGCAACAATGCCCGATCAGGAGCCCTATTGGTGTGACCAGCACCAAGGATCGTCACCTTGAGCTCGGCTTGAGGTTTAGGCAAAAAACTGCAGCATTTCCGCCCCTATTGAGCCACTTGCGCTTCATTTTAGCAGGGGCGACACCCCATCTTGCTAGAGCAGTAGGAGCTGCAACGATGGCCAAGGGCCATCTTGGTACAGCTAAGCCACCGTGGGCGCACCCAGTAGCAGAGGAGCTGCCTTGAGCTCTGACTTGGAGGTCCAAGCGTGAAGCTGCACCTTCCAACTATGATTCGACCATTAATCGAGCTTGTCTTAAACCTGCCGTTCCTGAAGCAGGTTATTCCAGAGAAATTCAAGGTAGAAGAAGACCCAGAAATCGCCTGAAAACAGGCGCAAACCACTGTGAGTAGAATTTCAGTCACCTAGCATTATTTAACTCTATTATTAGGAAATTTTGGTTAAATGTGTGTTTTCTGCAGATAACAGAAGTTATTAGGTGTCGTGCAGTATTTGGCGTCGCCTGACTTTTATTTCACGATTGGCTTCTTTACACTTTTGAATGATTTAGTTTATTATCTGATCAATGTGGTTTGGACCAGGGGAATCACATGGTTGATCAAAACCTAAATTGCTTAGTTTAAATGCCGAAATCAGTATCAAGCGACCAATATCGATACGGTTTGGGTATAAACCCTGGCTGTACGATTTTAGAAAATTATCAGATGCACGATTTCAATGAAAATATTATAACATGAAAATATTCAATGAAACTCTAGTTGCATGCTCCCTGTTATGTTTAATGTGAGTGAATTAATATTTACTCAAATTGGCATGCTTCTCGAAGATATTATTAGAAATTTCTGATTATTAATAATAATTCATGCTATGATCATGATTTAACTCTTATTTGAGTGATGAGATGCTCAACTCAAGATATCAATTGAAATTTCAATTAATATAAATAATTGGTGACATGATGAGTAATTATAAATTTAATTGATTTATGTGATGCATAGTTCAAGATTTGGGTTACTGCATATGTTTATATGTTGAATCTTGCCATGACAAGTAATTAACCCCTAATTATTTCATGTAAGGCACAACTAAAGATTTGGGTTGAGGTGCACGTTTTCCAAGAAAGTACTATTGAATTATAGTTGTTTAATGATGATTGCTCATTTGTCTAGTAATTAACTCTTAATTGAGTTATGTGATGCACAAACCAGAATTAGGGTTAATGTGCACGTTTTTCTAAGAATTTCAGATAATTTACAAGTGTTATTGATGATTTCTCATATGTTAAGTAATCAACCCTTATCAGTATATTAAGATGTTTAATTGCATGATTTTAGTATGAATGTGCCAAGTTGACAAGTGTTCTATTTATTTAAAATTGTCTGCAAGTAGAGTATGCTGATTTCACAGTGAATTACAGTGTTGAGTGTATTGCACTACCAAGTTAGGAATGATGTACATGTTGTAATTATAAGTTTTGGATAAATAGACTCGGTACCATAGAGATACCAAAGTAAGAACAAGTAAGAGAGATATGCAATGTAGTAAGAGATTTTCTAGAATAATAAAATATTAGATTAAGGGCCCTGACACCGTAGAATCCCTTTGAGTGGTATGTGACTTAGGGATGAAATGACCTAACCCTGGAATTGTTCAGTATACGGGGGTCGGAATGCACACACAGAGCATGCGGGGAGACTAAGCCCTTGAGGAAGTCTCCTAAGAGAAGACAGGTTACCCAACATGAACCGAACGTCTCGGTGGTAACCCCGAGGTACCCACAGAGCGTACCCAGTTGCGGCCCACATAGCATATTAGACCCTCCTCCTATATACTCATCTTAGAGGAGGAGTCTAGTTTACGACACCATAGGAGTGCCGAGGCCAGAGAGCTAGTGTTCCTGCAGCAGACCAGGACAACAGTCAGACTTAGCACGGGGTGTCAGCTAAGTCTTGTATGTTGGGATCGTAGTTCGTTACAAGTCTTCATATGTAGAGTACATTGTGTATGATGAGGGCATAAGATAAAATATGTTCATATAGGTTCACAGAGTTTTTATAAGTTAAAGAGTTAAGCAAGAAATGAGTTAGCTTCACAGCAGTTGTTCTTTAAGTGAAATTTTTGTATTTTCTATTAATTAATTATATATACACCTTTGCATCAATTGTTATCATAATGAAATGTTGACATCTTCTGCTGTTTAAATTATATTTCTTGGACCTGCTCAATATATAATTATCTTGTAATTTATTCCAATTAATAAAAAATGACTTATCTTCGATGGTTGGGTGAAATTGTATTCACTGAGACAGTAGCTCACCAACCTACTAAAACATTTTTCAGGTCAGCGACAGCATGAGGGAGCTGAAGGATCGTATCACCCAGACACTTAGAAGGTAGTGTTTAGTTAGGTTTAGTGGTCTCTTGGTCCTTTCCCCTCGGTCCTTAGGCATGTGGTGAGATAGAGAGAGAATGTAATGAAATCTGTAGTTCAGTTTTAAGTTAACTGTTGTGCTTTATATTCCAAATGAGAAATGTAATATGCCATGTAAGATTGTTTTTCTTACTAGTAACGTTAATGGAAAGTCTCTTCAGTAGTTTTATTATAATTCGATGTTATTCAAGTTACAAAGTTTTCCTTTAAGTAGTTTCTAAGTGATTAAGTAAAGAAAAATTAAAGAGTTGTTTACCAAGGGTGACTCCCTGGTCTTTGGGGTCATTAGAGTTGACACGGGGATCAGGGCGTCACAGACAACCTCTCAGTTGACCAAATCCGGTGCTACTTCATGAGGAAGTGAAGGACTGAAGGTGGGAGACAAGAGCCAAGGAGATTACCTCTCTACCCTCAGGTGGCGAACAAGAGAGGAAGGACAAAGTGGTCTTTCCACCCAATTAGATGGATTGTGACACATCAGCGCAAGGCTGACGCACCGCCAGCGTTACCGAGGCCCATTGGCTAGCCTGGCCCGCATGGAAAATAGAGATATGAGTTGAGTGGATGACATGGCACTCTCTAATTGGTCCAGGTAAGTAAATCTTCAGAAATTCATATCAAAAGATTGGTAGGTATAATCAATATATGTTATATATGTAAGTTGATTAAAAAAATCCATATAATATGATAAAAATAGTTTTCGAACCTGAATTTCATCCTAGTTCAAAAATTACCTAAAGTTGCCATCCTTAATTTGTTTATAACTAAGATTAACCTTACTAGGATTATGTGATTGTGTGGTTGAATTGCTTGCTTGGATTACTTTCTTGGATGGAATTGCTATTTTCTTGTGAAATATGTAAATCGGGTATGTGGTGAAATTATGAATAATGAAATTATGTTTCACGGTGTTTTCTCAAAGATCCATCAATTGCCATGAAACCTAAACTGCTTGGTTGTTTCATAAAGTAATGAATAGTAATGTTATGTCCCCTAAGTGTATGAATTTAGTATTTCAGAGGATTGGCTTTGCCATACAAAAAGGACTGGCGACGCAGCTTGTTGCCCGCCTATCACATACTATAATGTAAATACTCATTGGATTCATTATGCTAATTATGTGTATTTCAATACTGCAATCTTTAAAGTGAATACGATTGTCACAATTTATATATGTGTGTGATTCGCTCGAACCTACATACCCCTCTAGATGTAAGATAATGGACCAAGCCCTGGAGGGAAGGTCAATGTGGTCAAGCCCCTGAGCAAAGACCATAGGGCACCCAGAGAGGTGACCCCAGGTACCGAGCTCAAAATAGAGAAGGTAGCCTTAAAGTCACTTGCAAGGACTTAACCCTAGAGAGGGTATCCCATAGGTGGTAAAAGCGGTTGAGGAGTCATACTCAAAACGTAATCTTGAATTATTACCAACTAATTGATGTGACTATGTTGTTATAACATATGTGCAATGTTTTGTTTGTCCCCACATACCGACATATTCATTTATGCTGACTGATATTTTGTTTGTCAACGTTTTAGTAATTATCTAAAAATGGACAAACAGTAAAATAGAACCTGTGAAGATAAAGTTAACTATTCAAAGGAGGATTAGCTAGATAGATTTATACTATGGATAGAAGTCTAGTACATATTTTTTCAAGGTATGTAAAAGTTAAATTTTATTCCAACTTTCCAATTTAGTTTTAGTAGAATTTGATAACTATTTGTGATTATATGCAAAACCATTGATCCTGGATTTTGGGATAATGCCTCTGACCTCTTGGTCTCCCTTGATTGGATGTTACCAGGAAGCGAGGTCGTTACAGTTGATATCAGAGTGATGGTTTTCCATTTAATCTCTAATAATTAATAAATTTTACAAACTCTTTAGAAACCAAGGGAGTTGTTAGAGGATTTTCCAATGATGGAGGTGTCTAGAAAAGGATCACAATCCAGGGGCTGTTATTTTACTCCACACCGCTAGTCGGTCTACGAGGACTCCCGGATTCTGTGTGACTGCCTGGCCAAAATCACAGGTTTTGACTCAAAGTAAGATACCTCTAGGTTTCTCTCATATTTCTTCTTCCCTTCTCAACCCTAATTCATAAAGGATTCTAAGTGCTTAGGGTTTCTCTCTCTCCACACCCCTCCTGTGTTTGGGATAAGATTAATAAGGATTAAGGAATCCTCCATCAAATAATGAAAAGCATGTAAACAAGATGTCATGGACATACACTTTAATAGTTTAAGCATAAACTAAAGTTTAATTAGATGCTTAGGCTGCACGGCGTGCATTGTCATGCCCTCAAAAGAGATATGAGGTTAGACCCTTTGTAGGAGAATGAGGAGAGAGTTAGCCTTGGAGACAAATGCCTCCAGAAAGAGGTAGAGACCTGGCGCATCGTCAGAGGATGATGCTAACCCTAACCCTAAGTGGAAGTTATAGGAAGAGATGACAGGAGGAGTTTGATATCATGGTTGACGATGCAGGTATGTATGTGGGTTGACATGCATAGAGGCTTTGTGTACCCATGAGAAGCATGAGCTAGAATTTACCTAGTACTTTTGGTAACCCGACCTTGGGTGGTTGTTCCTGTCGAGGGTGAGGAATAGCTCTCTCTTTGTGGAGGATAGTGGTGACCATATCGTAACCCTTATGGGCATGTAAGAGCAGAGAAGAGACATGCACCTACGTAGAGGTGGACAGCAGCAATGCTGGCAGCATGTTGAGACTTAGGTTAGAAGAGTGTGTCTGATAGCTTATGAGATAAGCATGCCGAGCTCTTGATGATCTGGGCTGGACATAGGTTGTAGATCATGTGTTTCACCGAGGTAGGTGTAGACCTGTATCCTTAAGAGTTTGACCCATCTTCAAAGCGAGAACCTCAATTTGTAGGACTAGTTGTAGGGTTTGCTCTAGAGAAAGATGGCAAGACCCAATGAAGAAGGTTAGAGACCTTGAGACATGAGGGACCATGAGAAGTTGGGTATGATATGACCTAGAATGGACGAACCTAAGTGGATAGAGGTGGTTTCCTCATGTATGATCCTTGGGGGCTTGTTGTACCTTGGTTTCCACTAGCGGAATCAAACCCTAGAATGCGAAGAGGCTTCTTGAACCGGTGTACATAGGTTATAGGTACCTACCTCTAGGTATAAGAAGGAGAGTTCTTCAGACCCTGAAGAAGTATAGTAACAAGTTATGAGGTCTCGCACCCAGTTGGTTGTCCTTGTGTAGGGCTCTAAGGTGTTGTTCACATGGAAGAATGGTGGGAAGTGTATGCCCTACCTTGTGCATGTTTGGTTCATGGTTGGACAAATGATGCATAAGAAGTGAACCTAGGGTTCCTAGACCTAACAGGGGAAGTAGTAGTACCATGTGCACCTGATGCTCACGAAGATGTTTGAGTTCCTACAGACTCGAGCATGGAACCCCTCATGTTTAGAGGAAAATGAAACCCCCTTGGGCTATATATGTTTGATGAACCCCTCACACATAGGTTGATGACTTATGCATGTATGATCTTGGTCCAAAGTTGAGGAATAGGAACAAGTATGATATATCAGGGAAACCTAGCATGTCTTAGTAGGTTGCCTTCTTGCTAGCTACATGTACGAGTAGTATAATACGGCTAATATTACACATGATGATGTAAACCTTGGATGTAAGGATGTTTGTGAACTTTGTTTCTATCAAGAGATAGTTTTCTCCCATCCTGGGGAGGGACCTTTTGTAGGGTGAGTATCAACTTTTGTTTTGGTATGAGGTAACATAAAGAGGTCTCATAAGAGCTCGATGAGATAAGTGGAGATCACATGGTGTGATCATGAATCCATAGACCCATAGGTGACCATCTCTAAGGGCATGAATATAAGTTGCCAATGAGGTATTAACCTGTATGGGGCCTGACCGAGGTAGGTAGGTTGCCATGATCCCTATGTAAGGATGTAAGTTTGACCGTGAGTGCCCAGAGAGATGATGGAGTTGTGAGTAGGGATTCAAGTTTGAGATGTTCCATGTTAGGATCCTAAGTCCATACTAAGGTCAGGTAAGGATAAGATCGATGGGAGTAGGAGTTTTCTATTTCCTAGATTGATGAATGCATATTCGTCATGATTTTAAGCCACCATCTGGGGGCCAATTTTGACTCAATGCTTTCTCTTTCATATCCCAAATATCACAATATAAAAAATTTCCTAATTGGTTCAATTATTAGGATTATTAATTGAGTTTATGTTGATCTTATGCATGTCATGCTGAAGATGCGCCATTAGGTGGCACCCAAATCCTTTTAACCCTTTTTCACCTTCAACATAGTCAGCACCGCCCCTTGCTTCATTCCATCTTTATCTCCATCAATCATCATACTAACCAAACCCTAATAAGTGGGGGACCACCTTTCTCAGCCCTAGATATACCCTCACCTGAGATCATCTCATCCCTGGTATTGACCAATCGGTCTTGATCTAATGGTTTTATCCATTTGGTTTCAGCCTATCGGTCTTAACCATTCATCCATACAGTCTTAGACTGCGAGCAATTCCACACCATTAGATCACAGATCGACGACCCCCGTCCATCCGACCACATGGTCTTAACTATCCATTGCCTTAACAGTTTCATACTCTTTCCCTTCCATATGGTCTCAAAACCGTATGGGCAACCTCTACCTCAAGACCATTTGGACTTGACTCTTCTCCAAGACCGGTTGGGCAACCTGTTCAAGACCTTATGGTGGACTTACCTCCCGCTTTCCTTCTCCGCTTACCTCATTCTCCATCCAACCGACTAACCCTAACTTGCACCACCTGCAACCTCGCCAACTGCAGCCGCATCCCCCGCCCAGCGTCACCTTCCTCCTCATCCTCACTGGCAGTGCAAACCCTAAGCACCACCATCACCTGCCGTGACATCCACCTGCACCTCTGCCTTCTTCTTCCTCCTTCCATTCGACCTGCGAACCCTAGCGCCCGCTTAAGTGCAGCCCAGCCACCGTGCCTCAACCTCTTCACACAGTAGGTCAACACACCAACCTCCGATGTCACCCGCCTCCACCATCAACTCCGTTCGGTCCTGCTACCAGCCACCATCGACGCCTTACACCACCCCATGTCTCCAAACGGTCTTCAAGACCGTTTGGCGGCAAACGGTCCCCAAGACCGTGCGGCATTTTGAGCACCTAACTGTGAGAAGGAAGCAAGGTGCATACTGTTTGGAAGCCACAGACGCAAGCGCAGTTGCACATCGAGACTGTTTGGCCAGCCACCGCTGAAGATCGGTTGGACGCGAGGAACTAAAAACAGAGCGGACCGCTAGGGCAACGATCTTCAAGACCAATCAAGACCGCTCAGGCCTCATCACCAAAATCATGTGGAGCCACATACAAGACCGTTTGGAGACTTTAACGCAAGATCGTATGGTCATATATCCTAGACCGTTTGAGATTAGAAGCAACACTGTTTGGAGAGAAAATATATCCAAGATCGTTTGAGATTAGAAGTAAATCCGTTTGGAGAGAACATATATCCCAGACCGTTTGGTCATTATCGGTCCCGAAGTCCGGTTGGACATACCAAACCGATCAAAGCCAAACTGTTTGAAGGAAAACTAACACAAGACCGTTTGGTAATCTAAACAAACTGTGAAAATTGCAACATGGCCCAAAACACCAAGACCCCATCTGACCCTATAAATAGGACCAGCAGGGTCCTCATTTGAGGCATCGGGTCCGGGACACCAACAGGCTGCCTAAATACAGGTCCGATCCAAATCATCACGCATATCCACCTACTTCTCCTGCTGCGATCGAGGACACTGAGAGGAGAAGGGAGGTGGAGTGAGAAAGACTACCCGGTCTATCTTAGCATCCCTCGTTCCTCATCCAGATCTTCTCTGACATGACGTAGAAGACCGCATCATCTTCACCGAGCTGCGACTACCTTCTGCATCATGCTCATGGTGCTTCGCTCTCTCTTATTCTTCTTGTTTCTTGCATCATGAGCGAGTAGTTCCTTTTCGATGGGGTGCGGGGACTAGCCTCACTGCCCATGCATGCATGTTCCTTTGTTAAACATTCCATGGCAATATATATAACTTTTGATTTCGTTGTTAATTGTTAACGTGGGTAGTTTGATTATCTGCTTGCTTTCATCTTGTTTTTCCCTTACGTTGTAAGAACTTCTATATGTAGGGTAGAATGTCAATTAACGAGGTTGACTCCAAAACTATAAATAGAATGGGATTCCTTGAGGTCGTAAGTGTATGATCCGTGAGGGGACAATTTATCTAGCCTACGGTGACGCTTCTATGTTCCTAGACAACCCTTAGGGAGGGCCACATCCTTAGTTAGATTTTGTATTTTCTTTGTTAATCATCAATGTTTGCTAGAAGATTAATCACCTTCTTGCTTGTCGATTAGCGCGGTTGACTCCTTGACGAGAACTTCTGATAGGATTTCTTGAGGTCGTAAGTGTGTGATCCGTAAGGGGATGAACCATCTAGCCTACGGTGACGCTTCTGTGTGCCTAAACATCCTTTAGGGAGGGCCACAGCCTTAGTTGGATTTTGTATCTTTGGAGCCATAAGTGAGTGATCCGGATGGTGACAAGACATCTGATCCCTAAGGTGATGCTTACGCAAAGCCTAACACCCGTATGGGGGGTTTTACAGCAGTGCCATTTGGATAGTTATATCTTGCCTGGATGTTTGATGTTTGGATGTGATTGCATGTGTAGTGGTGGTGAAACCCGAGACCATACCAACAATTCCATATCATCAATCTAGATCCAATATTATTTCTGCTCTTTACTTTCTTGCAATTAGTTTAATTAACCTCAAACCAACCAATAGTTTTAAATATTAGTCTTACTTGAGCTAGATTCGACTAACAATGATTCTTAAAAATGTTGTCTCTTGGGATTCAATCCTTAACTATACTGCGATAAGACCCATCCACTTGCTGATGGTATTATTGCACAAAGTTTTGGTAATGCTCGGGGATCTCAACCCTGAGTGAATTTGTTAGTGCGATAATATTTCACGTCAAATTATGGCGCCGTTGTTGGGGACAACGGAATCAGTTTAGTCAAATCTAGTTTTAAGTCTAATTTAGGTTTTTGCTTTTTCTTTTAATACAATTGATTATCTACTAAAATTCATTTCCACTCCATCAATCTTACTTCAGATCTTTTCATCTCAGGTACCCTCAAGAACTAGTGCATGCACCATTTGAATAGTCTCGAACTCTCTGCTAGGTTTGACCCTGAGATAGATCGGACATTTCATCATCAATACTGAGAAAACCAAGCAAGAATGGCTCAAGAGGAGGAAATGGCCAGAAGGGTAGCTCAAGCCCTCAACGTGCAAAGAGAAAGGCTCATGCAAGAAGCTAGAGCTGCAATTCATGAAGAAACCAAACAGCCCAAGCAGCAGAACTGCAAAAAGACCTTAAGGAGTTCTCTATCCCTAAAGCTATTGATGTTCATCACCCAGTTCAACCTCCTCCCATCAACGCTCCAAATTTCAAGATACGGGCACATTGGATCACATTGCTTCAAAACAGGCCATTCTATGGTAAACAATGAGAAGATAGTCCAGGACAACTCCTAAGGTTTATCGATCTATGTGCCATGACAAAGTAAAATGGAGTATACGATGATGCCATTCGACTTCGTATCTTCAAGTATTCCCTTGCTGATAGAGCTATAAGTTGGTACAATTCTTTGCAAAGTGAACCTGTCACCACTTGGGAGCAACTCCAAAATGTGTTTTTGGAAAAGTTCTATCCTGCCTCTCTCACCTATGAAATTAGGGGGCGGATAACAAATTTCACTCAAGTCCCTGGAGAAACCCTTGTTGAAGAATGAGATAGATACAAAGAGCTTCTACACAAGTGTCCACACCATGGAATTCAAAAGAATCAACTCATCGAAATTTTCTATAGGGGTGTGGACGATGATATCAAAAGGTTTTTAGACTCCTAATCGAGAGAAATTTCATGTGTCAAAGTTATGACAACGCATGGAGAGTCGTCACCCTTGGAGATGAAAATCAAGCTAATTGGGGTAGATATGTGGGTAAAGGAGTGTTGAAAGTAGCTATGACTGAAGCTACTCCTGAGTACAAGTCTATCGCTGAAACCCTAAAACTCTTAGTTACCAAGCAAGACCATATTGAATCATCCCTTACTGCCCCCTCAACAACAAGAGCAGATCAAGTCATCTTCACTATTCTGTGAAGCATGTAAAAGCACAGATCATTCCACTCTAGCTTGCAACGTTCTCTATGATGTTTTTCTAAGCAACGTTTGTAGTGAATGAGATAATTGTCAAATGGAAAATATCAATGATGCCAACACCATCCCTGGTCAAGGTTATTACAATCCGAATTAGAATAGGAACCATCCTAGTTTTCAATATGGAAATTCTTCAGGAGTAGAAAACTCACGACAACTTGGTTCAAACAATCAACAACGAGGCCCACCAGGATTCCAGTATAACCAACAACAAAATTTTGGGAATCAAGGGAACTTCAGAGGCAACCTCCCAAATAGGAACTTCAACAATTATCAGAACAACTCTCAATTTTAGAATCCCAACCAGGTCTCTTATCTAAATCAACAACAAGGGAAACAAATTGGACCCATATCTCCTGATGGCAAACTGACGACCATTGAGAAGATGCTACAGTCGCAACAAACTATGATAGCTAACCAACAAACCTTGATACCTAACCAACAAGCACATTATAAAGCTATTGAATCTCAACTAGCTCAACTTGCAGCTAGCGTAAAGCCACCTGTTGGAGCTTTTGTTGGTCAACCGGAGAACAACCCTACACATCCTGAGCAATTGAAGGTTGTTTATGACTTGTTCTGGTAATGTATATTCTGACCCTCCTGTCAGGACACCAGTGATTATTAGAGATGAACAAGACCAGGTGAAAGATCAAGTTTACAAAGAACCTGAATCTATTCCAAAGGAGCAGTCGAGCAATGATAAGGAAAACAAAGAAGATTCTGAGAAACCTACTATAGAAGAGGAAGAAGAAACACCAGAACCTGATATACCTGTATACAAGCCTCGTATACCCATTTCAACCATTTCAAAGAAGCTATGAAGAAACTTCATGTTGATATACCCTTCCTTGATGCTTTGACTGAGATACAACCTTGGACGAAGTACTTAAAGTCACTTCTCACAAGGAAATATATAACTGAAGAATATGAGACAGTCAAGTTGGCTACTGCTACTTTAGATATCATCCAAAGTAAGATGCCAAAGAATTAGAAAGACCCAGGATCTTTTGGTATCTCCTGCCATATCGGTGATTCTTCATGTAAGAAAGGATTGGCCGATCTTGGTGCTAGTATTTCTATCATTCCACTTAGCCTTTGCAAAAGGCTAGGGTTTGTTGAGCTACTCCCGACTGGCATGACCATATAGCTTGCATTTGCTATTGTAACTCTCCCCTTAGGAATCATCGAAGATGTCCCTATCAAGGTAGGTAAAGATTCCTATGTTCCGTGTGACTTTATCATCTGGGAGCTGCACGAGCTGAGGAAACAAGGAAAGTTCATCCCTGAGGGCACAAGGGATGAATTGACAGTTGCTCTGGGTAACCCCGAGCATCCTGGACGTGTTAGGGCTACAGGCGCTGGTGTGGGCATCAAAGCGTTCTTTGGGCCATCCCAGTGCAAACATGTCCCAAAAGAGGGAATTCTACAAGAAGAGGTAACCTATTCTTTCTTTATAATGTTACTATAAAAGAGAAATCAATAATTAGAAGCTAACGTTTCTTTTATCCATGTATAGGTAGATAAGATAGTTGATAGGAGAGTCGATGAAGTAGTTGATAAGAGAATCAAGGAAGCAGTTGATGAAACACTCCATGGAGCAATGAGCAAGTGGCAGGCATCTCTGACTTCCACTCAGCAAATAGTACATATGGCTTCCCGCTCTACTCCTACTGCAGAGGTTGGGAGTAATCCTATAGACCCACCACCTAGCACATCCGTTGTAAGTATTTTTATGACATAGTAACTAGTCTTTTCAAGATGATATGTATACATGTATATAACATTCTTTACATAAAAAATTGTAGGGGTTGAAGCCATGCCCTCTATAAAGTAAAGAATTTGTCATTGCAGAGGCGTCGGCTTACCCATCCCTACCAGGGGAAATGTTTCATGGGTCTCCATTACTAGTTGGTTGGGTTTGTGTGAGCCTGCTATGTATATTCCCCAATTGGATGGATCTTCCATTGCCATATGCCCACCCAAATTGTGAAACGCTTGGTGAGGCATATTGTTGCCAAAAGCGGATGTCCTCTATACTGAAACTGTATGGTAAAGTTACATTACGTTAAATTGTTAGTGTGTGTATATGATGTCAATTGATCTGAAATTATATATATATATATATATATACAGACTAAAAAGAAGACACCCAGAGCATCTAGTCCTCCACCTCCACCTCCTACATTACCAAGTTGGGTTCCATCGTACCTACCTGTCCCGTTAGGTCCTAATAGTAGGGGTATGGCAATATGGTTAGGCGAACATGATATAAATTTCCCTATAACTGTTTCTATAGATGCGGATGCCACAGGTCAATCATACGAAAGCAAACTATTTATACAAGATATTTTGGAGTTGTTTCGATATGATTGGCTGAATACATCTGTGATAGAGCCATGTATAAGGTGAGATCTTCTTTATACATCCATATACCTTGTGTAGGATCTGGTGATCTGGTTTCTTATTTATTAGTGCATACGTAATACATGTTTTGCAGCTACTTAGACAAGATATGTGCAGATTTTTCATTCAAACATGTAGGATTTTTGATTCCATCTTTGATTAGTCTAGTAGCTAAAGACCCTTCGTCAGTTCAACAATACTGCTGTGATGCTTTTACAAATTTTTCTCAAAATAACAAGACGATGATAATAGCTCCATTCAATGTGGAGTAAGTTTACTTTGCTTATAATTTGGACTTAAGAAAATTACATTTTTATTGTAGATTTTGAGTTATTAATTTTTAACTTTTTTACCTCTAGTGGTTTGCATTGGGAGTTACTAGTTATTGTCCCCGAGATGTTCACTGTCTATTATCTAGATCCTAAGGGGACTAAATTGAATTCAAAATATGGACACACAATGAAAATGGCATTATTCCAGTGAGAAATATTTCATTTTCATATCTGTTAACATATGTTATTACATTACTATTTAATTATGCAATGTATTGTGTTACATTAACAATGTAGGGGTTTAGATGAGTTCAAAAAGGTTGGAGGAAAGGTCCCCAAGAAAAAGAACCAGCCAATAATTTGGAAGAACGTGGAAGTAAGTTCCTGACTGCAATATATATATTATTTATGTGAACAATGCTTAATTAGTTGTATTTTTTAATATTTTGTATGTTTCAATTTATAGTGTGCTACACAAGACAACGGATGGGCATGTGCATACTATGTGATGCGATTTATGCACATGATTATCAAATATGCCACAATGGACATCGATACCATTCCTGAGGTATTATATACAGTCTCATTAGATAATATGAAATATATCAATCTTATTTATATATTATTAATTATATATACATCATTCTCTTTGCAGGTGTTTAAAATTGACAACACTACAGGAAAGGCCTTACTAGATGTACATGATCCCTGTATGACAGAACAATTAAATGATGTAAGAGAAGAATGGGAAAAAGCCATACAAGTAGTGGGGTTTTTAAAATATAATTGGGATGTTGATAGCAAATAATGACTAAAGAATGATATTTTGTAAATGAATTTCTGAATTGTAATATGTGTGAATGTTTCTACATGTCTGAATATTTCTACATGTGCCTGAATGTTTATACATGTGTGAATGTGAAAATGGATGAAACTGTTGGTTGCTATATGAATGTTTCTACATGTGTGAATGTGAAAATGAATGGAACTGCAAATTGCTACATGAATGTTTCTACATGTGTGAAAATAAAATGGAACTGCAGGTTGCTAAATGTGTGAAAATTAATGTTGTTAATTTTATAGGTTTGTGGCCTGTTGTTGGTTGATATCAATGGATGTCATAAAACCTGCAGTTCATAACTGAACTGGAGGTTTCTCATCCTGCGACCAGCCACAGCAGGTCTACATACTGATAAGAAAAAAAAACATGAAATAGGCGTCAGTTATTTGTTTAAAACCGACGACAGATGATTACAGTGTCAGATAAATAATTATAATCGACGCCTAATGCATGTGATGTGGCGTCGATTATCAATAATAAACCAACGATGATGGTTCTGGCGTCGGTTGTCGTACTAGTAACCGACGTCGATTTCCCTAATGAGGCCAGACACCACGGCTGTGCTGGCCAGCACGGCTGTCACACCGGGCCAGACAACACGGTCGTGCTGGCCAGCACGACCATGGCAGCGAGTGAGATGGCATCGGTTTTTACTAATAAACTGACGCCGATAGTGCCCCATATGGCTCCCTTACTGTGGCGCGAAGGTTTATGGCGTCGATTTCAAAACTAATAACTGACGCCTATACCCCCCTACTGGTGCGTTTTCATTGGCGCGTGAAGGGTTGTGGCATCGGTTTGAGAACTGACGCCTAACGGTTGGCCTTTTAGCGGCACCAACATAGGTGTCGCATTAAAACCGACGTGAAAGGCCTTAAATAACTGACACGAAAGGCCGGTTATGTACTAGTGTTGCTTGGTTTTCTCAGTTCTGATGACGAAAGGTTCTGTCTATCTCAGGGTCAAAGCTAGCGGTGAGTCCGGGACTGTCTGAACGACGCATACACTAGACTTTGTGGGTACCTAGGATGGAAAGATCTTTCGGAATTTAGATTGATGGATTAGAGTCAAATTCAAGTAGATATGATCGATAACATCAAAAGTAAAAGAAAAACCTAGTTTAGTCTCAATAGAACTAGATTTAACTAGATGATTCAGTTGTCCCCGACAAAAGTGCCAGACTTTGATGTGGAATATTATCGCACTAAGAAACTCACTCAGGGCTGAAATCCTTGAGTTTTTAACCAAAACCTTGTGCAATAATACCACCCGCAAGCGGACGGGTCTTATCACAGTATAGTTGAGGATCAAATCCCAAGGGACAACTTTTTAAGAATCTTTTACTAGTCATATCTAGTGGAATCAAGACTAATATTTAGAACAAGGTTGGTTGGTTTGAGTTTAACTAAACTAAATGTAAGGAAAGTAAAGAACATGATTAAAGGTTGATTAAAAATTAATGGTGAGAATCACTAGGATGGTCTAAGGTTTCACCACCACTACACATGCAAACATATCCTAACACAAAAATCCAAGAAAGATATAACTATCCAAATAGAGCTGCAACAAAACCCCCCATACGGGCGTCGGGTTCGCGTAAGCATCACCTTAGGTATCAGATGTCTCTTACCATCCAGATCACACACTTACGGATCTGAAGATATAAATATCCAACCAAAGTTGTGGGCCCCCCTTTGCAGGCGTCAGGTACACAGAAGCGTCACCGTGGGCTAGATGTCTCGTCCCCTCATGGATCAAACACTTAATACTTTAGGGAATCCTATCAGAAGTTCTTGTCAATGAGTCAACCACGTTAATCGACATTTAAATCCTACATATTGAAGTTCTTGCAACATAGGAACGAACAAGATAAATGCAAGTAGGTGATCAATCCATAAGCATACATCGACGATTAACAACGAAATGAAAAGTTATATACAAGCCTTGGAATGTTTAGTAAAAGGACATGTAAGCATTGACAGCAGGGCTAGTCCCCACACCCCAACGAAAAGAAACTACTCACTCATGGTGAGAGAAACAAGAAAAATAAGAGAGAGAGAAGATTCTTCCATGAGCATGGTGAAGAAGATGATCGCAGCTCAGTGGACAAACGATCTTCTACACAATGTCAGGGCAGATATAGACAAGGAGGGGAGAACACCACGATAGATGGGGCAGATCTTCTCTCTCCACCTTCTCTTTCTTCTCGTGGTCCTTGCTCGCAGTAGCAGGAGCAGCTCGTGGACGTGATGGAGGTGTAGGAATGGCGTAGATGCTGCATATTTAGATCCGGATCTAGAGCTAGATCTAGATCCGGATCTAGAGCTAGATCTAGATCCGGATCTAGATCTAGATCTAGATCTAGATCCAGATGGGGTGGCTTGTAGATATGAGTTTCTACTTCAGATTTGGGTGAACGGGGTGCAAGACCACCATAGAGGTAGGCCCTTGGCTGTGGAGATTGACTCCCTAGACTCAGGACAAACATGCATCCTAACGACGTCTGGAGATGATTTCTAAATAGCGGGGGGTCACGTTCTATTTATAGGCAGGCTGGCATTGACTTACTTTCGTGACCTTGGTAATTTGCAGTAGGTTGTGGCTTTTTCATGACATGGTCGCAGATTTTGCATGCCGTGGTTGCGGCTTTTGCATTGCATGTTGCGGTCGCGGCTTTTGCATGTCGCGGTCGTGGCTTTTGCATGCCGCGGTCAGGCTTTTGCATGTCGTGATCGTGGCTTTTGCTTGCTATGGTCGCGGATTTTGCTTGCCATGGTCGCAGCTTTTCCGTGGTCACGACGTTTGCTTGCCGTGGTCGCGGCCTTTGTCGTGGGTACGACTTTTGCTGTGGTCATGTCTTTTGCATGCCGCAGTCATGGCTTTTGCCGTGGTCCCGACTTTTTCCTGTCGTGGTCACAACTTTTGCTTGCTGCGGTCATGGCTTTTGCCTTCTGTAGTCGTGGCTTTTTCCTTCCGCAGTCACGACTTTTGCTATGGTCGCAGCTTTCAAACTTGCACTGGTTTGGTCATGGAGGAAGCGAGCGATGAGGCATCGCACGGTTTTGATCATGAATAGGTAGGAGAGAAAGAATTCGACCAGGAGGTTGGAGACCATCGTGGGTAAGTTAGATATTCATGACCACAGGTAGTGTCACAATGTGCGGAGAGGTGAGGAGGAAAGGAGTAGACCACAACGTGGTTGATAGCTAGATGGGTGGAGGGCCCAGTCGAGGCACACGAAAAGGAGAGAGCCCTCGACGCTGCTGACTTGAATAAAGAAGAAAAGGGCTGTGACCAGAGATATGGGCCGAGAAGCTTGGGCCCAGACTTAACTTCTTGGACTTAATTAGACCTGCAAATAGGTGTATAAACCCGATTAAAATAAGGATAAATTCGATTAAGCCAAGTCAGCTCACATATTAGAATATAAAGCTAATAAACACGAAAATACTAAGCTAAATTGGGCCCAATATGGTGACTGAACTCGGATGAATATGTATTCATCACCTAGTCGCACATCGGTGCTACCCAAGTGAATGGAAATATTGAGTACAACTTCATCCTACAATATGTGTGAGGTGTTGCAACGATTGGATATCCCATTATCTCTGATATCTAGAGTGAAATCGAGGCATGGACTCGTCATCCTCTCAAAATTCAACTCATGTTCCTTGAACCAATAGTAGAATCTTTGAGATAATGTGACCTCAATATCATATATTGATTCACATGTGCATGCACATGCTTTTCTCAGTCTCGCTTATCATGTGGCTAGGATATCATACTCTAGTAGGAGGAACAAATCCCATATCTATCACTCAGAATCTATCCCCATGTTTCAAAGTCACCCTATCATCTTCTTTATAACAAACCATGTTTTATGACTGTGTTTGATGATGTTAAAGCGTATCCAATGACATGTGACAAGTGTAATGATTTTAGGTCTAAGAATCACAATCATCACCTTCACTATGAGTGTTGAATATGACCACCAATGATGGTTTCCATGTGTCACCCTCAACGTGGATCTGTCTGATACACTATTCCCTAACAAGTATCTATGTGCTTGGTTTGATATATCCATATAATGGCCATTGATATTCAGTCATCAACCAACCCACACTTCAGTCTTATGTGTTATAGGTGTCTATCTACCTTCCACAATAATAATCGACTAGGCACATATTCAACAATTGACATACTCTTAGCATCATATGATATTGTTCTCTAAGTCATGTACTTTAAGAAATACGTCATTGAGTATTTTCATTCTTTAGACATTCATTCTATCTCCTCATTATCTAATAACTGAGTGAAACAGATGAATTCGAAGCTTGCCTTTATGAGTATTAATCAAATCCCTTATGAAATATGTCATGTCAATCATCACATGATTTGCTCAATAGGCATACCTTACCAACAATGTCAAAACATACAAAATGACATCTAATGAGTGTAGTTACATCAGGTCAAAGAACGATAGTCACCATAAACACTATGAGAATTAACTATGACTACCATCGTACTGGTTTCCATGTGTTACTCTCATATCGGGTTTGTCCGATACACTATTCTCTAACAAGTATCTATGTGTTTGATTTGATATTACAATATCATGACTAATGACATTTTGTAATCAACCAACACACATTCTACTCTTATGTGTCATTGTTGTCTATCATCCTTCCAAAATAACATATGAATAGGGACATAGTGAGAATGGATACTATTAACATCTATATGATCTCATTGTTTAAGTTACGTACTTGAAGACAGATTTCATTGAATAATATTATTTTCTAGACATTTATTAAATTACTTCACTATCTCATAACTTAACAGAATAGAACAAATTGGAAGCTTGTATTTATTATAAATCAAATCATTTACAAGTTATGTCATTACATTCATCATATGATTGGTTCTCTGAGCACATGTACCAACAAAAACCCACTTGCACTTAGAGCTAATGATCCATGAATTTCAATCCAAGTGATCTAGCATGACCATCATGCTTCAACTGTGAATATGCTTTGATTAACGGATCAACAATATTTTTCTCAGTCGGTACTCTAAAAATGTTCACATCTCTTTGTTGTACAATCTCTTATATGAGATGGAACCACCTTTGTATGTTCTTAGAATGCTGATGCGATCTAGGTTGTTTAGCTTGTGCAACAGTCCATTGTTGTTACAATATAGCTCAATCGCATCACTAATGCTTGGAACCACCCCAAGTTCTAATAAAAAACTTCTTGATCCATTAAACTTCCTTTTTTTGCATTTGATGCAACAACATACTCGACCTCTATTGTATAATTGACAACGTTTTCCTACTTGGAATTTTTCCAGCTTATTGCTCTATTTTTCAGAAAAAAACATAAATCCTAACTATGATCGTTAGTCATCTTTATAAGTTTTGAAGCTTGCATCTATGTAACGTTTTACCACAAAATCATCCTCTCCACTGTAGACTAGGAACTGATCCTTAGTTCTTCTCAAGTACTTAAGGATGCTCTTCACGAATGTCCCGTGAGCATCACATGGATATGAATTTTATTTGCTTATCATGCTCAAGGCATATGAGACATCAGGACGAGTATACAAAATTGCATACATGATTGATCTGATTGGTGATGCATATGGAGTCATATCATGCATTCCCTCTCTTGACAAGAACTGAGACATTGAGTTTTAGAGTTGGCAACTACATGAGTCATGGGCACGTTTCCTCTCTTTGAGATCTCCATGTTGAATTTGTTCAACACTTTGTCATGTATGTGCTTTGACTTAATCAAAGAAACCTACTTGATCTATCTCTATAGATCTTAATCCCCAATATGTAGGATGCATCTCTCAAGTCCTTAATTGAAATCGTATGTCCCAACCATGTCTTTACCTTTTAAACAGTGGGAATGCCATTCTTTCATAAATCGTATGTCATCCACGTACAATATGAGGAATGTCACTATTCTCCCACTAACCTTCTTGTACACACAAGGTTTATCTTCATTTTGAACAAAGCCAAACTCTTTTATTGTCTCATAAAAAAGAATATTCTAGCTCTGAGATGCTTGCTTCAATTTATAGACTGACCTTTGTCATGTCATGCACACATCCTCAAAAAGATTCCCATTAAGGAATGTTGTTTTAACATCCGTCTGCCATATCTCATAGTCATAATAAGATACAATAGCAAGCATGATACTGATGGATTTAACTATGACTACTGGAGAAAAGGTTTTGTCATAGTCAACATCTTGAATTTGTCTAAAACCCATCACAACCAATCTAGCCTTATAGGTTTGTACTTCACCATCCATGCTAGGCTTCTTCTTGAAGACCCACTTGCACCCTATGGGTTTTACCCCTTCAAGTGGATCCACCAAGGTTCATAACTTGTTGATGTGCATGAATTCCATCTTAGATCTCATGAACTCAAGTCATTTCTCAGTTTTTGGTCCCTTAGTAGAATCCAGATAAGCTATTGGCTCATCATTTGTGGCCAATTCACCTCCTTCCTAAGTAATAAGATATCCAAATCTCTTAGGTTCAAGGCATGTCCTGTTATATGTACGAGGTCCATGTGTTACGTGAGGAATTTGAGATTGCACAAAAATTCGTGATTATCCTTGTTCCTCATGTACATCTATGGTTCAATTCTTTTTTATTGGTCTCAAAATTCTTCGAGTTACACTTTCCTCCCACTTATTCCTTTGGAAATGAAATCCATCTCTTGGAATGCATCATCTCTGGAAACAAACACTTTGTTTTCTAATAGGGAATAGAAGTAATATCCTTTAGTTTCCATTGGATATCCAACAAAATAGCATTCTTCAGACTTAGGGCCCAAGTTTTTAGGAAATATTTTCCTAACATTAGCTTCACATCCCTATATCCTCATAAAAGACATATTGGGACGTTCCCATGACATATCTCATATGGTGTCTTTCGAACCAGTTTAGATGGTACTCAATTTAGTGTAAATGTTGCGATTTGTAGAGCATAACCCAAGTAGGTAGTAGGAAGTTCAGTCAAACTCATTATTGATCACACCATGTTGAGTAATGTGCAATTCTTTCTTTATGATACACCATTATGTTGAAGTATTCTAGGTGGAGTCCATTGAGATACAATCCCATGGCCTCTTAGAAAGTCCTCAAACTCTTATCTTAAGTATTCTCCACCTTGATCAGAACAAAGTGCCTTAATACTTTTTCCAAATTAGTTCTATACTTCATTCATAAACTTCTTGAACCTTTCAAGAGTTTCTCACTTATGTTTCATTAAATTAACATAGCCATACCTACTGAAGTCATAAGTGAAGGTAATGAAGTACTGATACCCACCTCTAGTGGTTGTTATAAACGGCCAACATACATTAGTATGTATGAGTCCTAACAGATCACTAGCCCTCACATTATTACCAGTGAAAGCGGTCTTGGTCATTTTTCCCATCAAACAAGACCCACATGTCTCTATAGATTCAAAATCAAAAGAGTCTAGATAACCATATTTATGGAGTCCAGATATGCAATTCTAATTTATGTGCCCTAGACGACAATGCCACAGGTATGTTTTCTTTGATTTGTCAAGTTTTAGACTTTTTGTATTTACATTATATACATCTAACATTATATCTAATAAATGAAAACCATAAACATCGAGGCACTTCCATAAAAGATCTAATCTTTAGAAATAGAACATTGACCATTGTTAATAGGAAACTCATATGCATCATTATCCATACATGATACAAAAATAATGTATATATTTATGGTAGGTATGTAATAGCAGTTCATTAATTCTATTACAAGCCCCGTGAGCAGAAATAAACTACAGGTTCCAACTATTTTTTTATCGATGTATCATCATTTGTAGCTCACAATTAAACCTCACCCCTTTCCAAAGGCCTACTTATTTTCAGATCCTGCATAATTTAGCATGTGTGAGATCCACATCTAATATCAAGTAACCATGATGAAGAAGTAGATAAGTTTATTTTTATGATGTATATACCTAAAGTGGATATCACCATCCCCAACTTCTTCTTGAAAGACTTCAAATATAAAGGAATGAATCCTCTTGTACTTTTATTTCTCCTCATCTTGAGTGTTGAAAATGTCAATTTGGACTTTGACTCAACCTTTATTTCATCCTTAGTCTTTACTACACTGATCACTATCACATATTTGTCCTTATTTATTCTTGCTTCAGTGTGAATCAATATACCAAGAAAATCTGACATCAGTCTGGCCTATTGATTAAAATGATTACATACAATAAAATGGCTATATGATTCTGGAAAAGATTTCAGAATCATATCCATGGACAACTCTTGGCTTAATGATAATCACAGTTCTTAAATTTGATACACATGTCCAAGTAGATTGAGCATATGATCCTCTATCAAGTCTCCTTCTGTCAGTATACACTCAAAGAACACCTTCATGACATTATCCCTTTCTTACCTTGTGAAATTATGGTTCACCTTCTTAAGATTTGTTACCATCTCTAGGATCCCCATGTCCTCACATTACTCATGCAATTCTTTGTTATTCCATCTTAGCATAAGGTACTTTATGTCCAGGGCATCATTGGCATGCTTCTAATAAGCATCCACTTTAGCCCTAGTCATATCACGAGCAAATATTTCTGGAACTAGTTTGTCAAGGACATAGATCTTGCACTCTTCATTGTGAACCCTTCTTAAGGTCCAAAACTAGTTATGGAAATTTGTTCCGTTAAGATTGTCCTTCTTCAGGATTGATCACAACAACAAATTTTTTGTCATTTGATTCTATTAGAGATAATTTCCATAGTTGTTGAAAACCTTTGATTTGATTTGAAATTATCTGATGATATCAATTAGATCTTTAGTTAATTATTTCTCCCACTATTTTATTCAAATTTATAGCCCTCTATATCAATTCAGAAGATTGTAGCTTATAACCTTCTAGTGAGCCAAGTCCAAAATGATTCAAGTATTACCCAACCAATGCCAGCGTCTATAGTTAACCACATAGGTAGGCAACTTTATCCAATTGCATAAAATCTAATTCCTAGATAGTTGATATGCACAACTCTTTGTCATAATCATCTTCTTGACTTTGGAGCTTAATACCATTAAGAATCACCTGTTAAGCCTAAACAGAAGGCCAACATGATAGATATGCACCCAACTTTGGTAGGACCTACATATCAACCATCACACTTCCACAAGATGGACGGTGCACCATGCTTTGGCGTAACCTATGCTTTTTCGATCAAGCTATTCATGTGTGATGCTAATGGGAAGCATCTTAGGCTTTATATTTTAGTTTGTATTTATTAATACATATACTTTATCCAATCACCACGCATATAGTATGTATCATATACATGCTATATCCCACAACAACAAAAAATGCAATAAACAAAAGTGATAGTTATGGGCATTCCATTGTAATTCCTTGGATCCACAAGGAATTACCACAACTTAAGTCCACTTCTCATGCATTAACCTATTGTTGATGAAGTTATGTGCTTTGCCAATCTGGTTTAACTAGTTCAACCCTTGAACCAGTCGTCTCGCCTCCTGTCCGGTCGGTGCGGCTCCTCTAACCGATCAGTTTGCCTTGTCCTTCGGGTCCTCCTTGGTTCTCTAGTCGGTCGGTCCTGG
Source organism: Alisma plantago-aquatica (assembly GCA_963693085.1). Taxonomy (NCBI): domain Eukaryota; kingdom Viridiplantae; phylum Streptophyta; class Magnoliopsida; order Alismatales; family Alismataceae; genus Alisma; species Alisma plantago-aquatica. Next base: position 597,641,269 of record OY856413.1, on the reverse strand, counting down.
ATCCACTAGCCTATCGATTCAGAGATGAGATGGTTGGGTTGGTCTGCCTGTTGACTATCATCTTCTTCATTACAACAAGAATGTAAACTATCCCACTAGTACATGATTACAGTGAAACCTTGAATAACATTCGAGGGGAGAAAAAGTAGCAGATAATTAACTTACATGTAAAAACTAAGATAGAGGTTTCGCATGAAAACTGAGATAGAACAAGAGATAAACACAAAACCACCATGCACAGATAATTATGGTTATTCACCATAACCATCTCACACATCCACCATGAAAACTCACTTTTAGGGGGATGCATGTAAATTTCATATATATATATATATATATATATAATAGTTTGGGATTTATGTTATATTTTATTAGACATTAATATTCACAAAACATGCAATGAGAAACGATAAAACAAATACATGATCATATTGATAATTGCAAGATATAGTAGATTAACCTATATCTAATACCACTATAGGGATATATGGCATTAGGTAGGCATCAAAAACAAAAATTTTACTATTACATTCTCCATTAAACTAGCATATCATGTTAATAACTATTAATGAAAAGATGGTTTCAAGGATAGATTTGATCCTCGAGCAAGTCCAACGACATCTCCTCGATGTTTTTGTGCATCCTAGTCTGAAGTCGCACAACATACATCATTTATGTCGTCCTCCTAGTTGATCACCGCGGATGACAAGTTGACAATGTCATCTTAGAATCAACCAAAGGACTCTTGCCTCTATATTAGTCCACACAGACCACTAGGAACTCCTGTCATCCTACTAGAATAGACAGGAAGGAGTATCCCCCTTCTAATGGTGTACAAGTCACCAACTTGCTCTCCCACAATAATTATTATTCTCCCTCAATGTCCCTCCATAGTTGGGTAGGACTTGCTTGGGCTCCCTTGGTTACCACAACCAGAGAGGACAATAATTCTTTGAGCAATTGATTCTCAATTTTGTGTCGTGGGAAGCCCCATGTACCCTCTATTTATAGAAGGGGTTAGGGTCTGGGTTCCTAGATTGTACAAGAGTAGAATGGTTCACAATTTCCATGAGTTTCACAATCTATGACAGGTGAGCCAATCGGTTCACTGGAGAACTAGTTTGTTGGGTAGTGAGTCGATTGGTTCAGGTAGTGAACTTGTTGATTTCACATGTTTCCTAATAGCAAATAAATTTAGAATTCATTTCCAATTAATGTCCAACATTAATTCCTCATGTCAATCGAATTGGACAAGTGAAACGATTCAACTATTCTCATGTTTTAGGAAATCACCATTTGTTTTGGTTTGTCTGACTGAGCCAATTGGTTCACTAGATGAACCGGTAGTCTCACCAACTTGATTCGACTGGTTCACCCTGTGAGCCGTTCGATTGGTGTCCAGATTCATGCATAATTTAGCCAATTCAATTTTCAATCAACTTGACACTAACCAGTTGGTTCATCTCTTGATTTTGATGGTTTTTAGTCCCCAGTTAATTGGTTGTTTAATTGAATACCTAAGCATCTTTAGTAATCAAATTAAGCATCATTCATGTATAAACTCCTATTCCAAGTGAGTTTCTATGTGTTTCACACTATAGGTCCCATATTACGTTGGCAGTGAATATCCATAACCATTTATGATATCACAAGCAAAAAGCAGTGCCTAGTCACACACCATTGCTACCAATAAAATGGAAAGTTATAGAAAAACTTCAATGTACAATATGTGTTTGGTGTTGCGATGTTTGTATAGTTACTTTGTCACTAATGTCCATATTGGGCATGGAGTAGTCATCCTCTTCAACATTCATCTTTGTTCTTTACTATAGCAGACTATCTGAGATATATGTAAGCTCAATATCATATATTGACTCACATGTGCATGGACATGCATTTCTCAGTATTTCCAATCATGTGGCTCGGATATCATACTCCTATAGGAGGGATGAATCCCATCTACATTACTCACTGTCATCCCGATGTGTCATAGTATACTCGACCATCACCTTTATGGAAACCCTTATTTAAGATCACAATGGATAATGTCAAAGCATAAGATTGACATGTGAGGAGTTTAGTAACTTCAGGTCTAAGAATAATAGTCACCACAAACACTATTAGAATTAACTATGACTACGAAGTACTAGTTTCAATACTAAGAACTATAGTAACTTCAAGTATGCCCGATACACTATTCTCTAACAAGTATCTACGTGCTTGGTTTGGTATCTCCATATCATGACTAACGAGATTTTGTCATCCACCAACACACAATCTACTCTTATGTGTCATTGTTGTCTATAAGCCTTCCACAATAACATCTGACTAGGGACATAGTGACAATGTATAATCTTAACATCCATATGATCTCAATGTTCTAGTTATGTACTTAAAGAACATATGGAATAGAGTAATATCGTTTTAGACATTTATTATGTTACTTCATTGTCTCATAACTGAATTAAATAGAATAAATTAGAAGCCTGGTTTTATTATAAATCAAATCATTTATAAGTGATACCATTAAAATCATCATATGATTGGGTATGTGGGAATATATGCCAACAAGGTAAACATCACAAGATACATTTTAACAAATATGTTCAAAGGATCATAATTAAATGATGAGGAAGGCTTTACTACTATCATCAATCATAGGAAGCATCAGGTAGCTATGAAGATGAGCAATCCCCCACTAAAGATCCCCATGTTCGTCATCCCACACAATGTATATTTTTGGTAGCTCCGTAAGGGGCATTAGAAGAGGAAATGTAGACTATAGAAACTATGCTATCTATGCTGATTCATAGAACACCTCATCGAGCATTGTCACCATACTCCAACATTTCAAATCCTAAATATTAGATATTCTATCATCTTCCCTATGATGATGCCTCATCACCCTGATGACACTCACATGATGTTCACGAAAAGGCCATAAAGAAAACCTCAGTGGTATTGAAGGAAGACAATCAACATTGTAGGGAATCTTCCTAGACCCTTAATATTTTGTGATCAGAAGAAACATCATGGAAAGAGATAAACAAGGATCATGAAAAAGAGTTGCAGTGTAATTTTGATCTTGTCTAGATTTCTAACAAATAGTCATACGCTTTCTTTGATACACCCAACAGCCTAAATCAAGAAGTAGAGCATAGGTTGAATTTTCTAAAAGGACGCACTATCGTTATATAAAAGACAGAGGGATACATTTTGTGTATCTAGAAGGAGGGATTTAGTCTATGGATCGAGAAGCTACCACTATCATGTAGACATGAAGTCACGGTTAAGTAGAAATAATCATGTGATGATTGTAATTATGCATTAGATACCTAATTTGATAATTATAAAGGTAACATTATCTATTATGTTTGTTTCAATCATGAGATGACGACACAAACATAGTAAATGTCTAAGGAATGATGTTACTTGATGAAATATGTCTTTAGGTTGAGGATATGAACAATGAGATCATATGTATCATATAATTGCATACATTCTTGATATGTCCCTAGTCGAATATTATTGTGGAAGAAAAATTAACAACAATAATACATAAAACTAGATTGTGTGTTAATTGATGACAGAGTCTCACTGGGCTAGATATGTGATATGAACTCAAACACACAGATACATGTTAGAGAAAATTGTATTGGACAAATTTGCCTTGGGAGTGATACATGGAGACCATGGATTGGTAGTCAGAATCAGCTTTAATGATGATAGTGGTGATTCTGGTTCTTAGACCTGAAGTCATTGTACTCATCACATGTCATTTGATGTATTTTGACATCATACAACATGAACTTGACTAAATGTTTCCATAAAGGAGATTCTTGGGGGCATTGTGACACATGGGGATTGAGTGTGATGGGATTTTTCCCTCCTAGAGGAGATTGATATTCTGGACACTTGATAAGTGAGATTGAGAAACATATGACCACACACTCATGTGATTTTAAATATGAAATGTGAGATCACATGCATCTGATATAGTCTTCTCTAGTTCAAGGAACCTGAATTGAACATTGATTAATTGATGATTTCATACCTCGAGTTTAATCTGGATATTAGAGGAAAAGGAACTATATGATCACAACAACACTAATCAAAAATTGTAAGTGGAATTTATTCTCCAACTTTCCAATTACTTGGGTAGTTGTAATGTGTTTCTAGATACCTCTCATTGCTTGTGATGACATAAATTTTTTATGAACATTCATTACAAATGTTTATCTGGCACCTGTAGGGTCACACACATAGCATGCACTTGGAATAGGAGTTTAATCATGAACAAGATTTAACTTGATTACTAAAGTGTTTAGGTAGTCAATTTAAACAACATTTGTTGTAAATTGACTGACTGGTATTTAAACTACCCGATTCATAAATGAAGCACCCAATTCAGAACATGAATTGACAGGTTCATAAGTGAAACAACCTATTCAAAATCTAAATCAATTGTTACAGATGTGAAGCAACCACTTGAACGATGAATATGAATGGATCAAGGATTGATGTTGGTGTCATGCTGTATATTAATGGTCACTATTGAAAGCCAATATGCTTGCAAATGGGAAATATAGAAAATTGACAAATTCAAATGTTGAGTCGACCGATTCACATGTGAACCAACCATTTCACATACAAACTAATTGGTTCATAAGTGAACCGACCGTTTTGTAATTCAGAAAATCCAAAAATAGTGAAAATTTGTCTCTTCAACTCCATCTTAATCTGGGAACCTTTCCCATGACCATTCTATAAATAGAGGGTGTAGTCAACACTTTCAGAGATACAACAATAATCTCTAACAATTTGTCCTCTCTAGTTGTGGTAACTAGAGATCCCTAACAAGTCTCACCCTTAAAAGGGAGAGACAACAAGACAGACAACGTGGGAGAGTGAATCAATACAAAGACATTGACATTCACAGGGACAACTGCTTCTGGTTGCCTCTGGTAGTGCAACGTAGTGTTCTAAACAGCGATAATCAGTGTACAGGCGGATGGGGTACCGAATAGAGTATGCACGGTATGCGAGAGTATAAATGGGAGAATTATCAATTTTATTCGGTTTTGATTTTTTTTAATATTAGTTATAAATAATATAATTTATATGTTGACTATATCCAAGTTATGTATTAGTCATATATTAGAATTTTACAACTACAATTTGAGTAAAATCTTCTTGTAATATGAGATTAATCATGTCCTAAAAGGAGGAAGTTAAACTTCATTTCGATTGTAACTAAGCATAGACACAAACAAAATGAACTATATCTAAGTCATCAATATAAAGAATATGCATCTAAATCAATATTCAATAAGGAGCAAAAAAGAAGAACAATTAGTCAGAGATTAATATTGTAGTAAATAAGTAATTAGAAACATTGATGATATTAGAGATGAAAACATCAAAAACAAGAATCAATTCAATAAACATTAACTATAAACTTATTGAGAAAACATGGGAAAAAGACCAAATATGTGAAGAGGGCCAAGAGAATGTAATTGTAACGACCAATAGAAGGGTTAGAAAAAGTTATTGTAAAAAATATATTATTTCAGTTGGATTTAGAAAATCCCTGGTTAATGAGTTGATTATTCCCCAGAGCGGCCGATTAATCAGCCCTGGACCGATTATAGGTCCGATTATGCATATGCGGGGCGGTAGACCTACAAAACTTAATATTCAGTCTATTATTTGACCGATTAGACTGATTTTCTAAACACTGGTGCAACGTAGAATTCCTAGTGGTCCGCGTGGACTATGTAGTAGCGTGGAGGATGTTGCTGCCATACTAGGTGGATAACAACCACCACCATCTGTGATGTTGTACTAGGAGGCCATCACCAATTTTTCATGTGCCACTTGCAAAGTATGCACATCACTATGCAAGAGTTGTCACTGGACTTGCTCTAGGACTAGATATACCTATCGTTACCTTCTTTACTAGATACATCATTGTTGATGTGATTCCTCTGGAAAGTAATAGTGGCAATTTTTTTTATCTGTAGCCTTCTCTGTCGCTCCTATTCCCTAAGAGTGGTATTAAAGCCACGTCCAGTTACATTGTATATGGATTTAAATTGATATGATTGGATTTATTTATTGTATAAAATACAAATATGAAAATGATGAATGTGAATATATGATTAAATACAACATAAGATCCAATATATATATATATATATATATATTTATATATATATATATATATATGATACAATATGTATTTAATCTATACGAGTCACCCTTAAAGTGGTCTAGTGGTGGATATAATCGTGGTTATGGCCACAACCCCTGTAGACTATGTGCATGGTTGATTGATTCATTTCTTGTTTTTACTCATTTTGCATATCGAGCCTATCCTCTCCTTTCTAATTGTAAATTAATGCTCTTCTTCCTATATTCCCTTTGAATGTAACTTAGGGTTTTCCATTTTACACATTAATATGTAATAGGATAGTTTTAAGCAATGTTTCATTGTGATAAGATATTTTTCACTATAGGAGTCGACCTACTAAGAGTCGAGTCAATTGACCAAAGGACCGAGGATTCCAAATATTGGAGGAGACAACCGACCGATTGGAGGCCCAATTGATCAACTAGAGGAGTCCAAGCAATCACCTGAGCCGAGAGCCAGTCAACTGACATGATGAAACTGACCGAATGACCCAAAGGCTAATCGATTGTCTGAAGGATTCATCTGACTGATTGGGCACACACAAGTATTGGAGTACATGTTGCTACATGTGATGTGGACCTTTGGGGTAGAAATTATTTGTGGCTCTTTAAAATTTCATTAGACTGGCCATAACCATCGTCATATATTTCTGAATGCATGATTTTTGTTTGTGGATATAAGATATATACTATACATACTTTAAGTATGTGGTGATTGGATATGTATATGTATTTATATTTAAAACCTTCAATAAATATTAAGTCTGAGTTGCTTTCCATAAGCAACATACATGAAAATATTGATCCACCAACCATTGGCACACCCTAGCATGGTGGTCTGTCTATCCCATGGATGTGTGATGGTAGTTATGTGGGTCTGCCTTAGTAGGGCGCAATTCTATCAGTTGGCTTTTGGGTTAGGCTTAACTAGGTGACCTTAATAGGATTCAGTGCCTAGAAGCATACAAATGTGTTGGGTTTTAGGGGAGGCAGAGAAGCAGCGGAAACAAAAAAAATTCTCCCCAAACCCAGAACAAAAGAAATCGCGTCAACGTCTATATAATAGGAAAGATGGTTTGTGAATCATACCTTATCCTGAGGCTTGCTCGGCGACAATATCTCGCGCCTTGCGCGGTCTTCACCTCCGGTCTTGGACGATGTTTGTGCAGCTCCTGGTTGCACTGGAACTGACGACTCCTCCTACCGGACTGTCGGATGACAGTTGTCCTCCTGAGCGGTAGTGACCGCCCGCCTCTGTAGTAGTCCACACAGACCACCTGGAACTCCACTCTCCTTGTCCCATAAGGAAGTGGAAGGAGTCGCACCCTCCTGTTGACGTACTAGTCTCCAACACACTCTCCTACTGCCAATTGCAACTGCAGTTGTCCTTCCCTTGCTGCACCTCCCTTTGCGGGAAGCACTTGCTCGGGCTCTCTCTCGGTTACCAAAACCAGAGAGAATGACAACTTTGCAGAGCAATCAATTTGCACTGAGTTGTACTCTGAGAAGCCCCCAAAACCCCTATATATATAGGCGGGTCATGGGACATGGTTCTCTATCCCCGGTAATATGGGACTAAAAGAAGGAGTAGAAGGGTTCGAGATTTTCCACAAAAGCAATCAACTCGCAACCTGAACCGATCAGTTCACAAGTGAACCGGTTGGTTGGGGACCTGAACCGGTCGGTTGGAGCACCAAACGATCGGTTGGGACCCTTGAACCGATCGGTTCACTCACAAACCGGTCGGTTGGAGTTCCAGGTTGGTTCCCGATTGACTTTCCTTCTTTTTGTTTCTAATTGGTATCGAATACCAATCCTATTTCCAATCAAATTGGATAATTGAAACGAAAGGAAAATTGTCACCAATCCTACTTTCCCAAGTTTCTCGGTTGCACTAGTTGAACCGATCGGTTCAACACTTGAACCGCTCGTTTCACTCTATGCATGAGCCGATCGGTTCAACAATTGAGCCGACCGGTTCAGCAACCTCAGCCGACTGGTTCATCATATGAACCGATCGGTTGGGAGTGCAGGTTGTGCAGAATCAGTCAAATGCGATTTCAATCAATCTGATACTCCAATCAATGCGTCCAACACCTTGAACATCATGATATTGAGCTATCGATTAATTGATTGTTTAATTGAACTACTAAACTCCTTTAGTAATCAATCTAAACATTGCTTGTGGACAAAACTCCTATTCCAGGTTAAATCCTATGTGTGTGACCTTGTAGGTCCATTTCACGTTGGCAGTGAAAGTCTATAACACTTATGACTTCACAAGCACAGAGCGGTTCCTAGTCACACATCATTGCTACCCAAGTGAAATAGAAAGTTGGAGAACAACTTTCCTCCCTAAAATCCTTGAATGGTGTTATAGTGAATGTATAATTCCTTTGTCACTGATATCCAGAATGAACTTGAGGCATGGAACAGTCATCCTGTCAATGTTCATTCATTTCCTTGATCTCAGAGTAGACCGAGTGAGATGTGTGTGACATCAATATCACATACTGATTCACTCGTGCATGTGCATGCCTTTATCAATCCTACTCATCAAGTGGCCAAGGATATCAAACTCCCTTAGGAGGGACAAATCCCATATCTATCACTCACCCCTCAAAAGCCCCATGTGTCAAAGTCACCCAATCATCACCTTTATAACAACCCATGTTTCAGGACTGAGTTTGATGATGTCAAAGTGTACCCAACGATAAGTGTTGAGTGTAGTGATTTCAGGTCTAAGAATCACACTCACCACCATCACTGTGACAGCTGACTGTGACTACCAAGTCATGGTTCCATGTGTCACTCTCATGGTGGGTCTGTCCGGTACCTTGCTCTCTAACAAGTACCTATGTGCTTGGTTTGATATCATTGTATCATGACTAATGAGATTATGTCATCAACCAACACACAATCTAGTCTTCAATGTTATTGATGTCTATTGTTATTTCCACAATAACAACCGACTAGGGACTAAACAGGAAAGAATACTCTTAACATCCGTATGATCTCATCATTTAGGTCCTCAACCCAAAAGCATACGTCATTGAGTAAAACAATCTTTAGACATCTATCATGTTACACCATCATATCAGAAACAATTTAAACATATAGATTGGAAATTTCCTTTATTATTATTCAAATCATTTACAAAGTATCCCATTACAATCATCATATGACTTGCTCTATGGGCATACATACCAACAGACTCCCACTTGCACTTAGAGCCAGTCACCAAGGAAACACAGTCCTTGTGACCTAGCATGACCATCATGCTTCTGCTGAGAAAGGGCCTTAGTCAGTGGATCAACTATGTTGTCTTCAGTTGGTACTTTGCAAATCTTCACATCTCCTCGCTGTACGATCTCTCGTATGAGATGGAAGCACCGCAGTATGTGCTTGGACCACTGATGTGATCTGGGCTCCTTAGCTTGTGCAATAGCTCCATTTTTGTCACAATACAGCTCAATTGCATCACAGCTACTGGGAACTACACCAACATCAGAAATGAACTTCCTGATCAACACAGCCTCCTTTGCTGCATGCGAAGCAGCAATATACTCGTCCTCTGTAGTAGAATCGGCAACTGTTTCTTGCTTGGAACTCTTCCAGCTCACAGCTCCATTATTAAGGCAAAACACAAATCCTGACTGCGATCTGTAATCATCTTTATCGGTTTGGAAGCTTGCATCGGTGTAACCCTTTACAAACAGCTCTTCCTCACCGCGGCCGTAAATAAGAAACTGATCCTTAGTCCTTCGCAAGTACTTGAGGATGTTCTTCATGGCTGTCCAATGAGCATCCCCGAGATCTGACTGGTACCTGCTCGTCATGCTTAGAGCATACGAGACATCTGGGCGTGTGCACAACATAGCGTACATGATGGACCAGATGGCTGATGCATATGGGATCCCATTCATACTCTCCCTCTCTTCACAAGATTGGGGACATTGAGCTCTAGAGACGGTGACTCCATGTAACATGGGGATGTTGCCTCTCTTTGAGTTCTCCATGCTGAACCGCTTCAACACCTTGTCAATGTACGTGCTTTGACTTAGTCCGAGAAGCCTTCTAGATCTATCTCTATAGATCTTGATTCCTAGAATGTAGGATGCTTCTCCTAAGTCCTTCATTGAGAAAGTTTTCCCAAGCCAAGTCTTTACCTTCTCTAAGGCTAAGACATCATTCCCCATCAAAAGTATGTCATCCACATACAATATGAGGAATGTGGTCGAGCTCCCACTAACCTTCTTATACACACAAGGTTCATCTTCATTTTGAATAGAGCCGAACACTTTGACTTCCTCATCAAATCAAAGATTCCAACTCCGAGATGCTTTCTTCAATCCATAGATTGACCTTTGCAGTTTACAGACTTTTTTGGCATTCTTTGGATCTATAAAACCTTCAGGCTGTGTCATGTACACATCCTCATGTATATTCCCGTTAAGGAATGTGGTTTTAACATCCATCTGCCAAATCTCATAGTCATAATAAGCTGCAATAGCAAGCATGATCCTGATGGACTTAATCATGGCAACTCGAGAAAAGGTTTCGTCATAGTCAACACCTTGAACTTGTCGAAAACCGTTTGCAACCAATCTACCTTTATAAGTTTGCACATTGCCATCCATGTCGGTCTTTTTCTTGAAGACCCACTTGCACCCTATGGGTTTTACCCCTTCGGGTGGTTCCACCAAAGTCCATACTTTGTTGGAGTACATGGATTCCATCTCGGATCTCATGGCTTCAAGCCATTTCTTAGAATCTGGTCCCTCCATAGCCTCTACGTAGGTAGTTGGATCATCATCTATGATCAACTCTCCACCTTCCTGAGTTACAAGGTATCCAAACCTCTCAGGTTCAAGGCGAGTCCTACTAGATCTACGAGGTCCTTGTGTTACCTGAGGAGACTGAGAGACCACAACACCTTGTGAATCTGCATTTTCCTCTGGTACATCTACCGGTTCAATGTTTTCTTGTTGGGCTTGAACCTCTTCAAGCTCTATATTCCTCCCACTGATTCCTTTGGAAATAAATCCCTTCTCTAGGAATACAGCATGCCTGGCAACAAACACTTTGTTGTCAGTAGGGTGGTATAGATAATATCCCTTGGTCTCCTTGGGATATCCAACAAAATAACATTTATCGGATTTGGGTACAAGCTTATGAGGAAACATTTTCTTGACGTAAGCCTCACAACCCCAAATCTTCATAAAAGACAAATTGGGACGCTTCCCAGTCCATATCTCATATGGTGTCTTTTGAACCGATTTAGATGGTACACTGTTAAGTGTAAACGCGACGGTTTCAAGAGCATAATCCCAGAAAGAAATTGGAATATCAACAAAACTCATCATTGATCGCACCATATCTAACAATGTGCGATTCCTTCTTTCAGACACACCATTATGATGTGGTGTTCCAGGCGGAGTCAACTGTGATATAATACCACGGGCTCGCAGAAGGTCCTCAAACTCCTGGGTCAAGTATTCTCCACCTCGATCGGAACGAAGTGCCTTAATACTTTTACCAAGATGGTTATGTACTTCATTCATGAAATCCTTGAACCTTTCAAGGGTTTCTGACTTATGTTTCATCAGGTACACATAGCCATACCTACTGAAATCATTAGTAAAGGTAATGAAGTACTGATACCCACCTCTGGCATTTGTTCTAAAAGGCCCACATACATCAGTATGTATGAGTCCTAATAGATCACTAGCTCTCTCACCTTTACCTGAAAAGGGAGTCTTGGTCATCTTGCCCAACAAACAAGATTCACATGTCTCTATTGATTCATAATCAAAAAAGTCTAGATAACAATCTTTATGGAGTCTAGAAATGTGCTTCTCATTTATGTGCCCTAGAGGACAATGCCAGAGATATGTTTTGTTTGAGTCGTTGAGTTTTTGCTTTTTGGTGTTTATGTTGTATACACTTGTCTCCAAGTCTATCAAGTATAGACCATAAGACATAGGGGAACTGCCATAAAAGATCCCATCTTTAGAAATGGAACACTTTCCATTCTTAATAAGAAATTCAAATCCATCTTTGTCCAAAAAAGAGACGAAAATGATATTCCTATTTATGGCAGGTACATAATATCAGTTCTTCAACTCTATTATTAGCCCACTAGGTAGAGTTAACTCATAGGTTCCTACGGCACTGGCGGCAACTCTTGCCCCATTAGCAACACGTAGTTCAACCTCGCCTTTCCCTAAAGGCCTACTTCTCTTAAGATCCTTCACATTTGAACAAATGTGAGATCTGCATCCGGTATCAAGTACCCATGATGAAGAAGTAGTAAAGTTAATCTCTATCACGTATACACCAGAAGTAGAGATCTCTATCTCCGACTTCTTCTTCCATTGTTCCTTCCATCCTCTCCATGTAGAAGAAATTAGTTTGGCGAGAGAACACTTCTCTCCCTTACCTACTTTCTTATTCACCAACGCATTAAGCATACATAGAGTGGATTCTAAGGCTCCTGGTATGTCTGGATTGTGCAGAACACTTCTCACAGTCCTCAACCAGTTATGGAATTTATTCTCAATTAATTTGCCCATTTTAAAAGATGACTCTTTTGCCATTCTACAAGAGAAAATTTGCATTTGTCAAAACCTTTTTGATTTGATATGAATAAATTTGACGATAGTTAATTAGGCCTTTAATTAATTACCGCTCCCACTATTTTTGACTCAAATTGATAGCCCTCACCATCAATTCGGAAGATTGCAGCGTACAATCTTCTAGTGCGTCAAGATCCTGGAATCCTCTAAGCCATGGACCAGCTTTGGATGTCACCCACAACTCAGATCTTCCTGGTAGGCAACTCTTGCCAATTGTATCATATGCAACTCTTGATGAATGAACATGTGAAACACCTTGCCATGAACATTCCGTGCCTCTGGGCTTAGACGCTCTAAGAATCACCAGTTAAGTCAAACCCAAAAGCCGACACGGTAAACATGCACCCTGCTTTGGCAGAACCTACATGTCGACCCTTCACACTTCCACAAGATAGACGGTGCACCACGCTTTGGCGTAACCTACGCTTGGTCGATCAAGTTTTCCATGTGTGTCGCTAATGAAAGGCGTATAAGACTTCATATTTTAATGAGGGATTTGGTTTTATATACATATACATATCCAATCACCACAATATATAGTAAGTATCATATACATGCTATATCCGACAGAAAACATGCAAAACGATAAAAAGCAATGATTATGGCCATCCTATTTGTGATTCCTCGAGCCAAGAGGAATCACAGTCATCTAGGTCTACATCACATGCAAACTTTACAAGATGAAATCTGTGCCTTCCTTTTTGGGTTTGATCAGCTCATCTCCATGACCGATCGTCTCGCCATTAGGTTGGTTGTTCGGGTGCCACCAGCCGATCGACTGGCACCTCCAGCCGATCGGTTCACCGGTCGTCGTGCATCTACTCAGGTCGCCACCCGCTCGTCTCGTTCCTCGAACTGGCCGTCTGGATCACCAACCGATCGTCTTCAGGTTGTCCGCCGGTCTTCGACATAACAGGAAATAAAATCTATCCTATTTAAATTTGAATTGTGAAACCCCGAGTTACATTCGGGGGGAGCAAAGGTAGGAAAAGAATTCTCGAATTATTTTGAGTTACATTAGGAATAAGAGAAGGGGAATCGGTGCACAGACCAAGATGCAAGCAACCACACAAACAACCATACACAAATATAGGGGTTTATTGGCCATAATCATGCTACACATCCACCATAAAACTTGTTTAAGAGCGACGCGTGTCGAGTGCATTAATATTCCATATCATATATGTATATTAGGGATTTGTGGATTGGACATGTATAAAGCCGATATTATTCACATCTCATGCAATAAATAAAGGCGACAAACCAAAATCAATCATATCGATAATCCTAAAATATAGAGCTGTTGACCTGGCTCTGTTACCACTGTTGGGTTTTAGGTGAGGCAGAGAAGCAGCGGAAACAAAAAAATTCTCCCCAAACCCAGAACAAAAGGAATCGCGTCAACGTCTATATAATAGGAAAGATGGTTTGTGAATCATACCTTGTCCCGAGGCTTGCTCGGCGACAATATCTCGCGCCTTGCGCGGTCTTCACCTCCGGTCTTGCACGGTGTCTGTGCAGCTCCTGGTTGCACCGGGACTGACAAATCCTCCTCCTACCGGACTGTCGGATGACAGTTGTCCTCCTGAGCGGCAGTGACCTCCCGCCTCTGTAGTAGTCCACACGGACCACCTGGAACTCCACTCTCCTTGTCCCACAAGGAAGTGGAAGGAGTCGCACCCTCCTGTTGACGTACTAGTCACCAATACACTCTCCTGCTGCCAATTGCAACTGCAGTTGTCCTTCCCTTGTTGCACCTCCCTTTGCGGGAAGTGCTTGCTCGGGCTCTCTCTCGGTTACCAAAACCAGAGTGAACGACAACTTTGCAGAGCAATCAACTTGCACTGAGTTGTACTCTGAGAAGCCCCCAATACCCCTATATATATAGGCAGGTCATGGGACAGGGTTCTCTGTCCCCGGCAATATGGGACTAAAAGAAAGAGTAGAAGGGTTCGAGATTTTCCACAAAAGCAATCAACTCGCAACCTGAACCGATCGGTTCACAAGTGGACCGATCGGTTGGGGACCTGAACCGGTTGGTTGGAGCACCAACCGATCGGTTGGGACCCTTGTACAGATCGGTTCACTGATAAACCGGTCGGTTGGGGTTCCAAGTCGGTTCCCGATTGACTTTCCTTCTTTTTGTTTCTAATTGGTATCGAATACAAATCCTATTTCCAATCAAATTGGATAATTGAAACGAAATGAAAATTCTCACCAATCCTACTTTCCCAAGTTGCTCAGTTGCACCAGTTGAACCGATCAGTTCAACACTTGAACCGCTGGTTTCACTCTGTGCATGAGCCGATCGGTTCAACAATTGAGCCGACCGGTTCAGCAACCTCAGCCGACCGGTTCATCACATGAACCGATTGGTTGGGAGTGCATGTTGTGCAGAATCAATCAAATGCGATTTCAATCAATCTGATACTCCAATCAATGCGTCCAACACCTTGAACATCATGATATTGAGCTATCGATTAATTGAGTGTTTCATTGAACTACTAAACTCCTTTAGTAATCAATCTAAACATTGCTTGTGCACAAAACTCCTCTTCTAGGTTAAATCCTATGTGTGTGACCCTGCAGGTCCATTTCACGTTGGCAGTGAAAGTCCATAACACTTATGACTTCACAAGCAAAGAGTGGTGCCTAGTCACACATCATTGCTACCCAAGTGAAATAGAAAGTTGGAGAACAACTTTCATCCCTACAATCCGTGAATGGTGTTACAGTGAATGTATAATTCCTTTGTCACTGATATCCAGAATGAACTCGAGGCATGGAACAGTCATCCTGTCAATGTTCATTCATTTCCTTGATCTCAGAGTAGACCGAGTGAGATGTGTGTGACATCAATATCACATACTGATTCACACGTGCATGCGCATGCCTTTCTCAATCCTACTCATCAAGTGGCCAAGGATATCAAACTCCCTTACGAGGGACAAATCCCATATCTATCACTCACCCCTCAAAAGCCCCATGAGTCAAAGTCACCCAATCATCACCTTTATAACAACCCATGTTTCAGGACTGCGTTTGATGATGTCAAAGTGTACCCAATGACATGTGTTGAGTTTAGTGATTTTAGGTCTAAGAATCACACTCACCACCATCACTGTGAGAGATGACTGTGACTACCAAGTCATGGTTCCATGTGTCACTCTCACGGTGGGTCTGTCCGGTACCTTGTTCTCTAACAAGTACCTATGTGCTTGGTTTGATATCACCATATCATGACTAATGAGATTCTGTCATCAACCAACACACAATCTAGTCTTCAGTGTTATTGATGTCTATGGTTATTTCCACAATAACAACCGACTAGGGACTAAACAAGAAAGAATACTCTTAACATCCGTATGATCTTATCGTTTAGGTCCTCAACCCAAAAGCATACGTCATTGAGTAAAACAATCTTTAGACATCTATCATGTTACACCATCATCTTAGAAACAGTTTAAACATATAGATTGGAAATTGCCTTTATTATTATTCAAATCATTTACAAAAAATCCCATTACAATCATCATATGACTTGCTCTATGGGCATACATACCAACAGAATGGACTATGGCAAGGAGTTGTGCATACCATATAAAGAATTGCAAAGGATGCAATTGGATAATTTTGTCTACCTTAATAATTGGTTATCAGTGCCAATGTTGGCTAGGTATTAACTTAATTGTTTTAGATCTTGGCTCACTAGAAGATTGTGTGTTGCAATCTTACAAACTGATGGTGCGAGCTATGAATTTGAACAAATAGTGGGAGAAATAATTAATTAAATGTGTTATTAATATCATTAAACATATCAAATAAAATCATGTCAAAAGTGTTTTGACAAAAATTACAAATTTCTTTTTGTAGAAACTAATGGCAAACTAAAATATGTTTTCATTGTGATCCATCCTTGAAAAGGGCAAGCTAAATGGGAATAACTTACATGACTGGTTTAGGATGTTGATAATCATTCACACTCAAGAGTACGAGCTATATGTTGTAAAGACACTATAGTCAAATGAACTGTTATGACCACATTTGTCCTTAATCGGTAAACTAGGGTTTACCTGAATGATTACATGCTTGATTAGATTGAACATCGTTTAGACTTGATTAATGATAGTAGATCAATTGTGATGTTTCAAACCTAAGAATAAACTCTAACTATGATTTTAGTTTGAAGAATTAGGGTTTGAGAAATGAAAACCCAAATCGGTAAAAATTAGGGTTTACTTGGATGATTGTATTTTTAATTAAGTTGATCATTGTTTGAACCTTGATTAATGATGGTAGTTAAGTTTTTATGTTTTAAATACAATAAGAAGGTTTAGTCAGACTTTGATCCACATAATTATGGTTAACATTTGAAAACCCTAATCGGCCCAAGTTAGGGTTTTGATAGTACATGAATACGGAATTTGGTTAGGATAGTGTGCTAAATGATTTTTCATATTTTCTAATTTGTTTTTATTTAATGAAATTTTGGATATGATTTGGATAACTCAATCATGCATATTGGAGAAACATTTTAGAATTTTGGAGTGTTCTTTGAATGTGGTTCTCGATACTATACTTAGACCAAAATGCTGATAGAGTGTTTTTCAGCAATGTATTATTTTATTTTTAATTATTTATTGGTAACTGGAGAACTGAAACTCAATTATAAACAACATGTAAAATTTTCTTAATTTTTGGATGCATTTAGACCTTATCAGTTGACGAATTACATTAACTGATATTTCTACAGAATTCTGGATAACAATGCACTATTAGATTTTTATTTATTTAATGTAAGCTTTAAATGATCTCAATTTTAACTGAAGCTTAGTAACTCAATTATAAACAATATTATAAAGTATCCTAATTTTTAGATAAGGTTTTATCTTTGAAATACATGAATTACAAACACCTTTTTATGACAGAAAAATATGCTGAAATAAGAAAAAGTTGAGGGCTAAAGTGCAATTGACCCATGCAACTCAATTGCTCTATGGTCAACGTAACACCATAGAATCTCTCATAATTCGCAATTCATTCCAAAGAAATGAAATCTTAGAGAGAGAGGGAGAGTTAGGGCTTGAGAGGAGAAAGTAGTGGAATTGCTGAATTAGGATTTCTCTATCCGAGATATGATGAAATAAAGTAAGTTTAGCTTCTTTGCATAGCCTTTTATGGTGAATCTTCTCTCACATGTCAATATTCCATACCTCCTCTGATTTGACCTGAAATGGTATCAAAATACCCCCCTTTCTCACTCTTTCTTCATAATTCCTCATTTTTAGGGTTTCCGAGTTGAAAGGAAGAAGAATGGGGTGAATTGCTAGGGATTTGATATGACTTTGAGATTTTTAGGGATGAGCTTCGTTTTTAAGGTGTTTTCAAACCTTAGGGTGAGTGGGAACTTCCTTTAAACAGTAAATTGTGCGAAAATTTGTTAAATCATCCATAATCTTCAATTAGTTCAGTATGCGACAAACAAACCCCAAATTCTCCTTTTGATCTACTTTTTGTAAAATGATATGAAATGGATTCTTCTTCTATTTTGATGAATTTCAGATGATAAAATCATATAAGAAATGGATACAATCCCTCTTAATAATAATTCCTTAAGTATTTATAGAGGTTATAAGAGTAACCTAAAATTTATGATTTTCGGCTATGTTTGAAATTGCTGCATAAATAAATAGAGAAATCTGTCTATCCGAATTTTATTAATTCTGAATGATTGTTTATCTGAATGTGCAGTACATACATGTCATATACTATCTTGGATTTCATGTGATGTGAACAATGTTTTCTTGATATCTCAGTAGAAAGGGTTGAAACCCTAGATGAGTGAAAAGTTGGAAATTTACGAATAGATATTATGAAATCCATTTGAAGTGTTTATCTTGACATCTTAGAATTTATTTATACAATGTTATTGTTGATGCATATATCTCAGTGAATGGCATGGAAACCTAAATTCAGCTCCGTTCTATGGTTTCATACATATATTTATTGTATATGGTTTATTGAAAGCAAGTCTCACCTCATCTTTGCGGATGATGTAATGCTCTTTTCCAAAGGAAATGCTAAGTGATTGGCAGAGGTCAAAAAAGTCATGATGCAATTCGTTAAGTTGACTGGGCTCTACATCAGCCATATCAAATCGAAGATATACTACTCTAAATCGTATGATGGCAGAAGAGGACGTTTGAGTGTGACTTGTGGTATGAGTGTTGGTTCCCTACCCACCAAATACTTAGGTACTTTGATTGCTTGTGGAGAAGTATTAAGATATCTATGGCGGGAAGGTCGGTGCTAGTGCGGACGGTCATCTAGAGCATGATCTGCTTTTGGGGAAGCATTTGTGAGGTTCGTGACCATGTTGCTGCTAGGATAGAGAAGATGACAACTAGTTTTATTTGGAGTGGCAAACACCATAATGTGGAGTGGGAAGTGATTTCCAGACCCTTTGAAATAGGGGGTCTCAATGTTAAACAACCTACTGAAATTCTGGATGCTTGCTAGTACAAAAGAATGGACAGATTCTTGAGGAACAAGGATAATATGGTCTGAATGGATGACTATGAGGTATGGCCAGATATTTCAGACAAGGCTGCATCAAACTAGATCATGGCGGAAGATGTGCAGCTGCTGGGAGGTGGCTCAACCTTTGTATCGTGTTGATGACAATGGTATGTTTGTGCTTCTTAACCAACATAACATACCATGGATCAATAGGACGGATAATAGCCAGTGGGTGAACTGGTTCAAAACTCTCTGGGGCCCCTTCCATGTGGCCAAGTGGAGTACCACCACGTACAAATCTATTCTAAAAAGGCTTACCACCAAGGATCGAATATGCAGTTGGGGTATGAGCTTGATACCACCTGCTGCCTATGTAGTAGGGAAGAGGAAAGCCATGACCAAATCTTTGATAACTGCAGTTATTCCAGATATGTTTGGGCAGTGGTTTGTCTCAAGAATGGGTGGACAGACGTGGCTAGTTCATCCTTACAGGAGAATATTATATGGAATGATTCCTGTAGCTCTAAATTTTGTAGGGGCTTTGGGGGCTTATGCCTTGCCCTCTTTTGTTTTTTGGTATGGAGGGAAAGGAATAGGCGGATCCATGGTGAGGTTAGAACCACGGAAACACATTTGATACAAATTTTTTGTAGTGACATTAGAGGTGTTGTTAAAGCCAAAAAAGTCTTTTTCAAAAGGGTTTGTCTGTACAGTCCAAAACATTCTGAGGGCTTTTGTAGAGTTACCTTCAAGTTATTTTATAGACCTGTTGTAATGGTTCACAGGGTATAGTTTTCTCTATATCATTTTTGGCAATACTATTTACCCATTCCCAAAAAAAACATTTATTGAAACCAGTCTTTATTCAGTGAATGATTATATCATATGAAATCCTTATGAGAGCCATGTGATAAGTGAATGAGGTAAATGAAACCCTAAGGATAGGGTGTTTCCATGTGATAAGTGAATGAGGGAAATGAAACCCTAAGGATTGGGTGTTTCCATGTGATAAGTGAATGAATCAAATGAAACCCTAAGGATAGGGTGTTGCCCTGTGATAAGTGAATGAGGTAAATGAAACCGTAAGGATAGGGTGTTCAATGAAGCAAGTAATTGTAATATCAAAGTTCTTGGTATGAGATGTGGTGATGCTTAATAGTTCAATTGCATGATTGTAGTGTATGAAGTGCCAAGTTGACATGTATTCTGTTTATTTAAGAATTGTACAATTGCATGATTGTAGTGTATGTATAGTATGATGATTACTCAGAATAATATAGTGTTTTGAATATACTGCTCTGCCAAGTTTAGAACGATATACATGTTGTATTATAAGCTTCAGATGAATAGACTCGGTACCATAGAGATACCAGAGTCAAGAATAAGTAATAGAGAGATACAATATAGTAAGAGATTTCCAAGAATAATAAAATAATAGACATAGGTGCCCTGAACACCGTAGATTCCCTACGGATGTTTGCTCTGTAGGGAGGAAATGATCCACCCTGGAAGCGACCAGTATACGGGGATCGGAACGCACCCATAGAGCGTGCGAGGAGATGAAACCCTTGAGGAAGTCTCCTAAGAGAGAAATAGGCTACCCAACATAAATTGGAGATCCCGGTGGTAACCCAGAGGTACCCACAGAGCGTACCAAAATGAGGCACACAGAGGGTCTCAGACCCTCTGCCTGTGTACTCAGACTAGAGGAGAGGTCCAGTTAAAGGCCAACTATTTAGTAGCCTTAGTCAGACGTGACGGTTCGAGTCAGGAAGACCCAGATTCAGTTCTAGGCTTAGCTTCCCGGATTTTAAGCTAAGTCTTGTACGGTGTGATCGTAGTGCACTACGAGTCTCATATGTAGAGTACATTGCATATGATCAAGGCATAATCTAAAATATTATAATATAGGTTTAAGCAGTTTCTTATAAATAAAAATAGTTAAGAATGATTTGAATATAGTTTCATAGTAGTTGTTCTTTAAATGCAATATTTACATTCTCTGTTATTTTAACTGTATTGTTTTAGATCTACTTAATGTAGTAATTACTATTGTTATAATTGATATTAGTCTCTCAAAGGTATAATTGTAATTATATTAGTGCTTTAGACTGTTTCTTTGAAGTTCTTATTCACTGGGTGAGTTGTCTCAACCCTCTATTCATAATTTGAGGGAAACCACATGGAATTGAAGAAGGTCAGAGCGTTAGAGTAGATCTACTTCATGAGTTAAGTATGACATTAGTTAAGTTCAATCGGTCCCTGTCTCTCTAGGTCCTTGTATATATGTGAGAGAGTTATAAATGATGCTTTGTATCTTTGTTTCTTGATAAGAGCGAATGTATCTGATTACCAAGTTGTATGTACATAGAAGTGTGTGAAACAAAATGAATATATGAATGTGTATCACAAATGTTGAGATCATATTAGAGTAATAAAACTTTAATTCTCTTGTAAAGTTTGTTTATGTGAGTGAATGTGAGAAAACAAAGAGTTTGAAAAAACAAGTTGGGAGTGAACTTTATATTAAGTGAAATCCTCATAGTCATGCACTAATATCATAATTAGTGGAAATCATGGGATGTGGGTGTGACAACTTTTGTATCAGATCTTAGGCTGATTTGTCAAGGACCATTAGGATAGTAAGTTAGAGTTATAAGTGTGGAACATAGGAGGTTATGTGTCTATAGCTCTGGGAAGTCTGGGTATTTGGATACCCTGGCCCGGTATTTGAATACTTAGATTGAGCACTATCAATCTACTTTGTCTATTCTTCTCTGGATTCCCTGGCCAAGCATGCAGTGGTAGAATAGGCTAGAGAGAAACCCTAGAAATCTTAGGATTAAGAGACTAGAAAGCAATGAAGAAGTAAGATATTAAACATAGAATGTGATACAACTCTTGCTTTATATTGCTTCTTTGATTGGTGATCAATAGAAATTCTCTTATACATGAATGCAGATTATCAGTATGTAGTCTCTTCGGAGACATCCGATAAAAAGATTATCAGTATGTAGAATATATATGATTCTTTGTTATTCTTGTGTATCATGAAGTGATTCACTTATTGTTTATATTCTTTGTATTAAGTAGACCGGAAGTTATGTTTAAATAAGTTTACCTATGTGGATGTTCTTTCCACATGTTTGAGATTAATAGGAGTTGGTTAATCTTGAGTAGCCCTTGGCTTCAGGACTGTAGGTTTGGCCTGGTCCGGTTAGCAGGATGCGTTAATGAGATCTAATGACTCCTATTAAAAATATAATAAGAGTAGACTCTGGATAAATTA
Organism: Alisma plantago-aquatica; assembly: GCA_963693085.1. Taxonomy (NCBI): domain Eukaryota; kingdom Viridiplantae; phylum Streptophyta; class Magnoliopsida; order Alismatales; family Alismataceae; genus Alisma; species Alisma plantago-aquatica. Next base: position 597,618,631 of record OY856413.1, on the reverse strand, counting down.
GACCCACATCATAGTGAGAATGTATATACACTAAGATGTTGAAACATATGGGAAAGATTATAATAGCTAAGAATCAGTTGGAACTGATATATGAGATCAAACTTTGGGGCCTCATATGAGAAACCCATAATTGGGAATAAAGGAACACGACATAAAGTTCAGATTAAGTTTAATGATTAGTATTATATGAACTTTAAATGTGATATATGGAAAATATATGAGGAAAGTATGTAAGGGCCAAGATAGTAAGAATCAACCATGAGGAATGGACTATATAATTGAGTACACTGCTTTTATGTACTCCAAAGCAAAGGCAAAATAGAAGAAAAGAGTTGCATATACAATAAGTACATAGAAGTGAAGAGCCTTCAGAAGAGTTAAAGTATAGAGAATTGGATGGACATGTAAATCATAAGACTAGGATAAGAAACTTAGTTAAAACAAAGAGGAATGTAAAAATGATGAGCTTGATTAAGGAAGGAGCGTTATGATACAATTGATAGCATAGAATGTATACCTTTATTATAAAGTGTAATACATTCATCCTTACTACCTTTGGATTCCAAGTCTCTATAAAACAATAAACTAGTTTCTAAAACAACAAAAAAAGTGTAGCTTAACCAATGAATAAGTCATACAAAGGTAGACTATATTCAGGAGGGAAAAACTTGATTGAAAGAGATACTTAGTTTGACCCATGCATGAGCCATTTGATTTAAAATGAAGGATATGTAATGTAATAAATATGAGATGAAACTAGTAGAGAGAATATTGACTTATAATTTCAACTTCACATTAGTAGAAGGATAAATAGAAATATATGCAACATGGTATACATGATCATACACATAAAAGAAGCAATATGATCATAAGAGAAAACTAGAAGTTAAAGATGACATGTGGAATAGTAGTATATGGTAAGGGGATTATGAAAAGTAAGGAAGGGTTTGAAACATAATGGAGTAATATAGATTATAAAAGAAAGAGGTTGTGATATTCAAGCAAGTGCTAATTAGTCAAGTATCCCTATTGATAACTAATTAAACCTACATACCAGAAATGTATTAAGGGAATGTTTGAATATAAGAATTCTAAGTCTCAGAATCATATTCTCTTTCATATCTTCCTTAATGCGAGAAAGGTGGGAACGAAATGATAAGAAAATGAATCATATATGATGCATAACCACCATGGTAGAGGCATCTAGTGAATGTAATATTGACACACAATATGATGATGAAACCCTAGAAGGGTAAATTGAGAATGTAATCTATCTGAATGGCCAATTAAGATTAAGGAAATTCAATCGATAAGATAAGGAAGACTTTAGTAAAAACTTGTGAAATCTAAAGTTTGAATTTCAAATTAAGAGAATAAAGTCACATCACGATAACGACATGCTACTGATAAAGACCAAACCCTGTAATGTTTAGAGTTGTAGTATTTCAAGGGTTGTCACTAGTGATTTGACCTTGAATACTAGCATCTCTATAAAATAAGATCATGAAATTTTCACTATGACAGGTAAACTAGCACTAATAGTAATTCAGGGTTTATAAGTAGCTAATCTGAAAGGTAGATAAACAATATGGAAATGATTCAGAGTAAAGGACAAGAAATTGATTTGAAATATAAGAGGTGAGTTTTGAACAAAAGAAGAAATACAATATGAGTGAAGTGCGATATGAAGTAAATTCTTGCAGTGATAGCAAGAATGATGAATAATCTATTCGTACCTTGTATAATTCAATTTTAAGGATGTTGAATATACATGATTAAAATGAGAAGGATAAGTAGTAATGAATGAGGAGAGAGGTAAGAGAAAACAATAGCTTTTAGTAATATGTGAATTTGTTTTTAGAAGTATAATGTGTTGAAGGTATATTAAGGGATGTAAATTGGTTCTACGTATGATTTCAGTGTGCATGTGCAAACAATATGTTAACTAAGGGTGTCTGATAGTTGTAGTCATTCATACCAGTAATCCATCTTAGTATTGTACAATTGTTGCACGGTGATATGGGTTGAATGATAATGGAACAAATGGAGGGTTACCCTGAATAAGGTAGTCTTACCTATTCACTCATATGAATAGAAGGGATGATAACCATATTGTATTGATATGTAACACTAATGAGGTGTAGCTTGTTATACGTAGCTTTATTATAACTAAGTGATGGTAATTGGGTATGAATAGTCCTTGAATAACTAATACAATCATGTAGTACTCTGTTACTGTTTTTGAAACCTTAGGATGCTATAATCCAATGGTTACACCTTGAATTATGTGTGGGTTCATACTTGAGTATAATATGGAATGTGATGGTTATGCTTCACCTTACGCATCCATGATCGAATGGGGATGCCATGAGTAGTAATGTACAATTGTTGTTGAATCTAGTCTTTTAACTGAAGATTGTTTTGCAATTTGAGTAGCATAATAGTAAAATTCAAGAGAACATGGTGAACTCTCTTTCGTGATTTAGAGGTAATACATAACACTAATACATATTTAGTTGTATGAATGGAGATAGTTGGATCAGATTATCGATGTTGAGGTAACATCTCAAGAGTATGAAAATATTGAAATGGTTGTTCCTCTCTCTATCCTATGATTGATTGTGGCATAGAGAATTTGTTTGTTATCATTGAGAACTATTTCAAACATGTTGTGATTTAGTGAAGGAATAAATGACTTAATGTTGAAAACTGCATTCAAGTATGAAATACAAGAATATAATGACACGTAAAATTTCAAAAGTTTAAAATAAACCTTGAATGTACTTTACTTTTATATTTATGTTTCGGGGACGAAACCTTTTTAAGGGGGGGAGAATTGTTATGACCACATTTGTGCTTAATTGATAAACTAGGGTTTACCTGAATGGTTACATGCTTGATTAGATTGAACATCATTTAGACTTGATTAATGATAGTAGATCAATTGTGATGTTTCAAACCTAAGAAGAAACTCTAACTATGATTTTAATTTTGAAGAATTAGGGTTTGATAAATGGAAACCCTAATCGACAAAAATTAGGGTTTACTTTGATGATTGTATGTTTAATTAAGTTGATCATTGTTTGAACCTTGATTAATGAAGGTAGTTAAGTTTTTATGTTTTAAATACAACAAGAAGGTTTAATCAGACTTTGATCCACATAATTAGGGTTAACAGTTGAAAACCCTAATCGACTCAAATTAGGGTTTTGAAAGTACATGAATATGGAATTTGGTCAGGATAGCAGAGTGGTAAATGATTTTTCATATTTTCTAAAAATTTTATATTTAATTTAATTTTGGATATGATATGGATAACTCAATCATGCATATTGATGAAAAATTTCAGAATTTTTGAGTGTTCTTTGAATGTTGTCCTCGATCAAACTATACTTCGACCAAAATGCTCGTAGAGTGTTTTTTCAGTAGTGTAGTGTTTTATTTTTAGTTATTTATTAGTAATGTCAAATTATCTGAACTTTTAAAGGGAGATCTTAAACTCAATCATAAACAACATGTACAATTTTCATAATTTTTGAATGAGTTTAGTCCTTATAAGTAGACAAATTATAGTAATTGACATATCTACAAAATTCTAGATAACAGTGAACTATATGGTTTTTATTTATTTAATGGAATATTTGAATGATCTAAAATTTTAATTGAATATTTGTAACTCAATCATACTCAAATTGATAAATTATCATAATTTTTTGACAAGATTTGATCTCTTAAATACACGAATTACAAAAACCTTTTAATGATAGAAAAATCTGCTGAAATAAGAAAACGTTAAGTGAGGGGTTAAAGTGCAATTGACCCAAGCAGCTCAATTGCTCTATATGGTCAACCTAATACCTTAGAAGCTCTCATAATTCGCAATTCATTCAAGAGAAATGAAATCTTAGAGAGAGAGGGAGAGTTAGGGCTTGAGAGGAGAAAGTGGTGGAATTGTTGAATTAGGGTTTCTCTATCTGAGATATGATGAAATCAAGTAAGTTTATCTTCATTACATAGCCTTTTATGGTGAATATTCTCTCACATGTCAAGACTTTGTCCCTCCTCTGATTTGATCCAAAATAGTATCAAAATTTTCCCTTTTCTCACTTTTTCTTCATAATTCCTGATTTTTAGGGTTTCCGAGTTGAAAGGAAGAAGAATGGGGTGAATTGCTAGGGATTTGATATGAGTTTGAGATTTTAAGGGATGAGTTTCATTTTTAAGGTGTTTTCACACCTTAGGGTGAGTGGTAACTTCCTATAAATATTATATTGCATGAAAAATGGTTAAATCATCAATCTTCAATTAGTTCAGTATGTGACAAACAAACCCTAAATTCTCCTTTTGATCTACTTTTTGTAAAATGATATGAAATGGATTCTTCTTATATTTTGATTAATTTTAGATGATATAATCATATAAGAATGGATACAATCCCTCTTAATAATAATTCATTAATTATTTACATAGGTTATAAGAGTAACCTGAAATTTAGGATTTTTGGCTATGTTTGAAATTGCGGCATAATTAAATAGAGAAATATGTCTATTTGAATCTTATTAATTATGAATTATTGTTTATTTGAATGCGTAGTACATACATGTCAGATACTATCTTGGATTTCATGATGTGAACAATGTTTTCTTGATATCTCAGTAGAAAGGGTTGAAACCCTAGATGAGTGAAAAGTTGAAAATTTGTGAATAGATATTATGAAATCCATTTGAAATGTTTATCTTGACATCTTAAAATTTATTTATACAATGTTATTCTTGATGCATATTTCTCAATGAATGGCATGGAAACCTAAATTCAGCTCAGTTCTAAGGTTTCATACATATATTATTGAAAGCAGTCTCTATTCAGTGAATGTTTATATCATATGAAATCCTTATGAGAGCCATGTGATAAGTGAATGAGGTAAATGAAACCCTAAGGATAGGGTGTCATAAGTGAACGAGGAAAATGAAAACCTAAGGATAGGGTGTTGCCATGTGATAAGTGAATGAAGCAAACGAAACCCTAAGGATAGGTTGTTGCCTTGTGATAAGTGAATGAGGTAAATGAAACCCTAAGGATAGGGTGTTCAATGAAGCAAGTAATTGTGATATCAAAGTTCTCAGTTTGAGATGTGATGATGCTTAACAATTCAATTGCATTATTTTAGTGTATGAAGTTCCAGGTTGACATGTATTCTGTTTATTTAAGAATTTTAGTCTGCCTGTATGTATAGTATGATGATTACTTAGAATATTATAGTGTTTTAAATATAGTAATCCTCCAAGTTTAGAATGATATACATGTTGTATTATAAGCTTCAGATGAATAGACTCGGTACCATAGAGATGTTGGGTTTTGGAGGAGGCAGAGAAGCAGCGGAAACAAAAAATTTTCTCCCCAAACCCAGAACAAAAGGAATCGCGTCAACATCTATATAATAGGAAAGATGGTTTGTGAATCATACCTTGTCCCGAGGCTTGCTCGGCGACAATACCACGCGCCTTGTGCGGTCTTCACCTCCGGTCTTGGACGGTGTCTGTGCAGCTCCTGGTCACACCGGGACTGAAGACTCCTCCTCCTACCGGACTTTCGGATGACAGTTGTCCTCCTGAGCGGCAGTGACCTCCCGCCTCTGAAGTAGTCCACACGGACCACCTGGAACTCCACTCTCCTTGTCCCACAAGGAAGTGGAAGGAGTCGCACCCTCCTGTTGACGTACTAGTCACCAACACACTCTCCTGCTGTCAATTGCAACTGCAGTTGTCCTTCCCTTGTTGCACCTCCCTTTGCGGGAAGCACTTGCTCGGGCTCTCTCTCGGTTACCAAAACCAGAGAGAACGACAACTTTGCAGAGCAATCAACTTGCACTGAGTTGTACTCTGAGAAGCCCCCAATACCCCTATATATAGGCGAGTCATGGGACAGGGTTCTCTGTGCCCGGCAATATGGGACTAAAAGTAGGAGTAGAAGGGTTCGGGATTTTCCACAAAAAGCAACCATCTCGCAACCTGAACCGATCGGTTCACCACTGAACCGATTGTTTGGGACCCTTGAACCGATCGGTTCACTCATGAACTGATCGGTTGGGGTTCCAGGTTGGTTCCCGATTTACTTTCCTTGTTTCTTTCCCAATTGGTATCAAATACCAATATTATTCCCAATCGAATTGGGCAATTTGAAATGAAAGGAAAATTCTCGCCAATCCTACTTTCCCAAGTTGCTCGATTGCACCAGTTGAACCGATCGGTTCAACACTTGAACCGGTCGTTTCACTCTGTGCATGAGACGATCGGTTCAACAATTGAGCCGACCGGTTCAGCAACCTCAGCCGACCGGTTCATCACATGAACCGATCAGTTGGGAATGCAGATTGTACAGAATCAGTCAAATGCGATTTCAATCAATCCGATACTCCAATCAATGCGTCCAACACCTTGAACATTATGATATTGAGCTATCGATTAATTGAGTGTTTAATTGAACTACTAAACTCCGTTAGTAATCAATCTAAACATTGCTTGTGGACAAAACTCCTTTTCCAGGTTAAATCCTATGTGTGTGACCCTGCAGGTCCATTTCACGTTGGCAGTGAAAGTCCATAACACTTATGACTTCACAAGCAAAGAGCGGTGCCTAGTCACACATCATTGCTACCCAAGTGAAAGTAGAAAGTTGGAGAACAACTTTCATCCTACAATCCGTGAATGGTGTTACAGTGAATGTATAATTCCTTTGTCACTGATATCCAGAATGAACTCGAGGCATGGAACAGTCATCCTGTCAATGTTCATTCATTTCCTTGATCTTAGAGTAGACCGAGTGAGATGTGTATGACATCAATATCACATATTGATTCACACGTGCATGCGCATGCCTTTTCTCAATCCTACTCATCAAGTGGCCAAGGATATCAAACTCCCTTAGGAGGGACAAATCCCATATCTATCACTCACCCCTCAAAAGCCCCATGTGTCAAAGCCACCCAATCATCACCTTTATAACAACCCATGTTTCAGGACTGCGTTTGATGATGTCAAAGTGTACCCAACGACATGTGTTGAGTGTAGTGATTTCAGGTCTAAGAATCACACTCACCACCATCACTGTGAGAGCTGATTGTGACTACCATGTCATGGTTCCATGTGTCACTCTCACGGTGGGTCTATCCGGTACCTTGTTCTCTAACAAGTACCTATGTGCTTGGTTTGATATCACCATATCATGACTAATGAGATTCTGTCATCAACCAACACACAATCTAGTCTTTAGTGTTATTGATGGCTATGGTTATTTCCACAATAACAACCGACTAGGGACTAAACAAGAATGTATACTCTTAACATCCGTATGATCTCATTGTTTAGGTCCTTAACCTAAAAGCATACGTCATTGAGTAAAACAATCTTTAGACATCTATCATGTTACACCATCATCTCAGAAATAGTTTAAACATATAGATTGGAAATTTCCTTTATTATTATTCAAATCAATTACAAAGTATCCCATTACAATCATCATATGACTTGCTCTATGGGCATACATACCAACAGACTCCCACTTGCACTTAGAGCCAGTCACCAAGGAAACGCAGTCCTTGTGACCTAGCATGACCATCATGCTTCTGCTGAGAAAGGGCCTTAGTCAGTGGATCAGCTATGTTGTCTTCAGTTGGTACTTTGCAAATCTTCATATCTCCTCGCTGTACGATCTCTCGTATGAGATGGAAGCGCCGCAGTATGTGCTTGGACTGCTGATGTGATCTGGGCTCCTTAGCTTGTGTAACAGCTCCATTATTGTCACAATAAAGCTCAATTGCATCACAGCTACTGGGAACTACACCAAGTTCAGAAATGAACTTCCTGATCCACACAGCCTCCTTTGTTGCATGTGAAGCAGCAATATACTCAGCCTCTGTAGTAGAATCGGCAACTGTTTCTTGCTTGGAACTCTTCCAGCTCACAACTCCATTATTAAGGCAAAACACAAATCCTGACTGCGATCTGTAATCATCTTTATCGGTTTGGAAGCTTGCATCAGTGTAACCCTTTACAACCAGCTCTTCCTTGCCACCGTACACAAGAAACTGATCCTTAGTCCTTCGCAGGTACTTGAGGATGTTCTTCACGGCTGTCCAGTGAGCATCCCCGGGATCTGACTGGTACCTTCTCATCATGCTGAGAGCATACGAGACATCTGGGCGTGTGCACAACATAGCGTACATGATGGATCCGATGGCTGATGCATATGGGATCCCATTCATACACTCCCTCTCTTCACAAGATTGGGGACATTGAGCTCTAGAGACGGTAACTCCAGGTAGCACAGGGACGTTGCCTCTCTTTGAGTTCTCCATGCTGAACTGCTTCAGCACCTTGTCAATGTACGTGCTCTGACTTAGTCCGAGAAGCCTTCTAGATCTATCTCTATAGATCTTAATTCCCAGAATGTAGGATGCTTCTCCTAAGTCCTTCATTGAGAAAGTTTTCCCAAGCCAAGTCTTTACCTTATCTAAGGCTAAGACATCATTCCCCATCAAAAGTATGTCATCCACATACAATATGAGGAATGTGGTCGAGCTCCCACTAACCTTCTTGTACACACAAGGCTCATCTTCATTTTGAACAAAGCCAAACACTTTGACTTCTTCATCAAATCGAAGATTCCAACTCCGAGATGCTTGCTTCAATCCATAGATTGACCTTTGCAACTTACAAACTTTATTGGCATTCTTTGGATCTACAAAACCTTCAGGTTGTGTCATGTACACATCCTCATGTATATTCCCATTAAGGAATGCAGTTTTAACATCCATCTGCCAAATCTCATAGTCATAATAAGATGCAATAGCAAGCATGATCCTGATGGACTTAATCATGGCAACTGGAGAAAAGGTTTCGTCATAGTAAACACCTTGAATTTGTCAAAAACCCTTCGCAACCAATCTGCCTTTATAAGTTTGCACATTGCCATCCATGTCGGTCTTTTTCTTAAAGAGCCACTTGCACCCTATGGGTTTTACCCCTTCGGGTGGTTCCACCAAAGTCCATACTTTGTTGGAGTACATGGATTCCATCTCGGATCTCATGGCTTCAAGCCATTTCTCTGAATCTGGTCCCTCCATAGCCTCTACGTAGGTAGTTGGATCATCATCTATGATCAACTCTCCACCTTCCTGAGTTACAAGGTATCCAAACCTCTCAGGTTCAAGGCGAGTCCTACTAGATCTATGAGGTCCTTGTTTTACTTGAGGAGACTGAGATTCCACAACACCTTGTGAATCTACATTTTCCTCTGGTACATCTATCGGTTCAATGTTTTCTTGTTGGGCTTGAACCTCTTCAAGCTCTACTTTTCTCCCATTGTTTCCTTTGGAAATAAATTCCCTTTCTAGGAATACAGCATCCCTGGCAACAAACACTTTGTTGTCAGTAGGGTGGTATAAGTAATATCCCCTCGTTTCCTTGGGGTATCCAACAAAATAACATTTATCGGATTTGGGTCCAAGCTTATCAGGAAACATTTTCCTAACGTAAGCCTCACAACCCTAAATCTTCATAAAAGACAAAACGGGACGCTTCCCATACCGTATCTCATATGGTGTCTTTTGAACCGATTTAGATGGCACACGGTTAAGTGTAAACACGGCGGTTTCAAGAGCATGACCCCAGAAAGAAATTGGAAGATCAGCAAAACTCATCATTGATCGCACCATATCTAACAATGTGCGATTCCTTCTTTTAGACACACCATTATGTTGTGGTGTTCCAGGCGGAGTCCATTTTGATACAATACCACGGGATCGCAGAAGGTCCTCAAACTCCTAGCTCAAGTATTCTCCACCTCGATCAGAACGAAGTGCCTTAATACTTTTACCAAGCTGGTTCTGTACTTCATTCATGAAATCCTTGAACCTTTCAAGGGTTTCTAACTTATCCTTCATCAGGTACACATAGCCATACCTACTGAAATCATCAGTGAAGGTAATGAAGTACTGATACCCATTTCTGGCATTAGTTCTAAAAGGCCCACATACATCAGTATGTATGAGTCCTAATAGATCACTAGCTCTCTCACCTTTACCTGAAAAGGGAGTCTTGGTCATCTTGCCCAACAAACAAGATTCACATGTCTCTATTGATTCATAATCAAAAGAGTCTAGATAACCATCTTTATGGAGTCTAGAAATGCGCTTCTCATTTATGTGCCCCAGACGACAATGCCAGAGATATGTTTTGTTTGAGTCGTTGAGTTTTTTCTTTTTGTTGTGTACATTGTATACACTTGTCTCCAAGTCTATCAAGAATAGACCATAAGACATAGGGGCACTGCCATAAGAGATCCCATCTTTAGAAATGGAACACTTTCCATTCTTAATAAGAAATTCAAATCCATCTTTGTCCAAACAAGAGACGGAAATGATATTCCTATTTATGGCAGGTACATAATAGTAGTTCTTCAACTCTATTATTAGCCCACTGGGTAGAGTTAACTCATAGGTTCCTACGGCACTGGCAGCAACTCTTGCCCCATTAGAAACACGTAGTTCAACCTCGCCTTTCCCCAAAGGCCTACTTCTCTTAAGATCCTTCACATTTGAACAAATGTGAGATCCGCATCCGGTATCAAGTACCCATGACGAAGAAGTAGTGAAGTTAATCTCTATCACGTATACACCAGAAGTAGAGATCTCTATCTCCGACTTCTTCTTCTAGTGTTCCTTCCATCCTCTCCATGTGGAAGAAATTGGTTTGGCGAGAGAACACTTCTCTCCCTTACCTACTTTCTTCTTCACCAACGCATTAAGTGTACATAGAGTGGATTCTAAGGCTCCTGGTATATCTGGATTGTGCAGAACACTTCTCACAGTCCTCAACCAGTTATGGAATTTATTCTCAATTAATTTTCCCATTTTAAAAGATGATTCTTTTGCCATTCTATAAGAGAAAATTTGCATTTGTCAAAACCATTTTGATTTGATTTGAATAAAATTTGACGATAGTTAATTAGGCCTTTAATTAATTACCGCTCCCACTATTTTGACTCAAATTGATAGCCCTCACCATCAATTCGGAAGATTGCAGCGTACAATCTTCTAGTGGGTCAAGATCCTGAAATCCTCTGAGCCATGGACCAGCTAGGGCTATCACCCACAACTCAGATCTCTCAGGTAGGCAACTCTTGCCAATTGCATCATTTGCAACTCTTGAAAGATGTCATATGCAACTCCTTGCCATGATCATCTCCATGCCTCAAGGTACTAGATCCCATCTAGATCACCTTGTTAAGTCCGACCCAAAGCCAACACGATGAACATGCACCCTGCTAGGGCAGACCCACACATTCATCCTTCATGCTTCCACGAGATGGACGGTGCACCACGCTAGGGCGTGCCCACACTTGGTCGATCAAGCTTTTCACGTGTGTCGCATTTGGAAGGCATCTAAAACTTAATTTTTAATGAGGGATTTGGTTTTATATACATATACATATCCAATCACCACAATATATAGTACGTATCATATACATGCTATATCCCACAGAAAACATGCATAAACGATAAAAAGCAATGATTATGGCCATCCTATTTGTGATTCCTCGAGCCAAGAGGAATCACGGTCATCTAGGTCTACATCACATGCAACCTGTACAAGATGAAATCTGTGCCTGCCTTTCTGGGTTTGATCAGCTCATCTCCATGACTGATCGGCTCGCCATCAGGTAGGTTGTTCGGGTGCCACCAGTCGATCGACTGGCGCCTCCATCCGATCGGTTCACCGGTCATCGTGCATCTCCTCAGGTCGCCACCCGCTCATCTCGTTCCTCGAACCGACTGTCTGGATCACCAACCGATCGGTTCACTCCTTGAACCGATCGTCTTCAGGTTGTCCGTCGTTCTTTGACATAAGAGGAAATAAAATCTATCCTATTTACAATTGAATTGTGAAACCCCGAGTTACATTCGGGGGGAGCAAAGGTAGGAAAAGAATTCTCGAATTATTTCGAGTTACATCAGCAATATGAGAAAGGGAATCGGTGCGCAGACCGAGATGCAAGCAACCACACAAACAACCACACACAGATATAGGGGTTTATAGGCCATAATCATGCTACACATCCACCACAAAACTCGTTTAAGGGCGATGCGTATCGAGTGCATTAATATTACATATCATATATGTATATTAGGGATTTGTGGATTGGACATGTATAAAGCCGATATTATTCGCATCGCATGCAATAAATAAAGGCGACAAACCAAAATCGATCACATCGATAATCCTAAAATATAGAGAGGTTGACGTGGCTCTGATACCACTGTTGGGTTTTAGAGGAGGCAGAGAAGCAGCGGAAACAAAAAAATTTCTCCCCAAACCCAGAACAAAAGGAATCGCGTCAACATCTATATAATAGGAAAGATGGTTTGTGAATCATACCTTGTCCCGAGGCTTGCTCGGCGACAATACCACGCGCCTTGCGCAGTCTTCACCTCCGGTCTTGGACGGTGTCTGTGCAGCTCCTGGTCGCACCGGGACTGAAGACTCCTCCTCCTACCGGACTGTCGGATGACAGTTGTCCTCCTGAGCGGCAGTGACCTCCCGCCTCTGAAGTAGTCCACACGGACCACCTGGAACTCCACTCTCCTTGTCCCACAAGGAAGTGGAAGGAGTCGCACCCTCCTGTTGACGTACTAGTCGCCAACACACTCTCCTGCTGTCAATTGCAACTGTAGTTGTCCTTCCCTTGTTGCACCTCCCTTTGCGGGAAGCACTTGCTCGGGCTCTCTCTCGGTTACCAAAACTAGAGAGAACGACAACTTTGCAGAGTAATCAACTTGCACTGAGTTGTACTCTGAGAAGCCCCCAATACCCCTATATATATAGGCGAGTCATGGGACAGGGTTCTCTGTGCCCGGCAATACGGGACTAAAAGCAGGAGTAGAAGGGTTCGGGATTTTCCACAAAAAGCAACCATCTCGCAACCTGAACCAATCGGTTCACCACTGAACCGATCGTTTGGGACCCTTGAACCGATCGGTTCACTCATGAACCGGTCGGTTGGGGTTCCAGGTTGGTTCCTGATTGACTTTCCTTGTTTCTTTCCCAATTGGTATTGAATACCAATATTATTCCCAATCGAATTGGGCAATTTGAAACGAAAGGAAAATTCTCGCCAATCCTACTTTCCCAAGTTGCTCGATTGCACCAGTTGAACTGATCGGTTCAACACTTGAACCGGTCATTTCACTCTGTGCATGAGCCGATCAGTTCAACAATTGAGCCGACCAGTTCAGCAACCTCAGCTGACCGGTTCATCACATGAACCGATCGGTTGGTAATGCAGATTGTGCAGAATCAGTCAAATGCGATTTCAATCAATCCGATACTCCAATCAATGCATCCAACACCTTGAACATTATGATATTGAGCTATCGATTAATTGAGTGTTTAATTGAACTACTAAACTCCTTTAGTAATCAATCTAAACATTGCTTGTGGACAAAACTCCTTTTCCAGGTTAAATCCTATGTGTGTGACCCTGCAGGTCCATTTCACGTTGGCAGTGAAAGTCCATAACACTTATGACTTCACAAGCAAAGAGCGGTTCCTAGTCACACATCATTGCTACCCAAGTGAAAGTAGAAAGTTGGAGAACAACTTTCATCCTACAATCCGTGAATGGTGTTAAAGTGAATGTATAATTCCCTTGTCACTGATATCCAGAATGAACTCGAGGCATGGAACAGTCATCCTGTCAATGTTCATTCATTTCCTTGATCTCAGAGTAGGCCGAGTGAGATGTGTATGACATCAATATCACATATTGATTCACACGTGCATGCACATGCCTTTTCTCAATCCTACTCATCAAGTGGCCAAGGATATCAAACTCCCTTAGGAGGGACAAATCCCATATCTATCACTCACCCCTCAAAAGCCCCATGTGTCAAAGCCACCCAATCATCACCTTTATAACAACCCATGTTTCAGGACTGCGTTTGATGATGTCAAAGTGTACCCAACGACATGTGTTGAGTGTAGTGATTTCAGGTCTAAGAATCACACTCACCACCATCACTGTGAGAGCTGACTGTGACTACCATGTCATGGTTCCATGTGTCACTCTCACGGTGGGTCTGTCCGGTACCTTGTTCTCTAACAAGTACCTATGTGCTTGGTTTCATATCACCATATCATGACTTATGAGATTTTGTCATCAACCAACACACAATCTAGTCTTTAGTGTTATTGATGTCTATGGTTATTTCCACAATAACAACCGACTAGGGACTAAACAAGAATGTATACTCTTAACATCCGTATGATCTCATCGTTTAGGTCCTTAACCTAAAAGCATACGTCATTGAGTAAAACAATCTTTAGACATCTATCATGTTACACCATCATCTCAGAAATAGTTTAAACATATAGATTGGAAATTGCCTTTATTATTATTCTAATCAATTACAAAGTATCCCATTACAATCATCATATGACTTGCTCTATGGGCATACATACCAACAAGAGATACCAGAGTCAAGAATAAGTAAGATATAATATAGTAAGAGCTTTCCAAAAATAATAAAATAATAGACATAGGTGCCCTGAAGACCGTATATTCCCTATGTATGTCTGCATTGTAGGGAGGAAATGATCCACCCTGGCAGCGACCAGTATATGGGGATCATAACGCACCCATAGAGCGTGTGGGGAGATGAAGCCCTTGAGGAAGTCTCCTAAGAGAAGATAGGTTACCCAACATGAACCCGAGATCCCGGTGGTAACCCAGAGGTACCCACAGAGCGTACTAAGATGAGGTCCATAGAGCATCTCAGACCCTCTGCCTGTGCACTCAGCCTAGAGGAGAGGTCTAGTTAAAGGCCAACTGTTTAGCCACCTCAGTCAGACGTGGCGGTTCGAGTCAAGTAGACCCAGATTCAGTTCTAGTCTTAGCTTCCCAGGTTTTAAACTAAGTCTTATACGGTGTGATCGTAGTGCACTGTGAGTCTCATATGTAGAGTACACTGCATATGATCAGGGCATAATCTAAAATATGATCATATAGGTTTACACAGTTTCTTATAAGTAAAAATAGTTAAGAATGATTTGAATACAGTATCATAGTAGTTGTTCTTTAAATGCAATATTTACATTCTCTGTTATTTTAACTGTATTGTTTTAGGTTTGCTTAATGTAGTATAAACTATTATTATAATTGATATCAGTTTCTCAAAGGTATAACTCTAATTATATCAGTGATTTAGACTGTTTCTTTGAAGTTCTAATTCACTGAGTGAGCAGGCTCACCCCTCTACTCAAAATTTTAGGGAAACCACATGGACTTGAAGAAGGTCAGAGCATCATAGTAGATCTACTTCATGAGTTAAGTATGATATTAGTTAAGTTCAGTCGGTCCCTATCACTCTAGGTCCTTATATAGATGTGAGAGAGTTATAAATGATGTTTTGTATCTTTGTTTCTTGATAAGAGAGAATGTATCTAATTACCATGTTTTATGTACATAGAAGTGTGTGAAACAGAATGAATATATGGATGTGTATGATAAATGTTGAGATCATATTAGAGTAATAAAAGTTTAATTCTTTTGTAAAGTTTGTTTATGTGAGTGAATGCGAGAAAACAAAGAGTTTGAAAAAAAGAAGTTGGGAGTGAGCTTTGTACTAAGTGAAATCCTCATAGTCATGCCCTAATCTCGTGATTAGTGGAAATCATGGGGTGTGGGTGTGACATGAACCCTCTTCCACTATTCTAAAGGCTGATATCGATGCTTACAAGAAGCACTGTGAAGATGCCACATATATCAATTTCCTAATGCTATGATCAATGAACTATGATTTATAGAGACATCATGAGAACATGGTTGTTATTGAGATGGTTATACATGTGATTAGGGTTTGATTAGAACAAGGTTTTACTCCATGAAACCCCTCAAGGGTATTTTGGTAATTTACCTCATGATCACCATCATGGGTCAACTCATTAATCACTTAGTCCCTTAATGACCTAGGTTACCATTAGGGTTTAGATTAGATCACCATTGAACTAATTACATCATCAATTGATTAAGTAAAAACCACCATGAACACCTTCAAACGGTTTCAACCTTCAGACGGTTTCAACCACCAAACAGTCTTGAGACCGTTTGGATGTGTTGTCCGTTTAGAAGGGTTGACTTTCCAAACCGTTTGAAGCTCAAGCGGTTTGAAACCGTTTGATCAAAACGACTTGAGATCGATTGGACCAAACGACCCTGAGATCGTTTGAGCCCAAACGGTCTTGAGACCGTTTGGTCCAAATGGGCTCAAACCGTTTGGACCTCCAAAGTGGTTCAAAAGTTACAATTGGTCATGGATATGTATGTTGAACCCCTCAATTAACCAAATCCATGATAACCACTTATAAATTGAGTTAATTAGGATGAACCTCAATCACTTGGACACCAAATTGACCCTCAATTGAAAGCCAATTAGGGTTGAATCCTTCTCAATTAGGGTTTCAAATCGGATGGTCATCAATATTCAACAATGTGAATCAAATCAAGGTTGAACCTATCAATTGACCTCCAATTGGGCCCAAACTTGGCCCAAACGGTCTTGAGGTCGTTTGGACATCATCCAAACGGTCTTGAGACCGTTTGCCCAAAGTTTGACCAAAAAACCAAGTCATTTAGATTAGGGTTGAACTCCAATTAGGTCAAAAATCAGCATTTTTATCAATTCATCAACTTCTTGCAATTGGACCTTCAAACCATTAGATTATCTCAACCTTAGACCTTCAAACAGTCTTGGGTTGTTCCCAAACGGTCTTGAGACTGTTTGGAGGAACCCCCAAATGGTCTTGAGACCGTTTGGGTCCTTCAACCCAAAACTCAACAAGATCTATGTTTTAAAACAGCAATTTTAACCCGATTAGGGTTTGGATGTTGAAGTGCCTTCAACTCTCAATTGGTTAAAAATTAAACTTTGATTCTTTGCAGGAATGAAATTCAATATATTACCAACAGACCCTCAAACGGTTGTCCCTTGGTCAACCCTATCAAATGGTCTTGAGACCATTTCAATCCAAACGGTCTTGCAAGACCGTTTGAGGGCAAACGGTTTGAAACCATTTGACCCCAAACGGTTTGCAACCGTTTGGACCAAAAGGGTCCAAGGTCGTTTGATAAAGTAACATAGGGATTCACGCCCCTCATCTTCAACCTCTGTCAAGGTTGGTTATCCCACCGTTTTTCTTGCAAAAGTGCAAGGAAGAAGGGAGGTAGAAGAAGAATTAACATGCTAATTTTGCAAGAACAAAGTATGCATATAAAGCAATAGTTTAGAGTTATAAAACCCGCCTAAAGGTTGTTCCTAGAGCTCCAAAACTCCAAGCTCTAAGCTTTAATGGCGTCCTTGAACTTCCACAAGTCGGCCAGAGGTGATTCCTCCAAGGAGAAGTAGGATTGGTCGGCTAGAACAAGAAGACTAAGTAAGCTATCCACAAAAACAACCTTAAAGGAAGAATTCCTCCATGAATTCGAGCTAGAAGGTGGTGTTCTCTTACCTAGAACAGGTTGGTCGTCCCCCTGAGCTCCAGAGCTATCCTTGGTCATTTGAGAAAGAAGAGAGGAGAAGTGAAGGAAATGAAGGATCATTCACTTATTTGCAAAGAAAAGGCTTATATACTTTAGCCCTTTTTACACCATAAGGACCTCTCAAGCATGGAAATTACATCTAAGTACTTCCTTGCTCAAGGGAATGACCAAACTCATCTAAAATAATGCAAATCTAATGAAATCTCAAGATCTAAGGGTAGAGAAAGCCAATCTACAACTAGGGTACATACATGAAAGGTCTCCATACCCATTTAGGTGATTTTTATCAAAAAGATCACTTTTCTTATCTGATTATTCATTGATGTGTCCCTTTCATCATCTCTACTCTAAATGATGACAAGAGTTATAAAAGATGTTTTAGAAAGTGAAAATTTCAAGTTGGACCCCTCAATTTGGTTAAATAGCACTTTACTCCAAATTAGGGTTTTTAAGCATAAGGATTGCTTCCATAGCTGCACCTTGGTGCTCAAGCTTGGGAAATCCTTCAAACTTCATCATAAACATCCTCATGATGTCTCAACATCAGAGAAACATCTTAACCTGTGAATTTGCAAGTTAAACCCTTTAAGCTGGGTAATTTGCACATAGGTCGCTGCATACAATACAATGCTACAACTTTGTTTAAAAAGGAGCAATAATTGAGAATATATGTTCCTGAGGAACTTAATTACATGCCAGGGAGTATTCACAGGTATATAATTACATATTTAGGCAAAACTTCCAGGGTTAGGTTATAACCCAGGTCAGGGATGTTACATATATCTTCCATGTTCGTCCATCAACTTGATTATCACGCATTAAAGGATGAATTAAATGGAAAAAACTTTCCTTAGTCATTTAGTTGAGTATAAAATGTTATAAGCACTTATTTCTCATTCAAAGGCCATGTAAAACATCTTTTATTCCTTTTAGGCAACTATTATGGAGGAGAGAGAAAAAAAGTGCACTAATACCTTCTTCCTATATTAAAAGCCAAGGAGACTTCTTGCCCAAGGTCTTTATTCCGTATACATATTTTCAAATTACAAGTCTTTTCTCATCGTAATTTATTTTGCTTTCACATTATTAGCCTTTAAAAAATTTGTTTCATGGTCTTTTGTATTAAGGCCCTCAAGTATTTTCATTAAAACTACACTATATGTTTTTAAATTACTTTAGAAAATTTGGGATGTTACAATTCTACCAACCTTAAGTAAATTTCATCCTCAAAATTTTCCTTAGGCTACTACCCACCTTGGGGTCCTACTTATCTCTTTATTTACTAGTACTTAGCATATCAAGGTCCAATTATGTTCAAAATTTTGCATGAAAAAGATTATGTGACATATGACACTTAAATTTCATAAATCATCTATGTGAGCATTAACTATTGCCTTACTCATCATTTTCATAACTTAGAGTTTATGATACCAACTTATCTTTATGCTTAGCAAATCTTCCTTACACCTTGACAAGATATTCTATCACTAGACTTAGGTGACTGGCTAACCTTAAGTCCTTTTGGTAACTCCTACATTTCTAGATATGTGTTGATCAGGAACATACCCAAAGATGTGGGAATTTTGACATGCTACCTCTCACTAACCCACTAATATATGTGTCCCATACAACATGGACTAGTGAGAAAGGTAAAGTGCCTGAAAAGTATAATGCTCTTGACATCCCTCTTCAATTCTCAATTGGTTGGCCATGACCATTGACAATGAAGAGGTCGTCTCATTAGCTAGAATTAGATTGGTACTTGAGACCTAACTAGGTATACTTGTATCCTCATCACATTCTCTCTAGTCATTCTATGGTATAACATATATCTTTGGGAATATATTCCTAAACTCTAATCTTACATCTTCACTCTAGGGTTGACTATGAGAATCATGGTTTCCTAGTGGCCATTTACTAAAATTGCTCTGATACCATAATGTCACACCCCAATTTTCATATAACATGAGAGGAAGCATCCTTACGCAATGGGGTGTCACAAAATTTTAATCATGCAATTAAAGTAAATGAAACAATTTGCATTGATATAAAAGTGATTCATACATAGTTCATGGTAAAAGAAACTACATCATAAACATCTATGAGGTCTAAATTACTGACATGACTAAACATGATATACATGACATCTAGATTTTTGGATGATCTAGGTAAATGGTACCCCACCAGGAAAAGCTTGAAAATCTACTATCCTTCATTTCTCTTTTTGTCCTTCACTTGCTCCTAGTCCTTCGCACATCTCATCCCCAGACATGAAAAACAAACATCACATGAGTGAGCGGTATTTGGCACTTTATATGACATAAAAATAAATATAACTTGGCATGATAAAATTGACTTCACATAACTTTACATAAACTTTAACATGGATTTTCTTAAGCATTAATGATTCATAAAGTACATGAAGAATTGAATAGTAAGTATATGCATCCCTCTATGATGTCTCGTCAGGAGCACATGATTGCTAGGAAAGCCCTTGATGACCCCTTGTGGTCAATGACTAGGGAGCATATAAAACTAATTCAATTCCAATTAACTTGATCATTAACATGGCATTAACATTGTCATTAACATTAACATCATTGAACTTTAACATGATGGGATTTCTCCCCTTGAATCATAATGGGATTTCTCCCTCATAAACCATAATAGGGTTTCCCCTTCTTGATCATGATTCATTCATCTTAATTCATAATCAATAATCATGGTAAGGGTTTTTAGCATAGACCATAATCAATCAATCAATCAATTAATGACAAGGATACATGCTATCATCTTGAGAAACATTCACATTTCATGAAAACATCTAAAGTGCATAATCATAAATAAAAACCAATAAACCAAAGTACCTGTAAAAAATATGCATGGCCTACTTACCTATATCAAACCTAGTTAGGGTCAAATACTTTGACTTTATTGAATCTTTAAACACATGTATTTTTATTGAATCATATTGTGTACTTAAATCCATATTCATGAAATCCTAACTTTGTTCATGGAATAATTGAAGCATTTTGATGTATAAATCAACATTTGAAAACTTCTTAACCAATAGAGAATTGAGAGAACTTTCCAAAACATATTTTTGGGTATTTTTCTGATAAAGAATTGACTTACTACAAATTTTCAAAGAACTGACCAATAGAAAAAACACTAAAACTCCACGTGAAAAAATACATGACCCAGAAGGTGGGCCCTTATCTAGCTGGCCAAATGGAGCCTACCACATGGCCAGAGGTCTCCGCAACCTCAGTGTGCAGTTAAAAGAACACTGATGAGCTTGAAATCCCCAGACTACCCTTGTGCCTTTAATCGGGTGATTAACATCATGGGGCTACCTAGGTCAATACATGACCAAGGTTCTTCCCCCATGGCCATGTCACTGAGCACCTTGCTCCAGCCCCTCTGGCTCCATTACAGGGTGGATTCTACTACCTTTCAGGCACAAGGGACCTTCTCAGTGTGTTCCAAAGATGATACTGCATTCAAAGAGTCGGGGCTCAACTTATCAAGAGCACAGAAGCTTGGGTAGTGATCACCCATGGCATGGAACAGCTAGGCATAGAACTGGAACCAACAATACCGTGATAGCAGGATAGAAAAGAATAGAAATATTTTTGAAGATAAACCCAAGCCGCAGGGAATGTAGAGCAAAGTAAAATGGTAGGGAGCCAACGGCTATGTTGGGCTAATCGTTGAAAATAGCTGAAACTCCATGTCATCGGGGAATGATGGTGCGAGGAGAAACTTGAAGTCTGGAGTTTGAAAAGCATTCCCTGAGGTCTACTGAAGACCTAGGATCTATTTCCACCGACAGAGGGCCCCTAAGAAGCCATGATGGCTAGTTGTAGAGAGAACCAAAGCCGAACCTACATGATACGGTGTTTGGGGGTAAAGTAGGTAAAATGGGAAGTAAGAAGAAGAAGAAGGGGTATCACTATACATGCTCAATACTATGTCAATTTCTCGGTAGGATGCCCAGGAGGTGAGGACAAGGCCAAACTTGTCGAAGATGAAGAAGGAGTAGGTGGGAAGGTCTGGGGGTACTAGAAGTACAATTGAGGGTAGAGGAGACTATAGTGGGTGGAGGCAGTGCTTTTGAATCCTTAAATATGTAAGGGGGTGTCGTGGCGGTGGCTATGGATTCTGGCAGAGATGACACTCAAGCCGTAAAAGAGCATTTTTGCATTAGCTCACTATAGAAGGTGATTAATAGCTCAATCAATTCGAAAAGTTTTTTGCAAATCTAGCGTCAAAGAAATCTTGCTGATTCGTCTAAAGTAGAGAGAGAAAGAAGTTGGAAAAGGAAGCCTTGTGATATTGAATATGTCTGTGAAAATGTCAGAGGTAGGGGAAGACACAGATGCCATCAGAACTCAATCTGACGGTTGGATACACACGCATGGAAAAAAAGAATGAAAAGTTCACGTGACATGGTAATGGATCAAAACTTTAGGAAATTGAAGGCATTCAATGCAAATTCAATTAATGCTTTAGTGAAACCATATTCAAAATTTCCTTACTTTGATTAGAGGGTCAAACATGGTCCAAACAAACTCAAATTTGGGTCACATGCTAATTAGGGGGTCTAGATTTTTTATATAGACTTTGATTCCAATTTTGGTCGTATTATTCATAACGCCAAATTTTGTGATGTTTTTAGCTCTTATTTCGTTGTCAATTCTGCCCTTTTTAACTAATTTCCTCTCTTTTTTGTCATGTTTTTGAATAAACAGGACACGCTACGCTCTTAACTCAATTTTATCATCTTTTGCAGATTTTTCCTCATTTTTCGACTCATCTATCAGCAAAAAGGCCTGTCCCGGACCACGAACGTGTTCCACCTGCATCGCCCTTCTTACCAGCCGGCCCACACGCTAGCTGCCTGATATAGGGCAGCACGATACACTATCGCGCAACACGGGGATGCCATACAAGAAGCAACGGATGAGCGATACGCCATATACCCGACAGGGAGCCGAACTCACCATGACAACTAAAGCGTGTCGCGTGATACAAGCCACCCACCGACAGGCGCCACTCATCACGATGACCGACATGCTCCCAACCCGACATCCTTGTGTTGGGCGACACACATATCGGGCATCCCCGAATCTGTGATGATAGAGATGATGAAGGATATGTGGCGTCCGGAGAACCACAACTTCCCCCAACCGCTGCCTATAAATAGCAGCTACAGGACTCTGTTGGGATGGGACGGAACCTCTCGAAAGCCAACTTGGGAAAGCATCTAGAGCTAGTGTGTCGTGCCTCAGAGGTGTACCGGGCGATACTAGGTGAGAACTTCCCCCACCCGAGATGGAGGGAATGGTTCACTTAGGATCGGACCCAGGCACCGCAGCTGATCGATATCGGCCAACGAGGACACCCGATATGGGTACCCGATACCCTAAGCAATACTCTAGCCCCACACGATACCAAGCCCGATACACATAACCAGTCACGGCATGTCGCCCGAGAGGGTTCTGCCCGAAGCGATCGTATCGGGCATGAGAGCCTCGTACAATAAGCCAGCCCGTCATGGCCTATCGCCCGAGAGGGTGTGCCGCCCGACAGAGGCATATCGGGCAAGGCTCCCGCCTGGTATCGGGCTGGAGGGATCTTGAGGATCTGCTACTTCCTGTCGCCCTTCTAAATCAAGAAGGCGATATTTATCTTTACTTACTTCAGTCATTTACTTTCTTTACTAATGCAATGTAACCAGACCCCTTTTATGCTAATGGAATCAAAGAATCCTTAAATATATGTTGCTTCATGTTTGGTCCCTTTTTGTTGGATGATTGCATTGATAAACATCTAAAACCTTAATTTTCCTCGTAGCTCCAGTTGGAGATAGCTATCTTTTATTTTATCGATCTTCTCCTGTTGTTCCCTTGGGGAACTGTATCATCTCCTTACCCTTACCGGAGTGTAACGTATCGATTACGCATTCTCAACAATACCACCCTTGTCCCCGTGTTCGACCCCGTATATCTACTTCGACCTCGTAATAAAGTTGTGGGGGCCTAGAAGGTTTCGGGTTATAAATTTAAAAGTATGACTACTTCAGATCCGCACCCTTTTTGACGCGCAATTTAGGCAGGTCAACTTTTTGGCGCCGTTTCCGGGGACAAGGCAAAATGGTACTGATGACGAACCTGAATCCACTAACTACACTCCAATGCCTCAAGCTTACAAATAAGCTTGACAACACTCTCTTTTTCTTCTTTTTTATTTTAAAACCTGAAATGAGTAGTTCATATTATTAATGCAGGCTTTCTAACTTGATTTTTCGTGTTATTCAGGTACGCAGAAGGAAGGCGTTCTGCTCAATTGAGCACCGACATCACCAGACATGCCGCCTCGCATTGAACCACCTCTTTCAGAGGGTGAGCGAAATGCGAGATCTCGACCTCACTCGCCTTTGCCTGAAGACAATGACCGTTATGACGGTAATCATCAACATGAAGATCCTGAAACAGAGCAATTCGAGGATGACCATCGCCGGGAGAGATGTCGTCATCACCGGAGACGCAGAAGAAATCAAAATAACCAGGATCAGAACCAGGGAGACAGTGACAGTGATGATTCCAATGAAGATGGAAAGACCCTCAGGGAGTTAGCTGCAACAAAGGCTAATAATTCAAGATGTCTTGTTGTCATCCCAAGGTTCAACGCAACAAACTTTAAGCTAAAACCATATGTCATCTCTATGATCCAAACAAGAGCTTCAGAGGGAACTCGAAGAATGATAATCCCTATCACCATCTAGATGCTTTTAAAAACATCTGTGACACCATTAAGATGCGGGGAGTCCCACAGGAGGTGATTTACGGCAAGGGCTTCTTCTTTTCTTTAGAAGATAAGGCTCTATCCTGGTACCTTGGGCTACCACACCAAGCTCTTAACGGATGGAGTGCGCTGGCAGATGCCTTTATAAACAAGTTTTATCCTACCGAGAAAACTGTCAGGAATAGACAGAGGATCACGTCTTTCATGGAAAAGCCAAACGAGAATCTACATGATGCCTGGGAGCGATATCAAGAATATCAGAGGGACTGCCCTCATCACAACTACAAGAAAGGTTTTCTGATAACTACCTTCTACAACGGCCTAACCCCTGAGGAAAGGGTTTTGCTGAATGCAGCTGCAGGCAGTGACTTTCTGGGGAAGAAGCCTAGCAGATCCAAGAAGATCATCGAGAACATGGCTGAGTTACAAGCCGGCACCGACTACGACCGATTTGACAGAGGATATGCTAAGAAGGCTAGTGAATGACCATCTGTCGAGTCCAAGGCTCTGGAAGCTATCACCTCTCAGATCCAAAAGATAGCCACTTATGTCAAACAGCTGAAGGAATCAAACAGAAAAGGGAAGAAACAAGTTGAGAAAGTCATGAAATGTGTCACCTGCGGGGAAGGTGGACACGGTGTTGATAACTGTATCTACACCCAACCTGACGAGTCAACTGAAAGCGAATTCGAGGCTGAGGAAGCTAAGAACGTCTCCTATGTCATTTTCAAGAGACCGGATCACCCCAGTTTTAGTTACGGCAACAAGGATGCGGCCGAAAACTCGCATCAGCTGCATAACCCCACCAAGAAACCCCAAGGTTTCGAGAAAAGAGGGGGGAAAAGTCAGTTCACCAGAACTACTTCTTTCCAGTCGAACAAGGCAAATTTCCAAGGACAAGGAAAGTACCAAGGTTGCCAAGCGGCAAACACTAGTCAAGGTCAAAGTCAAGCCAAGGAGCAAGGTCAAGACAAGATTTCGAACCAACCAGACTTGGTTGGCCAGTTGTTCAATTTTGTAAAAAGACAAGATACCATCAATAACCAGCTAGCGTAAAGCGCGCTGTCAAATTCAGGAGTTCTGAACATAATGCAGGTCCAGATGGCGGACATGCAGGCGCACCAATGCCAAATCGATCAGTAGTTGGCCCAGATGGCCGAGTTGATAAAGAACCCCTCGGGTAAGATACCCTCCAACACCGAATCTGCCAAAATGGCAGTGCTGAGATCAGGTAAGATGGTAGAACGTCATGAAGAAGCCAGATCAGAGGAACCTGAACCGAGGACTGCGGCTGATAATCCTACTGAAGAAGTCAATCAACAAGCTCTTGACTGAGAACCTGAACCAAGATCCTTTGAGGAACTGTCTAGTAAGAGAAGCCCTTACTCTCCCAAGTTGCCTTTTCCCTACAAGCTGATAAAGGCACATCTTAATAAGCGTCACGAGAAGTTCATGGAATCAGTAAAGAAACTTCATCTCGAAGTACCTTTTTTGGACGCTTTAGAAGAAATGCCTACTTATGCTAAGTTTTTCAAAGATTTGATTACCAAGAAGAGAAGAGGACGAAGAATCGAGACAGTGCATCTAGAAAGTATGTCCTCTGCTTTTGTCAAATCAAATTTACCCCACAAAAAGAAAGACCCAGGGGCTTTCACCATTCCATTCGCCATTGGAGATAATGTCGAACGAAAAGGTCTTGCCGATTTAGGGGCCAGCATCAGCCTTATGCCCCTAAGTTTCGCGCAGCAATCAGGCTTGACTGATATGGTCAAGACCAATATGAGGATTGAATTAGCAGATCGTACCTTTAAAAGACCAGTCGACGTTGTTGAAGATGTACCTATCCGGGTACGAAGTTTCTTCATTCCTTGTGATATCGTTGTCATTGATACTGTGGAGGACCCTGGTTGTCCTATCATCTTTGGACGTCCTTTCTTGGCTACAGGAAGGGCGTTGATCGATGTTGCTGAGGGAATAATCACTCTAAGGGTCGGAAACGACCACTTAGACTTCAAAGTGAAGGATGCAATGAAAGGACCATCCCTGTTAAAGTCTTCTTGCTTTGCGGAAAGCTACAACCATTTCTACGAAGAGGTAGAAGAAGACATCCTCATGGTAGACCCTCTTGTAAGAGCAATAAGCAATCAACATTCCAATTCTGAAAATCCAGAAGTTGTCGAGTTTCTTAAATATCTTAACCAGTCTGATGAAGACCTGAACCATGAGGAAGAGGTAGTAGAAACTAGTTAAGTTTGCCTCTCTTGAGGAGGCGCCGGAAGAAAAGTCACTGAAGGATAAACCTGAGTTGAAGCAGTTACCTGAAGGGTTGAAGTATGAATTCCTAGATCGAAAGGAGAGGAATCCTGTCATCGTCAATGCCCATCTAACAAAGGACCAATTGGGCAAACTTCTTGAGGAGTTGAGACTCCACAGGCAGGCTATAGGATACTTAGTAGAGGATATCAAAGGCCTTAGCCCTGCATTGTGTATGCATCACATCAATCTGGAAGAGTCTGCTAAGCCTCTGGCTCAACCCCAAAGAAAATTGAATCAAATGCTGAAAGAAGTGGTGAAGAAAAAAGTAATCAGATTGAGGGATGCTGGGATCATTTACCCGATCAGCGACAGTAAATCGGTGAGCCTGATCCATGTAGTACCCAAATAAGGTGGTATAATAGTAGTTAAAGGAGATAAAGGCGATGAAGTGGCGATTCGGACCGTCACAAGATGGAGGATGTGCATTGACTACCGGAAACTGAACCTAGCCACGAAAAAGGATCATTATCCGCTTCCTTTCATTGATCAAGTTCTTGAAAGATTAGCACATCATGACTATTTCTGTTTCTTGGATGGTTTTTCAGGATTTTATCAAGTCCCCATCTTACCAGATGACCAGGAGAAGACTATTTTTACCTGTCTCTATGGCACCTACGCCTTCAGGAGGATGCCTTTTGGCATGTGGAATGCTCCCGCAACATTTCAACACTGCATGATATCAATGTTCTCAGATTTCGTGGTGGATATCGTGGAAGTTTTCATGGACGACTTTTCTGTATATGGAAAAGACTTCAATACCTTCCTGAAAAACCTCTCTTTGGTTTTGCAACGCTGTGAGGAAAAGAGTTTGGTTTTGAACTGGGAGAAGTGCCATTTTATGGTATAAGAAGGCATCGTGCTGGGACATAAAGTTTCGAGGCGTGGCATCGAGGTAGACGTTAGAAAGGTTGAAGCCATATCCAAGCTTCCTCCACCAAAGTCTGTGACGGGAGTAAGGAGCTTCCTTGGGCACGCCGGCTACTACTGAAGATTTATAAAAGACTTCTCAAAGATCTCAAAACCACTGTCCAACATTCTGGTAAAAGATGTTGAATTCAATTTCTCTAACGATTGTCTAATCGCTTTTCAGGCCTTGAAAGATGCTCTTGTCTCACCACCTATCCTCCAAGCTCCAGACTGGGAGTTACCTTTCGAGTTTATGTGTGACGCCAGCGACTATGCTGTAGGAGCAGTCATGGGGCAGAAAAAGCACAAAAAGCACCATGTAATCTACTACGCTAGTCGTACCCTGGATGAAGCTCAAATAAATTATACTACTACAGAGAAAGAGATACTCGCGATAGTCTTCACTTTCGACAAGTTTAGATCTTACCTCATTGGAGCAAAGGTTAAAGTATACAAAGATCATGGAGCTATAAGATATCTCATGCACAAGAAAGATACAAAGCCCAGGTTGTTGAGGTGGGCTTTGTTACTACAAGAGTTCGAGCATGAGATAGTCGATAAGAAGGGTGCAGAGAATGTGGTCGCCGACCACTTATCAAGGATTGTTGTGGAAGGGCAGAAGGAACCACCTATTAATGACAATTATGCTGACGAAGCTTTGATGGTGATTGAAACCAAGGAAGAAAGTTTACCTTGGTTTGCAGAAATTTGTAATTATCTTGCCTGTGGAGAACTGCCCCCTGACATAACTTATAACCAAAAGAAGAAACTCTTCGCGGATGTAAAGAACTACTACTGGGAAGATCCTCTCCTTTTTAGAAGATGCGTAGACAACCTGTACCGAAGATGTATTCCCGAAGAAGAGATCCTGAACATTCTAAAAGAGTGTCATGCCTCCCCTTATGGAGGACACCTGGGTAGCGAAAGGACCGCCGCCAAGGTACTACAATCGGGTTTTTACTGGCCCTCCTTGTTTAAGTACACTACAAATTATGTAAAAGTCTATAAATAGTGCCAATCGACGGGGAACATTGGACGAAGAAATGAGATGCCTATGGCCAATTGGGTCAAAGTAGAAATCTTTGATGTATGGGGAATCAACTACATGGGTCTGTTTCCCCCATCTAAAGGATATCGGTACATTCTAGTGGCAGTGGATTATGTATCCAAATGGGTAGAAGTTGTTGCAACTCAAACGTGCGACTCTAAGTCAGTGATCAACCTATTTGAAAAAATTATTTTCCTTCATTTCGGAGTACCACATACTGTAATAAGTGATGGTGGATCGCATTTTGGAGAAAGATAGTTTGAAGCGCTCCTGCGAGAGTATGGAGTTAAACACAAAGTCGCTACGCCCTACCACCCACAAACTTCTGGGCAGGTAGAGGTTTCGAATAGACAGATCAAGCACATTTTAGAGAAAAATGTCAACCGCACGAGGAATGATTGGTCAATGAAGCTTGACGACGCACTTTGGGCCTACAGGACAGCATATAAAGCACCCCTTGGAACTACTCCTTATAGATTAATCTATGGGAAATCATGTCACCTACCCCTAGAGCTTGAACACAAGGCCCTTTGAGTGAATAAGTTCTTAAATATGGATCTGGACAAAGCAGGAGAGAAGAGATATTTGAAGCTGCAAGAACTCAAAGAACTGAGATTGAATGCCTACGAGAATGCAAAGATCTATAAACAGAGGATGAAGGTGTGGCATGATGCCCACATAAGGAGGAAGGATGTAAGTGAAGGTGACAAAGTTTTATTATTTAAATCTTCCATCCATCTTTTTCCAGGTAAGTTACAAATGAGGTGGTCCGGACCTTTCACCGTAGCAAAGATATACACGTCCGGAATGATGGAGCTATATGATAAAGATGATCCATCCAAGGTTATTCAAGTGAAAGAGCACAGGGTAAAAAGGTTTTATGAAGATGAAGCGTTCGCAAGAAGGACGGAGATCAATTCGCAAGATATGCAAGCAGCTGAAGGAAAAAAGTGAAGGACCTGGAGCTGTCGAGCTGACGACGCTAACTACAGCGCTCCTCGGGAGGCAGCCTGAGCATTTACTTTTCTTAGGATAGGATGTTATTTACTTTCTTGCAAGAAAAACACTATGAACACTTGGACTGTAATAAGGCCCGAGTCAATGCATGTGTCACGTGTGCTGACTCTTCTGTTTTATGGGCCACCACTCTGTTTTATGAGCATTGATGAGTAATACTATCTGAGGTCGGGAACTTAACCTTAGGCCAATGATGTTTTACCCATCAATCACTTTTTCCTTTGCTTTGTTTTTGGGTTTTTCATGTAGAATTTTGTTCTGAAGACCTTGTATCGGGCAAGTATCCCCTTTTTCTTGACCGCATCGGGCAAAAAGACATCCGGTGCACGAAACGCGCGGTATCAGGCGATATTATGTCAGGCATCACATCTAGCCATGAGCCGTGTCGGACGACACACCCGAGCGGCGAGCACCCGTGTCGGGCAGCAGGAGTAATTACCCTTGATTAGACGGATGGGACTGCTCATCTCGGGAATGACCTGTCTCAACGGCCGACACGTGCCCCGGATTTACCCATTTTACCCCCGGATGGGATTGCTATATATAGTACGAAGGATTAACTGTGTCAGGCTACTGCTTTTACTTTTCACCTACTCCCGTATGGCGTTGTAACTTTCTCGTTGCTCCTGTGTCGCGCAGCTTAGCTTCTGCTCTCGTGTGCGCAGAAAACATAAGAAAGCAAAGGTATAGCCTGACAGCACTATCGTCCTTGCTTTCCTGACACAACCCCCTTATCGCGCACATCGTATCGGGCTGACGACTTTATTTGATTTCCTCGTATCGCCTGACACATGTATCGCGCGACACATCTTTAACGTTCTTGCCTGATACCCTGTATCGGGCAATGACCGTGTCGCCCATCTTGGTGTCGCCTCGCTTGTTTCTGTTGTCGAGCGACACGTTTTTCTATCGGGAAGACCCTATCGGGCACTTCTTTTCACGTGACCGTATCGCCCGACACAGCGTATCGGGCAAGGGGTATGACGCGCAACTTTTCTCCATATCGTCCAAGTTTTGTATCTCCTAGATCTTTTTTCGACGGATGACACAGTATCTCATATCAGGCATGAGCTTGAAACCTTCGTATCGCCCGACACTGGTGTATCGGGCAAGCTTCGTTTTGTTCAATTTTGAAGCCCGATATGGTGGTGTCGGGTAGCTTTGTATCAGGCCAAATTTTTATCGTGCAATCAGTCTTTCCCTAAAACGTCGGTATCGATTTTAAGTTTTTCCTACCTAATATTGGAACATTTAAATGATAAATGAACTTCTTTAATGATAACATAGATGGCCCATACAAAGCAAACCGTCGTTCGAGTTGACTAACACGGCGGAAGAATCGACACTGAGGCCGCAACTGAAGCAACAACGGTCGGGCAGAAACGCCCGAATCCCGAGGCAGCTGGGCCATCAACCACTGAGAAGAGACCAAGGATGGAAGAAGTAACGACTCCTTTTTTTTTCTCAGAGGATGCAGCCGGAACAAGTGCAAAGCTCTCAAGAAGGAAACGCAAGGCTCGTGCAGATTATGACGATGATGACCGACCTAGGAGGGCTAGAACACGAACAAGAAACCGACCTATGGTAGACAGAGAGCTCTTGAAAACACTTGTTGATACTATATCCAAGGAATATGCCCCCCATGAAGAAGGTAGCTTCATGACTGATGAACCCAAAATACCCACATTCAATCCAGAAGCCACTGGAGAAAGACTTCCACTGATTTTCTCTTTTGGAGATGGTCCTAAACCACCGCAGAAGACAGACTATGATAAGGAAATGGACAAATTACGGGATGAATATAACTTATCCTTGAGGTCCATTGATATTTGTTCATGTGATAGTGAAAAGGATGAATAAAAGAAATCTGAAAAAAATCATTCTATTCATTGTACTCAAGAGAAGCATTCATATATCCTTGATGATGAGTTCAGAATAGTATGTAAATTCTGCTTTGTTGCATTGCTGGAAATGAGGAATATACTGCCGACTTCTCTTGCGGGCTACCAAATCAAGAAAAAGTATTGGAAGAGATAAGTGGACTTCTCTGACTAATCCAATAGATGATGAAAGTTTAAAGAAACTAAGATTGATGATCAGTCCTTTTGTTCATATTCACAATGGAAGTATCTTAAAAAGTTTACCTGGATTAAGGGAATGCCTAATAGTTTTGGAACTTCTTCCTCAGCAAAAGCACATGACTGATCTCATTGAATCTTGCAATTCTGAACCCACATTTCCCTTTTGGCACAAAATTTCTTTGGTAGCCATCCACCCAGCACTCTATGTTGCTGGCAAACCGACTGCGGCATCTTCCTGCTGGAATGGATATCAAACAAAGAGACGCCTGACCAGCTCCACCGCATCGACTACCACAGCAAACGAGGAGAATATGTGTGGGAGCTTCTATCTGGCAAAGGCGCGCTCACCAGTTAAAACCCTCACTGAGTTAACATTACCCTACCTTATCTACTTCACAACTCTGGGACAGAGTGTGGAGTAAGTTTGGGGGGATAGTATGTATCAGTGAGGGAGGTACACAAATTTTCTTCAAACTTCACCCTTTTTGTTATTATTGTTCTTTTTCTTCAACATGTGTACATATACATATACATGCCTCATACAAAAAATTTGCTAAAAATTTTGAAAAATTTTGCTTATTTTGTCTCCACATATATGTACAAAGACGCTATATAGTAAAAACCTAATATGACTTCTTTCCAGTTGGTTTTTTATGTGTCTAAGGAGATGCAGAGTTTGTTATGTCTTTCTGATAGTGGAGCCCCAAACAACAAAAGACTACGACTTTCCACGCCAAAAATTTCAAAAAATAATCTCACAACAGCTAAGAGACGTGTATGCAGAAGGAAAAAGCTGCCCAAACAGCAAAAATTCCTCTTGTTTTACCTTACCCGACAAAATTCCAAAAAGAGAGAATAGCCTTATGAGAGTGAATAAAAGCATTAGAGTTGTGCCAAATGAAAAGAAAGAAAAGAAAAAAATATATACACACTTTTTTTCCAAAAGTATCCATCTTTAGGCATGGTAGATCTGGGGCAGTGGTACGTAGGATGTGAAATCACTGCTCTAAAGCCAAATGGCTTGGACTGCAGGGACCACTCGCCCGCTAACGGACCCGTACCTAGATGGACTGATGGGAAATAAGAAAAACCCAAAAAGCCTTAAGCCTACCCAAACACACAACTTTTTGTTTCCCAAAAGTTGTTTGGTGTAAAAGCTAACTTCGAAGTCATGCACTCAAGTCTCACCGAAGCTGTGGAGAAGAATTTTTGCTTAAATAAGGTAGGAAAAGGAAAGTTTGTTGTTCGTGGTCGGTCCGTATTCACTGTAAGACATCTCAATGCTCGCTTAAACCCTTTGTCTGAAAACCATACCGATCAAGAAGAAGCGTCACAAACAAAGTCTAAAGATTGATTGAGGACAATCAAAATGCTAAGTTTGGGGGAGTTGATAACACCAAATTTGTGATGTTTTTGGCTCTTATTTCGTTGTCAATTCTGCCCTTTTTAACTAATTTCCTCTCCTTTTTGTCATGCTTTTGAATAAACAGGCCACACTATGCTCTTAACTGAATTTTATCATCTTTTGCAGAGTTTTCCTCATTTTTCGACTCATCTATCAGCAAAAAGGCTCGTCTCGGCCCACGAACGTGCTCCACCTGCATCGCCCTTCTTACCAGCCGTCCGACACACTCGCTGCCCGATACAGGGCAGCACGATACACTATCGCGCGACACGGGGATGCCGCGCAAGAAGCAACGGATGAGCGATACGCCATTTACCCGACAGGGAGCCAAACTTGCCACGACAACTAAAGCGTGTCACGCGATACAAGCCACCCACCGGCAGGCGCCACTCGTCACGATGACCGACACGCTCCCAACCCGACATCCTTGTGCTGGGCGACACGCATATCGGGCATCCCTGAATCCACGTTGATAGAGCTGATGAAGGATACGTGGCGTCCGGATAACCACAACTTCCCCCAACCGCTGACTATAAATAGAAGCTACAGGACTCCGATGGGATGGGTCGGAACCTCTCAAAAGCCAACTATTAAACTTACTTAGACCAATCGATGAGTGCCACGTCACCTCCTTGCATGCAACGTAGCTGATTAGGAAAACATAACACAATGTCCTTTTTATTCTCGCATAAGGAACATGTCCTTCAGCCCGCGGAGGGGCAAAACCGTCCAATGCCTCCCCTCCTTCTTCAACCTCGCGACAACCTAGTGCTATTGCCCTAAAAGTGATTTGCACAGCCCCTCCTTCCCTCTCTGGACCCTGACAGCCTCCAGTGATGCTCTCCCTGCCTCTGTCGTGCCCCCACACACTGGGAGGTGCCCCTCGGTCATGGCTAGGGTGGCCGAGTCGAGCTTTCTAGTCCTACAACTGCGGCCAACTTGCAGCCATTTAGAGGCTATTGTGCAAGTGGAAGAGTACGGGGAGGATATCTATGTTCCTCTGTGATGTCGTGGGAGCATGGGGCTTCTGTTGCACTCTAGTCCAGGGCTGCTCATTGCCCCGGGGTTGCACTACCCCCATTGTTAGGGTTTGAATGAAAACAATGAAGAAGGAGATGGGGAAGAGAGAGGGAGATGTGGGATCTCTCTTAAACTCGAACCAGGGCTCTACCCTTTATATCGAGGTGGGTAACGAAGCCCTAGGTTGGCTTATCCATGAATTAATAAGGTCCTCTCAATAGGAGTCATTTTCCTACAAGGAGAAGTAATCTTCTCTCTCCTATTTATCTTCTTAATATTCCTTATTTCATGGATAATTAGAAATATGAAAATTATCTCTTTCATTATCTCTAGCCTTGCCTTTTAATCTATTGGCCACGAAAATCTATTTTCTTAAAGCAAATAACATCTGTTTTTGAGATTATCAACAAGTCATTAATGATGTATCTTCTTATTTTGTTATTATTTGTCGTTTCTCTTTCATTTTCCCCAGTGGGGCTCCTTGGACCCCGAGAAACTCTAATATTTCGAACTCCTTTTTAAGGATACATCTTATATTTCTTTTTATTTCCCTTATTGGAATTCCTTTTAACATTAGGAATCCTTTGGATACGAAAATCCACCAAGGATAAGTCAATTATACCTCTTTCCACTTATTTTCCACATTTTATCATTGTTTTCAATTTCTTTCTTAATAAAGAAATATTTAATTGATCTTTTCTTTTTCTTGTTGCATTATCTTTGCAACTTTTGACTCCTCGGAACCCAAGGAACCCAAGAGGCACGAAATCCAACTTTGGATTATATACTTTTTCCCTCTAGAGGTTTCTACATCTTTCTTTTCTCCATTTTCTTATTTACTCAAATAATGGAGTTTCTTTTGTCTTTTCCCTTGTTATTGAGCCCAATAGCCAATAAAGCCCACAAAACAATCAACAAGGCTATTTTAGACAAAAAAACATTTATTCAAAACAAATTATATCCTTATTTGTTCAAATAACTTTAATAGGAGAAATTACATTTCTCACCAAAAGAACCCAATAATTGGGGTTGTAATATGTGTTCTCTTTTGTTAAGGAACATCTTTGTGCAAGTATATGCTTTTTTTATATTTCCTTATAACTTCCAAGTATTAGTTTTATCTTATTGCCAAGATATGATGAGAGGCATATAAAAGAAACGTAGGCAAACTCAGTATAATATTCTTGAATATTGTGCTAACGTGTACCACATGTAATCTTTTGTTTAGGTTGTAGACATATGCTCATGAAGAATCAAGATAGTGTGAGTTGTATGGCGAGCTGATGTACAGGTGGACCTATTATCTTGAGATCATGTTGTTGAGTAGTAGTGCATGTATATGTAAATTTTACCTTTCAATATGTGATATCAAATGTTGTAACAACCCATTATGTAATTATATGTTGAATGGTGAGCATGTGTTGTATGGTTTTATTATTGTTCATGTGCATGTGCTACTATTGTTTCCTTCTGACTTCCTCTGATTTTCTTCTTCTTAGCCTAGTGTGGGGTGTTTAAATTGATATTCTCACTGAGGTGAGGTTTCTATTTGGATGTCACACATCAGATTAAGTTTTAGAAAATCTCAGGACGTCACAGGTGGTATCAAAGCATGAACAATAGCAAAGCCTGACATTTACTCACTATGCAACTCAAAATTGAAGAACCTTGAACCATAAAACAATTTTGTAGAGTTAGATTAGTCATCTTTTAGAGACTAAATCTGACCTATCCTCTAGGTTAGCACCTAGATATCTGAGAACTAGGTTTAGACTGGTTCTTGTTGTATAGCAAGTCCTTAGATGTTGTTCTTCCCTTATAGTGTAGTGGTATGGGACGTTGCACTATTTGGAAATGACGTGCATCAAGGGAAGAGAAACCCTAGACATACGGAGGTCATTGTCTAGAGTAGCTACACTATTCTACACCACGTTCTCACCCTTTCACCAGTTTTTGTGGCACTGTACTCTCTACTATATGTTGGACACTCATTTTTTGGATTTGGTTTTTGATTTCAATCAGATCGAACCTCAATAGTTTTCTATGACTCTTGTTTTATCTAAGAAAAACTATATCATATTTTATTATATATGTAAGTATTACAAAAATGTGTCCCCACACATGTACGAGTAGGAGGTGGTCATGCAACCTAAGTGAAAGTGAATGACATCAATCTAGAAGAGAGAGTAGTTCTAGATTAGATGTCTAGAGCCTTATTGCAATATGTGATAGATGGAATAGATGAAATAAGTTTTGATGATATGATGTAGATCTTATATAGATGATATAAGATGGTATATGATGATCAATATTTATCTTTAAGGATTAAGGTTCAGATTTTAGGATTTGAGATAAGTTTTTATGATGTAAGTAACTACGCTTTTATGAGATAAGATGTGTTAAGTTAAGACAAGGTTGTGAGTCAGCATGGCCCTCAATCTCTTTTATGAAGGAGGACCTCTAGTGTGGGTACCATTTATAGGGTTAACTCTAGAGAGAGTGAGACCTACAGGTAGAAGGTCAAAGAACCTAAACTCCAAGATATGACGAATATGAGAAATATGTGATATTATATGTCCTAAACTAGTCTACTCCTAAGTGACTGAGTTGAGTTGCTTTATACATGATTCCTTTAATCCTCTTGAACCCCAGATGCCCTTGGGAGGACCAAGCCCTAGAGTCAAAGAGAGGATGGTTATATCTAAATATGAGAATTTGAATATGAGAACCTATCATCTGGGTGAGGGATAGAGAGTCCCAAGACCCTGGAGGAATGACACTGTGGCGACCGACTCGTCTCGGATTAAAATGTTATCAACTAATTTAAACTAATGCAGAAGCGTTTCGTTAGCAGCGGAATTACTGAAAATCACTAAAAATTAAAACTTTTTGTAAAGAGATCCATAAACGGTAAAACTCTTTCATAGAGAAACAAAGTAAGTTATTTACAGGCTGATACATCAGCACTTCTCTGTATCATCACATCTTGAGGGTTACAAGCATCAACTGCCCTGTTAACTATACATGAGCATTATACAAAATCTTGAGGCATTACGCCAAAAATATCAGATCTAGATTAAACCATCTAATGACTCCTAGGACCTGAGAGTACAGATACGACACATAGAACATTCTATATACAAGACTTGACAGACAATGTCTCCACCCGAGGATCATTGATGTCCCGGATGTTGCTGTTGCTACTGTTGCTCACCCACTGAAGGGTTCCTTCATCCTCGGCGTCTACCTAAAAAGTTGAATCCCACGGGGGTGAGACAATTGAATAATTGTCCCAGCGAGAGTTATAACTCTTCGCCAGAAGCGTTGTTATTGCAAATAATTGAATAACATTGAGCAATAGAATTATAATTATTTAACAGCAGGCATTTCATTAAATAACTAACTGAAACAATATAACTTATGCAATCATTTCAATATAACTTGATTGGATAACAAAACATATAATTCATAAGAAATATGAAGAACATGTATACTAGTTATTCAACTAGAGCACTATAAATAATGTATCATCAATCATTGTTTCTCATAGTTCAACCTAAGCAATTATGCTATATGACTGATTACATTTTTCAAACATATTTATGCCCTGAGGAGATGAGGTATACCACTCATACTCCAACCGACCATTAAGAAATCACAATCGGTACCATACATAGGTCATCAGAAGAGCCGGATTTCTATGACCTCATCTTCCTCAGTCAGTGTGAGGTACAACATGCAGGACATCTTGTGTCTCTGCCATAATAGCTTTCCAGGGTATTCTGGCAACTTCGCTATTAGAGTTACAGTGTCATGATGTACTCTCTTAGCCATCGAGGGATTTCTTGTTTATCTCTCATCGATGTGGCATTAACAACATCATCGAGAGATTAGTGATACATCATCTCGACATAAACATATAATGAAGGATTGAGAGATTAAATGTACATCTCACATCAATTCCCTCATTAGGACGTAAGGATATATGTGTCCATAACCCCCACATACTCAAAAGTATGCTCTCCAGGAGTTCCCTTAGGAAAACCTATTTCACCATCATTTAACTTCTGACAATGATGGATCTATGGTCAGGGCTCTACATGATATCATTATACTTGATCATTTAAGTACATTATGGAATTCTTTTAGCATCAGGCATGTTTTCAAACATAAATCAATAAGACAATTGACGCTCGAGATCAGGGATCTCACTAGGCCAATCCACGGCTCGTAGTACAGTGGGCCACATGACAAAGGGTGATATAGCTTAAGGCTAGGAACAAGTGAAACCTTCATATATGATATGTAAATATACTCAATAAAAGGAATGAAGGAGTAGATGTCGACATCGAAGGAGGCGATTCCGGAGGCGACATCGAAGGAGATTTCGGCGGCGACATCGAAGGCGCCCGATGGGGCGAAGGTGAAAGAGTTGAACCTGAAGGCGTCTCCAGTAGTGAATGAGGGAGCGTCTCTGGCGGTGAGCTCAACGGAGATTCCGGTGGTGAGTGAGGAAGCGAGCTTGGTGGTGAGCGAAGCTTCTCTAGTGAATGAGGCAAATCGACCGGAAACCTCGCAAGTGGGGAATGTTGTGGATCTAAGCAATGTCTTGAAGATCAAGGACCCAGGGAAACCTGTTGGGGGAAATAGATTTGGTCCAGTTGGTGTCTCATCAGAGGTCAGAACATGGGCAGATCTAGTGATGAAGAAGAAGGATTCATCGCCAAATGATTTCAGGAAGATTGAAGTACAGGTGGATAATGGGAGACTTTTGTATCCAAAGAGCATTGCAGAGAGGAATATGCAGAAATGGAGCAAAGCTGCAGCCGGGTACATTGTAGGTATGACTCCCCACTGGCCCTCTCTGGTTCGTTTTCTGGCACAACTATGGAAGGTCAAAGGATCGCTTGATATCAGATCCAAGGGAAGGGGTTTCTTTGTTCTGTTATTCTCAAACGAAGATGATCTGGTGACGGCGTTAGATGGAGGACCCTGGTTCATTGCAGGGAAACCACTGATTATCAAAAAATGGGAACGGGGTGAACCTATGGAGAAAGTCAAAATTTCTGAGATTCCTATATGGTTGAAGATACACGAGTTGCCATTAGAGATTTGGGATGATTAAATGTTCATGAGAATTGGCTCTTATCTAGGGAAACCACTGCGTACTGACCAATTAACGAGTGATCTGGTTAGATTGGAATATGCTAGGCTGCAAATCTTGGTTCCTCCTGACTTTTCCTTCCCGGATGAGTTGGAAATACAGAGTGAAGATGGCCAAATGGATAAAATTAGATGTGAATATGAATGGAAGCCGAGTGTGTGTGAATGTTGTGGTACCTTTGGTCATGAGTCGCGATTATGTGCAGTTAGGGAAAAGATTTCTAAGATGGCTGCTTTACCTCCGCCTGTGAAGAAGGTGTGGGTGCCGAAGAAGAAGTTGCTGCGAACTCCAACTGTTGAATATGAAGTGGTGGTCTTCAGTGATCGATGTTGTTGAGGACATCATTCTTGCTGGTAATGGCACAGGGATCTCGTCGGAGGAGAGGCAATTAGCTGAGGAGTGGCAGATTGGACAGACAATCACTATCACTCCAATTCCTTCTCCGGAGTGGGAGATGCAACTGCGTAGGCCAAAATCCCCTCCAAAGATAGCGTCGAAGCCGGTGTCTATGTTGAGGAACATTCAGTTGTCCCTGAATAAGTTCTCTCTTCTTGCCAATATGAGTGATGGTACAGTTGAAGTCGGCGGTGAGGTAATGGAAATTCCTCCTCGTCCAAATGGATAGACCATTATCGATTTGTGCCTGGAATGTGAGCGGGATCCATAATAAGTTACCTCGCATTCGAGGAGAGTTAGGTAGATTGAAGGCTGATATCATCATCATCTTAGAAACGAGAACTAAAAAGGAAGATTTACAAATTATTGTGGAAGAGCTATGGTCTGGTGCCTCCTTTATTTCAAATGAAGAGTACTACTCCTATACCTGTATCTTGGTTTTGTGGAGAGATTCTGACATTACTATTAACAAGGTGCTCGATAATGATCAGATTATTCACTGCCAGGTTAATGTTGAAAGTAGGCATACTAGTTTCTGCCTCTCTGCTGTCTATGGTTCCAATGATGATGGAGAGAGAGCTAAGTTTTGGGATTCTCTGAATTCTATTTCCAGCACTAAGGATTTGGCGTGGTGTGTGCTTGGAGATTTCAATGCGGTTAGGTTTTTGTTTGAGAATATGGGCAAGCAACCTCCGACGAATAGAAGTATGGCTGACTTTAACTCTTCACTGGAGTACAATGGTCTTATAGAGATACCTTCTAAGGGGCCGTTCTTCACCTGGGACAGTCACAGCAAGAAAGGTGTTAGTACTTTCTTGAAGATTGACAGAGTGTTCTGCGATCTTAACTTCTTGGGCCTTTTTCCTGCCATGTGGTGCGAAGTGGTTTCTAATACTATTAGCAATCATCGTGTGATTATGTTGCATCTTCCAACGATGAAGAGAAGAAGGTCGCCGTTTAGGTTTATTAACAGCTGGATTTCACAGCTTGGTTTTCTATCTGTAGTTGAAGAAGCGTGGAAGGGTCTGGTGGTAGAAGGTGCCCCTATGTACAGAGTCTATAGGAAATTGAATGTTGTGAAGGAGGCACTTCTGAAG
Source organism: Alisma plantago-aquatica (assembly GCA_963693085.1). Taxonomy (NCBI): domain Eukaryota; kingdom Viridiplantae; phylum Streptophyta; class Magnoliopsida; order Alismatales; family Alismataceae; genus Alisma; species Alisma plantago-aquatica. The sequence continues at coordinate 597,577,779 of OY856413.1, read as the reverse complement.
TGGAATAGAGAGCAGGTTGGTAACTTTTCTTCTAAAACCAAAGAGGCGGAAGTAGAAGCTTTGGAGGCTCAGAAGGAGGTTTATAGGTTTCCTAATGATCCTTGTCTTCAAAAGAAATTGATTGAGCTGAGGGAAGCTTTTAGCGAAGCGCTGCTTTATGAGGAGATCTTCTTAAGACAAAAGTCTAGGTCTATTTGACTTAAGGAAGGGGATAGGAATTCCTCGTATTTCTATGCTGCTCTTAAAAGGAGGAGAATTCACAATGGGATCTTTATTATTCATGAGGGTGATAAAACCATCTGTGATGCAGAAGGGATTTCTGATTGTGTTGTGGGTTATTATAAGAAGCTCTTTAACTCTTCTGATTCTAGTGTTGTTCATTGGGATGATAATTGGGTTTTACCCACTTTGACGGAAGAACAAGGAACACACCTTAGGAGGTGGGTTACTAAGGAGGAAATTGATTTGGTGGTCAGGAAAATGAATGGGGATAAGGCCCCGGGTCCAGATGGTTTTAATGGCGCTTTCTTTAAAAGATGTTGGCCGATTGTGGGTGCGGAGGTCACTAAAGCTATTCTTAGTTTTTTTGACACTGGTAAATTACTTCATGAATGCAACAGATCGTTCATCACCCTCATTCCCAAAGTTCAAGGTGCTTCTAATCTTAAAGACTTTCGTCCTATCTCCTTGTGTAATGTTATCTTTAAGATCATTACCAAGGTTATGGCTAATAGGCTGCAAGATATTTTTCCTTGTCTCATTTCGAAGAATCAGGTTGCTTTTATTAAAGGCAGAGTCATAAGTGATGCTATTCTTTTGGCTAATGAGATGTTGAGTTCTTTTCCTGTTACTAATGGCCCGGCTTTTTTGTGTCTTAAAGCTGATTTATCGAAGGCATATGACACTGTGAGAAGAGATTATGTTCTCTTTCTTATGGAGAGGATAAATTTTCCCTCTTGTTGGATTTCTTGGATAGAATCTTGCTTCAATACGGCCTCCTTTCAAGTTCTTATCAATGGCTCCCCTTCTATTCCTTTTGAGGCTTCCAATGGGGTTAGACAGGGTGACCCTTTAGCCCCCTATCTTTTTGTGCTTTCTATGCAGGGTTTTACCTCAGTTATGGATGTGGCTGTCAATACTAATTTGATTAAACCCATCAAAGCTTCGGACAACTTTGGTATTTCTCATATTATCTTTGCTGATGATTTGCTCTTATTCTTGAAAGCGGATTCTAATAATGCAAGTCAGCTTGCTAAGGTGCTGGACACGTTTTGTAGTATTTCTGGTCTCAAGCTCAATAATCTTAAGAGTCAGCTTTTCCTAGTAGAGGTGCTAGTAGTTTGGGCGATGACATTGAAAAGCTCCTTGGTGTTGTGAGATGTGATCTTCCTGTAAGGTATTTGGGTCTACCCCTCTTTACTGGTCGCCTGACTAAGGATATGTGTGCCCCTATCACTGATAAGATAAAGAAGAGGTTGGGTTATTGTAAAGGCAAGTTTCTCTCTGTTGTTGGTCGAGTGGAATTAGTCATTTTGACGTTTTCTACCTATCATATTTTTTGGTCAGCTGCTTTCCCTTTGCCTAAGGCAGTTGTTTCAGATATTGAGAAGTATATGAGAAACTTTATTTGGGGGGACTCGGATGTTCATAAGCACTTACATACTGTTTCTTGGGAACAGATTTGTAAGCCAAAATGTGAAGGTGGTTTGGGTGTTCGTTTGGTGGGTGACTGGTCTAAAGCTGGTATTCTGAAAAACCTTTGGGATGTTGCTAATAAGAAGGAGACCCTTTGGGTGAAATGGTTGCATGAGAAGTATATTAGGAAAGAGTTTGTGTGGTCGATTGGTTGTAAGTCTATGAGCTCTTGGATGTGGAGGAATTTGCTGAGTGTTAGAAATTTGCTGAGAAGTAATGTTGAGTTTGCTGTTGGGAACGGTAAAAAGTTCCTGTTTTGGCATGATCCCTGGTTAATTCCTGGAAACAAAACTCTTCTTGATGTCTGTGATGAGCAGCTTATTCTTAGAATGGGGAAAGGTTCCTTTTGTAGCATTTCTGATTGTATTTTGAATGACAAATGGGATCTTCCAAACATTAGAGGGGTTGATGTGATCTGTAGACCTGTTGCTGATATGAAGATTCTTTCTGGTAGAGAGGATGTCATCCTATACAAGAACAAGAATTAAACTCAAGGATGGTTGGGGGATTGCTAGAAGGAGTAGTGAGAAGGTCAGCTGGGAAGATTGCGTGTGGAAGGCAAAGTTTCCGAGGAGCTGCTCCTATTTTCTCTGGAAATGCTTTTTGAAAAATCTACCGACGTGTGATTATTTGAAGAGGATTGGCTATTCTATGGCTGCTAGGTGTGCTCTTTGTTGTGCTGAAGAGGAAGATATGGGGCATCTTCTCTTCAACTGTTCGTTTAGTCTTGATATATGGAATCTGTTCTATAGTAAGTTTTGTGTCAAACCAAAGCAGCTAGAAGATGTTCTTCAGTTCTCGGGTGAGAGGAAGACAGCAGCAGGCCTTATCCTTCAAAGGATTTGGCAGGAAAGGAATTTTAGAACTTTTGGTGGTCTAAGTAGAACTCCCTTGAAGATTTGGAAAGTCATTTGCATAGATACTAAGCTGATTCACCCGTAATTTTGTACAAATAGATTAGTTTCTTCTTTCTGGTAGTTGCCTCTTGTTTTTTGTTTTTTTCTACAGGGGCTTAGGCCCAGGCATTGTAAATACCAGGTTCTTTCCTTTTTTAATGAGATGAGACACACGCTGGGTTCACCAAAAAAAATATACTCAATAATTCATCATATTTATACTTTGATATCTTTCTCTAGGTACCTCCGAGTTTCATGAAATTTTAACCATAGAATCATTAATATTGAATATACATTTTGTTCAATTTTGATACCAAGACACAACTATTCAACTCATCAATTAAATACCTCAAAAGGGCGTAATATTATGGATTTAATCATAATATCAACATTCACCGCCATCCAAACTTTATCAAAGCACTTATAGCTCTTAAGATAACTCAACATTCATGAATTCACTTATGTCATTGTAAATTTAAGGATTCCAAAAGTGCACTCCATCACATCCTACACGCCTTAGAAGAAATTTTATCCTGAAAATTAATCTTAAATTCCACTTTATCACAACTACAGTAGCTAGCTCTAGACCATGTGTTGGATAATTCTCCTCGTGTTTCTTAAGCTGTCGAGAAGCAAAAGAAATCACTTGTTTATCCTGCATCAACACACATCCTAGTCCATGCTTAGATGCATCATTGAAAACTATATACCCCTTTCCTTGCTCAGGTAACACCAACACGGGTGCACTTGTCAACCTTTCTTTCAACAACTGGAATGATTGTTGACACTTGTCATTCCAGGCAAAAGGAATATCTTTCATGGTCAACTTAGTTAAGGGTAAAGCTATAGAACTGAAGTTCTTAATGAACCTTCTATAATAGCCTGCCAACCCTAAGAAACTACGAATCTCCATTGGTGTCTTCGGCTATTCCCATTGTAAGACAGACTTAAGGTCAACACGAATACGTGAAGTAGAAATTATGTGTCCAAGAAAGGAAACTTCTGGTAACCAGAACTCACATTTGCTAAACTTAGCATATAGCTTATGCTCTCTTAGCAAAGTTAGAGTCCGACAGAGGTGCTTCTCGTGCTGTTGTGCATCTCTACTGTAGATCAAGATGTCATCTATGAAGACGACAACACACTGATCAAGAAAAGGTCGAAAGATTCTATTCATGAGTTCCATAAATGCAGCTGGTGCACTAGGTAGTCCAAACGACGTAACTGTGAACTCATAGTAACCATACCTTGTCCTAAAGGCAGACTTAGGTATGCCACCCTCCTTAATACGCAACTGATGGTATCCCAACCTCAGATCTATCTTAGAAAAGACAGTTGCACCATGCAACTGATCAAACAAGTCATTAATACTTGGAAAAGGGTACTTATTCTTTATAGTTACTTTATTCAACTGTCTGTAATCAATGCATAACCGCATCGATCCATACTTCTTCTTAACAAAGAGGACCGGATCACCCCATGGTGAAGTACTCGGTCGGATAAAACCTTTCTCAAGCAACTCCTGGAGTTGTTTCTTAAGCTCTGCCATCTCAGCAGGTGCCATTCTATATGGTTTTTGTGCTATAGGTTGTGTGCCTAGGATTAGATTAATCTCAAAATCAATCTCCCGGGGCGGAGTTACACCAGGAAGTTCTTCAGGAAATACATCTTCAAATTCGCTGACTAATGGAACTTCAGAAGGATGTGGGATCTCCATGGTGGTATCTACCACATGTGCCAAGAATGCAAAACATCCTAGCCTCATCAACTTCTCAGCTACCATAGTTGTCACAAGACAGGTTGGAATAATCTTTTTGTCTCCCTGAAAGATCCATGTGTCACTATCATTTGTGAACACAATTTGCTTGGACTCACAATCCAAGACAACCTTGTACCTTTCTAGGGTGTCCATTCCAAGAATTATATCAAACCCGTGCATCTCAAGGGGTATAAGATCCACTTGAATGCAATGTTCAGAAAAGATAAGAGCGTAGGGAGAACATACTTCCCGCAACACAGCAGATTCCATCAAAGGAGTTTCTAACTTCAAACTTTCTGCCCTATGACCAAGTGTCATATTGCACTCAAGAATCACTCTTCAAGTGATAAAGGAATACGTAGCACCCATATCAATTATAATAGATACGACGCAGGATGTAGACATATCAGAATAAAACAGTTCCATCTGATCTGTCACAACTCGAGGGTTGACTACTGCATCAGGCTGATTCATCGCATAGAATCTCGCTGTCCCCTACAGTTGATTTGGTGCTCGATTACTGGGTGCTGACAATCCAGCTTGGGATGCTTGTACACGTCCTCTAGCACCACCTAGAAACTGTCGCCTTTGAGAGTCTTGTTGACTTTGCCTCTGAGGTTGAGTCACACTTGCTTCTCTGGCTCTACAATCCTTCATCAGATGCCCCATCTTTCCACATATAAAACAACCTCTATTCCCTAGCTGTGGTCTGGATGATACTGTAACCGACACAGATGTTGAGTTGTGGGCTCCTTCTGGTGGTAAACGATGGCATCTACCCCTATTTGACGTCCACTACGTCTGGGTATTGAACCTTGGTGGTGCTATTGGTGCAGAAAACCTCGGTTTCTTAAAACTTTTGGACAAGGGTCCTTGAAGCTGAGGATACACTTTCTTGTTCTTAGTCTATCGCTTCTCAATCACAGACCTCTCTATCCGTCTAACATACTCCACAAAAGTAGCAACCCTCTCCCTGTTCTCTAGAGCAGACACAGGAGTTGTTAAATCGGCGTTCAACCCTTTCTCAAAACGTCAAATCCTTTCTTCATCTATAGCTGCCATATGCGGACAGAACTGCAAAAGCTCCATGAACTTAGCCTCATACTCGCTAATGTTCATTGGTCCTTGCCTTAATTTCTCAAATTAAGAGATCTTCTCATCTAGGAACGTCTTAGGAAAGTATCTATTGACGAATTCTCATCAAAATACTTCCCATTCAATCTCCACACCCGACCTCTTGCCTTCTTCTATGGTCCACCAATGACCAACACTCCCCTTAAGAAGGTACACTGCATGTCTAACCTTCTCAGCCTCTGGAATGTCAAGGATTCTAAAGGCCTTCTCTAGTTCAGTCAGCCACATGTCAGCATCTGTTGGGTCAGCTGTCCCAACATATTCTGTGGCTCCAACCCGGCGAAGTCATTTAAATGTATTGCCGGCTCCTAGTCCTTCATGGTGGGTAGGTGCCCTAGGTGCAGGTAATGGCATCCTATCTGTCATATGTGTCATGGCTGCCATAAATTTCCCAAAAATGGCTTCGAAGGCTGGGTTCCCCAAATCTGCTTGATTGAACTAGGGTTGTTCAGGTACAGGCTCCTCCCTATCATGGTCTCTTGCACCTCCTCCTGGTGTAGCAATGATGCTCTCAACAGCATGTTCATTGTGTGATCCAGACATCTTTAGTTCTTCTTCTCCTCTTATATGATCAGAAGACACTATCAGATAAACTGGAAGACACTAGAACAGACTCAACAACCTTATTCCTATGTCTCTGTAGACTCAGCGAACGCAGAGCTCTGATACCACTAAATTGAGACAAACTAACTCACAAAACCAAGATTAACTAATGTGGAATCGATCGTTAGCAGCGGAATTACTGAAAATCACTAAAAATTATAACTTTTTATAAAGAGATCCATAAATTGAAAAACTCCTTCATAAAGAACCAAAGTAAGTTATGTACATTCCAGTTCATCAGTACATCTCAGTATCATCTCTTTTTCGAAAGTTACAAGCATCAACTTCCCTGTTAAACTATACATAGGCAGTATAAAAATCTCGAGGCATCAAGCCAAAATCTCAGATCAATAATAAACTAACTACTGACTCCTAGGACCTGAGAGTACAGAGACAACACATAGGACTCTCTATATACAGGACATGACAGCCAGTGTCTCCACCTGAGGAATCACTGTTGTCCTTGCTGTTGTTGCTGCTGCTATTCACCCACTGTAGGGTTTTTGCCTCTTCCTCGGCGTCTACCTAAAAAAATTGAATCACACGGGGGTGAGACAATTGAAAATTGTCCCAGTGAGAGATATAACTCTCTGCCAGAAACATTATTATTGCAGATAATAGAGTAAAACTGAGCAGAGGAATCATAAATATTCAACAACAGCTAAATCATTAAATAAACTATATAGAGCAGTATTCTCTACTCAAGTTATTTCAACTATGTCTTGATAAAGTAGCATGTCATTTATTCAATAAGGAATATGAAGGACATGTATAGTATTTATCCAATTAAGACATACTAAGGAATGTATCATCAACCATTGATTCTCGTATTTCAAACTTAAGCAAATATGCTACAAGGCTGATTACATTTTACAAACATACTTAAGCCCTGAGGATATGAGGTATATTGCTCATACTCCAACCGACCATTGCAAAATTGAAATTGGTACCATACATAGGTCAATAGAAGAGACGGATTCCCATGACTTCATCTTCCTCAGTCAGTGTGAGGACCAAATGCAGGACATCTTGTGTCTCTGTTGAATAGCTTTCCAGGGTATACTGGAAACTTTTCTATTAGAGTTACAATGGCATGTTGTACTCTCTTCGCAATCGAGAGATACTATATTAATGTCACATCGATCTGGCATTAACATCATCGGGAGATTAATGATACATCCGTTCCGGCATATATATAATGAATGATTGAGAGATTTAATGTTTATCTCAAAACAATTCCTCCATTAGGGCGTAAGTTTATTCGCGCCCATAACCCCCACATACTCAAAAGTATATCCTCTAGGAGTTCTCGTAGGAAAGCCTATTTCACAATCACCAAACTGCTGACGATGATGGATCTATGGTCAGGGCTCTACATGATATCATTTCACTTGCTTAATTAAGTACATTACAATATTCTTTTAGCATCAAACATGTTTTCAAACATATACTATTATAACAATTGCTATAAAGAATGAGTACTATTTCTATCAAGTTCTTTTCACAGCTTTATTAACATTGGGATCTCAGTCCCTTATCATCTCATCATTATGATTCAAGAATATGGGTGTTCAAACCCTTAGATCATCAGAACACTTGTTACCACTTTAACAGGTAACTTAATGTCTTCAGGTCATCTGACCAATGTATACATGATAATTGCAATGCAGGTATTTCACATGGCTCTTAAAGCCCATTAATATCTCTTGTTACCTCTTTCTAGGTAGCACAACATATTATGGGGGCATTAGTTGGATATCCATAGACATACCCTCCACCGCAGGATGACTAATGGGGGAATTAGTACCAGCATCCTTCGACATGATCATCTCCTCCCTCATCTCCTCCTCTAGATCCTCCTCACATGTCAGACCAGCCACCACAATAGCCATGACACTTCCCCTATCTACCCTAAGCTATACTTTTATGCTGAGGAAAGCATGATTCTAAAGTTTGGGGTGGGTAGGGCAGTATGCACCACCCTATCTCTCTTTTAGTCATTCCATAGTTCCCATCCAGTTCAATTTTCTTATTATTGGTCTTTTTATTGCATTTTTGCATAGCATGTAGTTAGTTTCATGCAATTTTTGCCTAATTTTTTAAATTTTTTTCTCTTATTGCTCTTCCATATCATGCATTGCATTCTCATGTAGTTTTTTAAATTTCTTATGCATCTTAATTAGGATTTTCTGCTTTATGTTTTAAATTTCCCTAAAGTAGGTTTAGATGTGATTTAATGCAAATTGGTACCATTTTGGCCAATATTGCCCAAATTTGAAATTTCTTGCCTAGAAAGTATGTTTTGACCCAATCTCTACTGTTTTGAGTGAAAATGACGAACTTTGGCAAATGCAAATGAAAATGTCATGCTTTATTGCTAAGTGGTATCAATGTTGAACTTTTTACATGTGCATCACCTCTCTTATGATTGTGATTGATTTGGTTTAATTGTGAAGTTGTGCAAGCTTTGAATGCTTAGTTTTTGTAGAATGACTTGATTGATATATAAATTTCATCTTGTTCATTCATGTGGTGTGATATCTAGGATGAAGTATTGGATTAATTTTCATGTAGGATGCTTTATGTGGAAAATCATACCAATGACCCCACTTTGATCTGACTATTATTCCACCATATTCATACCCTTCTGCCTCATAAAAAGATTCCCCAGTGCACATAGTCATCCTTGGCCACCTCTAAAAGTTTGGGGTGGCCATATCTTTATCTCATCGCTTCACTCTATCCACCATATGCCCTATCTACATCAAGGGCAAGAAAAAAGGAAAAGAAAAAGAAAAGCAAAAACAAAATAAAAGGATGCTCCTGTTTAAGAGCATTCAAATAAAGAAAAGATGAGTGTGTAATAGCACTCCAAGAATCTTACCACAACGCTTTCTTCCACTTTCATACCCATCGAGCAAGGAAACATCAAACCTAGGTCATTTTGTCCCTTTTCACAGCCACGTGGGTCATTTGGTGTGATTTGAAATGCACGAAGGTGAAACAACACTCCTAGTCATTCTCGATTAACGCCACCATGAAACAATTTACCCAAAACATTATGGAAGAAATATGGATAACTTGTGTATTCTATATGCTATATTTGAAGTTCATATGCTTTGTTCTCTTTTCATGATTGGATTGTGAAAGTAGGAGAGGAGAGAGGTGAAATGCAAGTACTCAGTCATCTTTGATCCCATTTAGCAATAATTTGCTTTTACATTGTATTCATCATTTCTTGTTTGTGGAAAATTTGAAGAGAGATTGAGTTGGAGCATACTTGAGGACAAGTATGTTTTAAGTTTGGGGTGGTGATGTAACCCTATTTTAGGGCTCCATCCTATGTCATTTTGTACTTAAATCACATCTAAACATGTTAGATTACAAGCCATTTCCCCTAATATGTTTATCATTGCCAAATGCACTTATGGATGTTCTTTGGACTATTTTTAGGTACTTGGACCATGCCTTGGATGGATGAGAGAGAAATAAGGATTTCTAGGGCTCCTCCACTCATGGAGGGGTCCAAAGAAGGCTCCCTCAACCTACCTACAATGGCAAAGAGTTGTCATCAAGCAAAGAAATCCAGGAATGATGAAGTTTGAAGGACAATCAATTGATGCAGACCCCAACACGGTCGTGTCTTTTTTGGCAATGAATTGACAAATTCAACACAGTCGTGTCTTTCAAGACACCACGGCCGTGGCCATCTACATGATTGTGGTTAGAAGAGTGAAAGAAGTTCGTGGACATCCCCCACGGTCATGCCATTTATGATGAAGAATCAAGATTTCAATAGGGAATTTTCCCCAAATCGCCACGACCGTGGCCACTAAAGACCAAATCGCCCATGCTACTGCTGCACGACCACATCCTCCTCCTCCAAAACATTTGTGTTACCCAACACGATCATGGTACCACTCACCCACCACGACCCTGGCACTCCGCCACGGCCGTGGCCACCACCTTCCTTAGCATATCCACACCCTGCCACGGTCGTGGCCACCACCTTCCTTAGCATATCCACACCCTTTCCATACCATGCCTGGGTCCCTACTCCACAAACATCCCATACTACCCTCACCACGGCCGTGGAACATAAACACGGTCGTGGTGACCAACCAACCCTACTATACTTTTACACTAATTTTCCTATCCTACCCCTACTTACCCTAGTGCTTCCCCACCACCTACATAAACATAGGTGGTGGTTGGGGCACAAGGTTAGCTAACCTACAGCCACTCTAGCCTCCCCATTTCATCCTCCATCCATTACCACCTCATTCCACCTCCATTTCACCATTTCCACCACCGAAACCCTAGTTTTCCATTATTTTCACCCATTTCCACCATACATCCATGCCATTCACCTACCTTGGAGGAGGGAGCTCAAGATACAACTACCAGGAGGTGGAGAAGGAGGAGTCTTCATCGAGCTCATCATGGGTTCTCACTCCTCTACTCATTCTTCTTCCTTTATTTTTGTATTTTCCATTTCAATGGGTAGCTAGGCCCCCTTGGGTTGGTTGTTTGGGGGAAATTATGTTACTTTGATACCATGTTGGGGGAAATTGGCATGTAAACATTGTAATTCCATTTTTTAATGATTATATTCTATTTCTATATCATTCTCCATGGATGCTTGTTGGTTTGTATGTGAAATCACCTAGGAATTTGGGCAAATTGCTTATATGTGTGAATTTTGGAATTTGCCCCTAGGTCCAATTCTTGGATCCCTAGGTTGCCTCCCATCTTCCTACATCCTAATCAATCTCCCTTAACCTAAGTGAGAGATCTAAGTAGCTAGTTTGGATAATTCTAGTGCAATTAGCATGGAGCCTTCTCAAGGCTAGAATGTGGGGCAATTGGGGTCCAAAGCCCTACCCTCGGCCCCTAATTTCCCTAGGAATGTCTAATCTAGAAACCTAGACTTGATTAGACTCTAATTGAATTGAACCTAATCCCTAACCCAATTGATCCTCGTAAGGGTAGTAGGGGGTGTTAGGGACTAGTTCCCCTATACACAACCTAGCATATCCATGGCCAGTTAGTAGCTTAGGTTAATTCATTAGACTCTAACTTTTTGTTTGGTTTGGATAATCTAAATGGAATCATAATGTTCACATGTCACCCCCAACTTAAGTGATAAGTTCATACCCCTAAACAGCCCATACCTCACTTTATTGCTTAAAACCCTAGTTTTGTGCTTGCTTAGCTTAGTTATCTCTTTCCTTGCTTACTTATCTTCTTACTTTGTTCTTTCCTTGTTCATGTTAGTTTAGCTCTTTAATTGCTCTTTTTCTTCTCTCTTTCTTGCCTTAGTGTAGTTTGCACTTTCATACCTAGCTTAATCCTTTCTTGCCTATGTAGTCTTAATCTAGTCTGGGGTTAACATAGATTTGATTCTCGCCTTTAATTCCTCATTTGTTCATAGTAGTTTAACAATCAAATCAACCTTCAAACCCTTAACCCTAGTCTCCGCAGTAGGAACCTAGCGAAACTAAACCTAGCTCTAGTGCCCCCTCTTTTCCCTGTGGATCGACCATATACTTGCCACCTTCCTATAATACGACACAACCCCATGCGCTTGCTGGTGTAGTGTTTTAGTAGATGTAGGTGTGTTAGTTTAGGTTTATAAATATCGAAGGTGAATCCACCCATTTGCTTTCGTCTGTGGGGTTGCACCTATTCAAAACTCCAATTGAGTAGTGTGTAACACCATTGGCAGGAGTGCACCACTTTGCCTCTAACAAAGTTGACAAGGAATGATGTGTCATTTGTCTGGGATGACAGATGCCAATGTGCTGGTCATATGTTGAAGGAGAAGTTGACAAGTGCATAGTTCTAGTCTTACCTGAGCAAGCAAAAGGATACAGAGTTTTATGTGATGCGTCCAGGAATGGCTTGGGTTGTGTGTTGATGTAGGATAAGAAAGTGGTTTCTTTTGCTTCCCGAAAGCTTAAGAAACAAGAGGAGAATTACCTAACCCACGACCTAGAGTTAGGTGTTGTAGACCATGCTTTGAAGATCTGGAGGCACTACCTTTATGGTGAGAAGTGTCAAATCTTCACAGATCATAAGAACCTGAAGTATATCTTTTCAAATAGGTGTTGAGCATGAGGCAACAATGTTGGATGGATTTAATCAAGGATTACAACTACGTGATTGATCATCATTCAGGAAAGGGGAATGTAGTGGCAAATGTGTTGAGCAAAAAGACTTCATCTTCTACTATGAATAGAGCCCACTTGAGTTCTTTGGTGTGTCACAAGAGAGACATGTTGATCTCCCAACATCATATGAATGTTAAGCTAGAAGTTTCCTTGCTAGAAGGATTGTTAGCACAGTTGTAGATGAAGCCCACACTGAGACAACGGATTAGAGAGGCATAATAGGTTGATACCGTGATATAACACATAAGATTAGAGTTTGGTAGTGAGAAGCGTGATGGATTCCACGAATATGATGATGGGATAGTCTGTTATCATGGTAAAGTTGTGGTTTCTAATATCGATGACCTAAGAAAGATGGTGTTGGAAGAGGCTCACTCATCCATGTACTCTATGCACCAAGGTAGCACCAAGATGTATCATAATCTAAAGGATATGTATTGGTGACCTGGTTTGAAGAAGGACGTAGCAGAGTTCATTGTGAGATGTGTTGTATCAATAGGTCAAAGTTGAGCACCAAATGCCTACAGTGACGTTGTAACTATTACCTATATCATAGTGGAAATGGGATCATGTGACTATGGACTTTGTGGTTGGCCTACCTAGGATAGCCAAAGGTCATGATTCCATCTAGGTGATCATTGACAGGTTGTCTAAGTCGGTGCATTTTCTTCTTGTAAAGATGACGTACATAATTAAGAAGCTTACCCAGATTTATGTTGATGAGATTGTGCATTTGCATGGTGTTCGTGTCTGATAGAGGTCCTCATTTCACAAGTTAGTTTTGGGGGTGATTGTACAAAAATTTGGGTATGCAGTTGAGGTTCAGCATTTCCTTTCACCACAGATGGATGGTCTATCTGAAAGGACCATTCAGACCTTGGAGGATCAGTTGAGAGCTTGTGTTTTGTAGTTTTTGGGCAGTTGGGGCATACACGTCAATTTGATGGAGTTCACCTACAATAACAACTATCAACAAAGCATCGACATATAACCTTATGAGTTGTTGTATGGGAAGTGTTTTAGGCCTTCATTGTATTGGTATGATATGGGAATATATCAACTTCTTGGTCTTGAGCTTGTGCAGCAAACGACAGAAAAGATCAAAGTGATTCAACAACAGTTGAAGGCAGCACAGGACATACATAAGTCATATGTAGATAACTTCCATAGACCCCTGGAGTTCCAAGTGGGAGACATGGTATACCTCAAGGTCTCTCCTTGGAAAGGTTTTTGAGGTTTGGGAAGAAGGGTTAGTTGACTCCCAGGTTTATGGGACCTTAACATGTGATGCATGCATTGGGAATGTAGCCTACAGGTTGGAGTTGCCATCTGAGTTGCACAGGTTGCATTTAGTGTTTCATGTAAGCATGTTAAGAAAGTGTCATCCTAATACAGAGTTGGTGTTACAACATGTAGAGTTGGAGCTTGATGATGATATGTCCTATCTTGAAGTACCACTGTTGATCCTTCACAAAAGAGTAAAGAAGCTGAAGAATAAGGACATAATTCTTATGAAGGTTCTATGGCATCACCATGGTGTTGAGGAATCCATGTGGGATCTCAAGAAATAGATGACGAGGAAATACTCTACTCTTTTCTCTTAGTATTTTGGGGGTGAAATCCTTGTTAAGGGTTTATGGTTTGTAACGACCCTGACCTCAGTTTTGGTGTAATCTTGTCTTATTTGGCTTTATCATGTGCTTAGAACCTTGATACAATCTTTTGAGATGTGATTAGGGCTTGTGGTGAGCATAAGTTTCAATTTTCAGCTTGTTTGGATGATGTTTATGCTTTTTGTGCTAGTTTTGGTGCAAATTGCAACTTACCTAATATACCTGGTTGATGTGCAATTTACCACCTCTAGAGAGTTCCTTCTCTCTCCTGGCTCCATGAGATAGAGTGTTGTTCTTTGTAGCACTTTGTTTGAACCTTGGTTGAGGGGTGTCAGCCTTAGTGGTGACTAGGGTTTCCTAGGGTTGGTGTTCTTTGACCTTGTGACCTTTGGTGGTTTGTCTCAACCTAGGTCGTGACCTAGGGCTTTTTGAGTGGGTGTCATGTTCGAGATACTTCCCCTTGATGTGGTAGTTGTGAGAAAGGTTGTCTTGGGTCGAGACAAAGGCTTGGAGAGGTGTGTTTCGACTAGGTTGCTTGTGGTGGTTTTTGTGTCGCGACCTAGTCGTGTTGTTGGAGTATGTTGTGGCCATGGAACCCTTGGAGTTTTGCAGTTGAGTCATAGAGGGTGGAGTTTCTTAGATGGTCACAAGACTACCTAGAGTGTATAACCATTTCTTGCATGTCATGCTTAAGTGGATGCATGTGGTTGCAAGTTGGTCCTTTTTAGTGGACAAGTGTCCCTTTGGAACCCTATCTTGTTGACACCTCATCCTCTATCTTACCTCCCTCCTCCTTTTATATATGTACCCTCTTACCTCCATGAAAGTGGTTCTTATCATTCATCTTATTCCTCCCTTCCCTTGTGCTCGTCCTTGGAGCTTGGTGGAATAAGTGGAGTGTTCTTGGCCCCCCCTTGGAGATGGTTCATTCTTTTCATGTGGAGGTGGTGGTGATCTGAGTTCATTTCCCATCTTTGGTGCTTCTGTGGCTGAGGGAGGAGATCTATGTGGAGTTTCTTCAACCCTTGGATCATGTGCTTGGATCCTTTGATCTTGTAGATTGGAGCTCTTGGTGGTGATCTTCTTAAGGCGGGTTATATAACACTAAACTTACTCTATTGTTGCAGTTCTTTATTATTATTGTTAATATCTTCTTCCTCTAAATAATCTTCTCACCATGCTTGTGTTTAGTGTCTATCTCTAGAGTTGTTTAGAGGTGACCCTTTTCTTGAAAGCCCTAACCTTTTGTACCTGTTTGGAAGATGATGTGTTGTGAAGGTCTTTCCCTATGTGTTTCTCTTGACCTTTGCCCCCATGATTGGTGTTAGAACATCTAGAAGTTGGAAGGATCTTAGGTTCGGTTTTAGTTATCTTGAGCTCTATTTTCTCTCCCTTGGATAAGGTGTTTACTTGGTAGTTCCTTGACCTATGACTTAGGGTTTTGGTGGCCTGTTTTAGGTGACCTTTTCTTCATGGAATCCATGGTTACATCTTCCATTTCAGTTTGGTTTGGCAACCTAGGTGGTGCATCTTAGGAGGTCGTGACACTCCCCTCATGATGGTCGGTGTTCCTTTGAGGCTGAGTTTGACCTTGTGATGTGGGGTTAAGACATGTAGTGGTTGGTGGCTGAATCACCCTTGGTTTTGAACCTACCTTGTTTGAGTTGAAACTCACCCTAGATGTAGGGTTGCAACTGTGGTGGTCTAGGTTTGAGACATAGGTGGAAGTTGGCGGTCTTGGGTCGTGACATAGGTTGGAGTCATGACATGGGTTGAGATTGAGCTACCCCCCAGTCAAGGTTCCTTGGTGGAACCCTAACCCTAAGTGTCGCGGGAAGGACATGGATTAGGTGTGGTGCGTCGTGATATGTGATGGATGGTTGAGGCACATGGGTGTCATAGTTGCGACATGGGTCATGGTTGGTGATCGAAACCTATGTAGTTATGCGCTCAACACAAGGTTATGGTAGGAGGATGAGAATCACATATACACACCTAATAATAGCCATGTATGTTTGATGAATAAGACATGTGAAATGTTGTTATGAATGTAATCTAATTAACTCTGATGACATTTCCTATCTTTTTACACTCTGGGATGGTGGAGGGTGATGATACTAGGTTTAATGGTTGAACCCGGTCTTGTAAACCCTAATCAGTTAAAAAGGAAAACCCTAACCCTAATAATGATGAATGATAGTCTTGTTGTTGCTGCATTTTGGAATGGCTATGATGTTATGTGGTTATCTCTTCTATTTATAAATTTCTAACCATGCAGGTTTTATGTGCTTGATAATCCTAGCTAGTTTATGCTATGATTATTAGACATGAGATAGAATGAATGAGCCTTGAGAGGCATGTTGTGGAAATTGTGATATAGACATGATGACAGATTGATAGCCCATGATATGTGACTATGATAAATAGCAATAATGCATGTATCATGCGGTGATAGTGTGACAAGTTCACACATTGTATATATATGATCTGCTGGAAGAGTAATATGCCCTTATCTTTGTAGAACTTGTTATGATTTTATACGTTGTTATTTGATTGATGCCAAAAGACATTTAATTGACTTAGCTAATCAAGTGGAACTTAATCATGTAGTTTTGCCTTGTGCCATAGATCCATTCAGTGTCAACACTTGCTGAATGGTGAAATGAGTTTAAATCAGAGTGCATATTTTTTAATATGAAGGGGTGAGGATGAATATCCCCTTACGTGCAGGATATATGAGACGGCCAAGCATGAGTTGGTCTCTTAGTGACATGTGATATAGGATTGGCTGCATGGCATACCCTAGTGGGAGTGAGGTTGTGGGCCGTAGCTCATGGGTATGTGATACATGATTGGCTGCGGCACATACCCTGGTGGGAGTGTGCCTGTGGGCCGTAGCTCAATTATTCTAGTGTTGTGACCCATACCAAGGTGGGGCTAGGCTTGTACAACTAGACTATATGTCGCTGGTAGTAGTTGGACTTATGATGTTACTGTAGGTTCACTCGTACTGACCGAGCGGGTGAGGTCGTGGATTCTGGCTCTTCCATAAGACCTTAGTAGTGGTCGGTTGGATTTGGGAGGTACGACTCAAATCCTCTAGACATAATAAAACATGTAATCAACCGTTTGGTTGCATATGTTCAAATCTGAAAATATTGGATGAGGCCTTGCTTCTCTTTATACAGAATAATGGTACTAAATATCCATGTTCTTCATATTCCTTTTATGATGAAGGAATACTTCCTAATCTAATTGTAAATGCTTATTCTATTAGTAATTATTACCTACTTGACATAGATGTAGTTGTACTATTGTTCCTTAATACTTTTACCTATGCTAATAATAGTGTTGGTGGAGAGTTATATCCCTCGTTGAAATTTGTTATCTCACTCTGTGGGTTTCCTACATCCTTTTTTGGTGGACGTGCACGAGGAGGTAGAGATCGTGTAGAAAGTTTGAGCATCAGTAAGAAGGCCAGTAGCTGACAAGGTTGGAAGTGCAGTTGGTGATCCTTTTGTTGCAAACTTCTTGGGTCATCCCTTTACAGTCATGTCTATGGGGGTGATTTTGTATGTGTTATGTAGATACATTTTGATATGTTGTTTGGATTGTATGTCCTCTTCAAGTACGGCTACATTAGATATGTATATATGTTTGGAATAGGTTTTCTTGTAATAGGATGATGGCATACAAGGTAAGTACCTTGTGACAAGAAAGGACTCATATGTAAGGGCTTATGTTGTTTTGGAATTTAATGAGGTCTTAATTTTTCAATTTTTTTGGAAATTTGTTGTTTAATTTTCATTTCCCATGGTTAGTCCTTGGATTATCTTGTGGTTGTGGCATGGGGTGTAACAAAAATGCCCCTGTGACCCCTATTGATTGTAGATTTGAAGATGATCAGTTGGAGCAATTTAGATATCATCTCAAAACCTTTTAGGAGATCCATGATGAAGATTTTGAGGATCTAAAAATGGTCTTTTTTATAGATGTAAAACTTGAAACCCCCAAAGCACCCGACATGAAACCCCTCCCTAAATGTTTGAAGTATGTCTTCCTTGATGAGCATGAAATTTATGTTGTCATCATCAACTTTGATCTCACCCATGAAGAGGAAATCTGCCTTAGGATATACAATTTCTGATTTGACAGGGATTGACCAAGACATAACATGCAAGGAAAGGGGTCGTAAAAGGATCTTTTGTGGAGGTTGTGCCCAACAAGAAGCTTATTATAGCAAAGACACCAAATAGAAGAAGGTTATCCTACTGTAGTTGTCAGCACAGAGTTAGCCGAATCTTCTTCCAAGTCTTGTCATGATCACGCACTCTACGAAAGACCTTGACAAGCGGCATTGCCCTTCTTCACTCACGCAAGATTGTTGGATTGAGGTCAAGTCTTATGTGTTGGTATGTAACATTAAGATAGCTGCAAACAAAATCTTGTATTAGAATAGAGAATAACCACCCAAGGGCTAAGTGACATGTCGCTTATTTTTTCCGGAAACAATGAAGATAACTAAACCATTAAAGGAACCATTACACAAGTTTACACAAAAAAATTTGTTAAATTAATTTGATATTTGACTGGTGCACAATATTCATTAAGGAGATATTACGTTTAGGTATTGATCAGGTATTAAAGATAGAATCTATAAGCTTGTTATCAAACAAGAATCAAACTGAAAGAATAAAGGAAATGAATTGTGTATTGGGTAGAATATAAAGTGTTATATGGAATTAGCTTATCTAGAGATATATTGTCATTTAGGAGAACATTTATATTTTGAATATTTATCCACAAAGTACGATGTTCATGGAGTTTGGATACAATAATATTACACCATGAAACATTTAATTCTTTTAGGTGAGAATATAATTTTTACGGAAAAGGATGAAGCCATGGTCTTAAGCTTTAGTATATCCCAATCACCTTCTAATTTTTGGAGTCATGTGATGCTCGAAGAGTTGGGATGTATAATTTTTGTAGTTCCATAAGAAGTCACAACATAATTCGCAAATGGCGTTGTTGGTTTTATTTGAGATGGGAATACAACTAATATGTACATAGGTATATGTGAGAGGACATAAATAACCAAGGTTAGATTGACAACAAGAGATAGGGATCAACTATACCAAACAAAGACATTTGATTAAATTCTATCAACAACTGAGTTCCCGGGATATGGTTTTATGGGTACGTTACTTAGGAGTATGTCAAGATATTTTGTTTGAAATGATTATATGTAACATTTGTGTATGTTTGCATAGGATAGAAGGTCATGGTGTGGTGTGTTTCTTATGAGGAGGTAATATTTCTTATAAATAATTTCTAGGCTAGGGATGTGTTGGAAAATGAATAAAATCATTTTCATATTTTTGATGTGTAGATGGAAAGACGGGTGTCATCAACATAATGGATAGAGTTATCGATGATAATAGAGTTGATTTTTGTAGGCGTCTTAGAGACCAGAAGAGGTCTCCATATGTATCATTTTCTATGAAATTTAGTAAAGGATAAAGAGGAGAGGTGATAAGAGATCACCTTCTCTCAGGGAATTTATACTTTAGAACTAAAAGGGGAACCATTAATAAGGATAAATAAGGATGTGGATGTGACACAAGATTTTAACTAGTTAATCCATGTTGTATTAAAACCAAGGCCTTCCCAAATTTGCAAGAGGAAAGGCCACCTAATGTGGTCAAAAGCTTTCTTAAAATCTATTTTTAGGATATTTAAGGGGATGATGTTTGGTTGATGGTGGTGGAAAATTGCTTTTTCTATACGGTAAATATCTGGAATGTGTCTGCCTTTGACAAAGGAAAATTGATTATCAAATATTGTGTGATTTATGTGTGGAGATCGTTTGGAGCTAAGAACTTTTTTTTTATTTTATGACTTCAGTTAAGCAGGTTGATAGGTGGTTACTCATAGATTGTGTCTGGGTTAATTTTTTTGGGAATAAGGGCCAAGTGTGTAGAACTAATCTTTCTATAATGGATGTAGCGTTGTCCCATGATCGAAGGGCATTAAGAATATACATAAAGATGTGTTTCAAAATGTATGAGATGTGACATAAAAGGATGTCGACAAATCATCAGTTTTAAGAGGTTTATCTGGTTTAATATCATTTTCGGATAGAGTGCAGTTCCTGGGGGTAAATGGGTTTGGAAGAGATGTAGAATTTAAATAAAGATTTGTTTAAGCAAAGAGGAGGAGATGATAGTTTGATTGGTGCTAATTAAGGATGATTTTGAAGAGTGAAATGGTGTGGTTATAATTGTGTCTTTTTGTCGAGTATAATTGGTATTGACGAGGAGAGTGTTAATTGTGTTGTATCTTTTGTATGTAGAGAAGATTCCATAGATAAATGCTATATTTTCTTACCCTTCTTAAGACGGTTAATATTTTATTGAAGTCTGCTATCTAGACCAATTTTGGAACCATAATAGAACCCCATTCATTCTCTACCACATGTTTGAGGGTACATATTTTATTTGTTATACCTTCAAATATGTGGTGTATATATATATATATATATATATATATATATATATATATATATATATATAAATATATATATATATATATATATAGAGAGATAGAGAGAGAGATAGAGAGAGAGAGCGGGGGGGCTAGAATACACTCAAGTAGTTTTTCATGATGCAATATTTTTTTTCAAAAATCAAATCCATTGATCTTCTTAATCATCTTGTGAATAACTCATATAAAAAATTTGAACACATTTGGACATTTATAGGTCATGTTATAAAGATTGCAAAAATTATACATTTTAAATTAGTTCATGCGTCGATTTGATTGCCCTTGGAGCAACTTACACTCATCCAAATGAGCTCAAAACTTATATCTAACCTATATATAGTATGACGATGAAGAACAATGATTTACATCTTGCAAAAATAGTCTTGATATGCAAACACACTTGAGTGTATCCGTGCGATCTCTACACTCAAGTGTATTCTAGCCTGACTATATATATATATACTATATGTAAAAGGTCATTTTGGATTACTTCTACAATTTCTTACAGCATTTATTCAAATTACATGTATTTCCTTTTCTATGCAAGACAGCGTCTGGTATTAGCGATGCAAATTTATATAACATTTTTGCAAAATTACACAGATATATTCTTTAGAGAGAAATTCGGATGAGTACAGCATCTGAGTTTTCTCCACCGTCAGTTCAGACTCGACACTCGACCCATTCAATACCTATCCCAAATCTAGTGTTCTTCCTCACCGCCGCTTCGAAGAAAATCACTCACAAGTCAACCAGTGGTAAGGCCCCAAGGAAGCAGCTGGTGACAAAGCCTGCTCACAAGTCGGTACGGGCTACTGGCGATGTCAAGAAGCCCTACGCCCCTATTTGGGAACGGACTGGGATTTCGTAGTCTAGACTGGATTAGACTGGGTTAGTCAGGATTGAGTCTGATTCTGTTTGGCAACCCAGTCTGATTCTATTTGGAAACCCAGTCTGATTCTCGTCAGCTGGTCTGATTTGAGTCTGATTGCAGTCTGGTTCTGTTTGGCTACTAGACTGGATTCAGTCTGATTTTGTTTGGCAACGTAGTCAGTATCTGCTGATTCTGTCCTGCTGTTGTAGAACTGATTTAACAAGAATAAGGTATGTGTAGTTGTGTTGCCGCTTAAGCAGAAGTTGGCCGAAGTGTATTATATACTAAATAACAAATACATAATATAATTAATGTATTTAATTTAAATAGTAGCAAAGGTGTGTAGCATGTCTGTAGCAGAACGTAATACCACATAAATTAAAAGATAATATTTTGTTGGTTCCCAGGCAAATACATATGTAACATAAAAACTGAAACGAGAGGTCTGCCCTGGACCTAGACAACGACAAAGTTACACAATCTAAGCTGGTGATCAAGCAGGAAACTTCATGCCTCGTCGTTCTTGTTGGCCCTATTCATGGCCTCGTCGTACTCTTCCCACGACACAGGACAGGGTTCGTCCAACACCTGATTTGTTTCCTGTTTGCCGGCATCTTTTGGCCACTCGAACAGCAACGACAGATGGTGAGTAGGAGGAAACAAGGTTCGCAACATTTGGGCCCTCATTTGGCTTGTTCCCTTGGCTTGTTTGTCTCTCTCATTTGGGCCCTCATCGCGTGGAGGCTCGCAACATGGTTTTTTGCAAACATGGTTTTCTTCTACATATTTTTTAATCTTTGACGGAGACATCATTAGTTTTTCAAATTATGTCTTTGCCTTTGACCGTGACCGCGATGATGACATCTATAGTTAATAAATCAAATTTTAGTATTAGCAAATATCAATAATAGAAAGATAACTGTGACAATTTTGAATAAAAATAAATGCTCCAAACAAACTTAGCTACAAACAAGTAAGAACGTGATTTATGCATTCAATACATAAAAAAAAGGTCCAAACAAACTTAGCTGCATACAAATAAATGTTGCGAGGTAAACACAAACAACTACAAAGTTGTGGACATATATTACAGCTGCATTCACTCATCATTGTTAATAGGGTATTGAGCAACGCCAGGTGGGTAAATGTGACGAGTCGTCATGAAGTTGCGTTGCACGTCCAATGGCCGGGGAGGCAATACATCTCCCAAAATAAAAAGATTGTCTGTTATGAACTCTCTCCTTATGTGTTGCCATCTCATCTGCAACTCAGTCAAAGAAATGTGCTCCCCAGTTATGTTTCGGAAGTGACGCCATGCCTCCATCCAAGCATGTGTAGTATATACTCCATTTAACACATCTACCCAACTCATATTGGTTTCTCATCATACCTCTGAGAACCATATCAAGCTCCCTACACCACATAAAGGAAGGCGTCCTTTGAGGCCCAGCCATATTACAGATTCTGTAAGTAATATATTTTAGATGTAAGTGTGTATCGCATAATTAAGGGAATATAAAATGCATATTCAGTGTTAGCTAACATTTATCAACATAACGGTGAAAAAACATACACCCTCCATAAAACATACACCAAGATTATGATAAATAACTAAAGCATGTTGATGTCGTATGAATTCAGAAAGATGTAATGTTAAAAACATCGAATGCTGGACAATGTAAATCGACACACCAAACTAAATGTAGTTCTCTGCCATTAAACGTTATGGCATCACCGTGGGTGAAGGAATGTCTAAAAGAAGACTACATTCTTCCTCCAGACTGGCAACGTAGCGTTCTACACCGTCATGCTCATACTTTTTTTGGGTGTATATATCATCGTATTTGTGATGAATTTCAACACAGTCCTTCATGTTCATTGCCTGGCCCCACACTGACTTGCACTCGACAGTTAGTAACATAATCTCAACTTTCAAAGAATCAATTGTTGGGGGGAGATCGACTGCCCAACGGAAGTATCTGCACCGATCTTTTCCCTACAATGTATAATCAAATTTAATGAATGACAAAGAATGTGCAGCATACACAACGGCAACCTATTATGTATGTATTAACTAGTGCACCTCACGAGAAGGACATATGTAATGCATTTCGCCCGGCCTTTCACTCAGAATGCCAAAATCATACAACCCTGCATCCTCTGTGTTAAGCCGCAATGCTGCATCTAACCCACAATCACACCTCGGAACTCCAGATGGATCCATTGACATCTAAAACATAATTGAGGATTAGTAAAAACATTGTCAGATTCTGAACATAGATTTCAAATACAACTTTCCGAACATAAAATAGGCCTAAGTGCTTGTTCTACATCTATGATGTATTGTATCCATCCTCGTTTGAAGAGTCGTTACTGCTCGTGATGTGAAGTAGTTGTCGAAGATATTGGCACCTCTCACGTAGAGTGGTAATACCTTGTTCAAGCCTATCGATGTCTGCTCTTGTCGAACTGACAAAGTCACATTGTTCAGACCATAGCTTGCGTTCGTTGCGGGCATATGCAAGTTGTGTTAGCATAGCATCCCTAACTGCAGTAAGTGTGGCAACTGTGGGTGGTACACGCTGCGCAGGCAATCTCATCTGACATCTGTTCGAAACAAGCCCCCTACCACATGTAAAATATGGTCTGTGGGGGTTGTTGTTTTCAAAACATCCATTTTTCGCGTCCGCTTCATCCATATACACACGTACAGTGCATTGAAGGCCGCATGTACAGCGAGGCATTCCATTATCCATTTCAAGACAACCTACCGATTCATTATGTCATGTATATTATTAGGATCTAGAAAAAAGTTTGTAAAAAAAACAACTAAAGCCTACAAAGTTATGTCATTGACAATTTTACAAATAATGTCGAACACTATTAAAGATACAATTGTAAGTCAATGGGCATCCCATAGCAAATTAGAAATGGATTCACGTAAACGCTCGCCCTCCCTTGAATCGGCCTGAGTTGTTTGTTGGAGGGAACTCAGGTCAACCCCAGCAGGGGGAACGACAGATGTTGAAATGTCATCTGGGAGTTCGTCTATTATATTGTCGCCATCATGTTGGAGGCGTATGAAATTGTGGAGGATACAATAAGCCATTACGAGGCGACACTACGAATGTATGGGATATGTTGCCCCCTTTTTAAGGTAGGCAAACCGCTGCTTCAACACCCCAAATGCTGTTTCTACAACATTACGTAATTGTGTGTGGCGGTGGTTGAACATCTCCTTCTTACTAGTGTAGGCATGTCTGTTTCCTCGGTACTCAGAAATATGGTAAGCTGTGTTGCGATACGGTACAAGGAATTGCCGAGTGTTGGCATACCCTGCATCTACTAGGTAAAACTTTTCAGGCGGAACTTTAAACCCGCCTGTGGTCGTCGCTGACTGTAGGACCCGTTGGTCAGCAGCCGATCCCTCCCACCCAGTTAGGACATATGTAAACTCCATGGAGAAGTCAACTACAGCCAAGACATTAAGAGAGACATTCCCTTTTCTGTCTCGGTAGTGATTTTGCTTGTCTCGTTTAACCAAGACGGGGATGTGTGTTCCATCAATTGCCCCGATGGCATTCTATAACACCAAAATAGGTTGTCAACATACAAAATATTTCCAAATGATTAAAGATTGTAGGGGCTAACTATTACCTTGAAGTAAGGGTAGAACCTTGGGGTCTCCAATATACGAGAATGTGTTGTCGTGCATGTCGCTGCAGTTTGCGTGACAATGTACTCATTGGACAACGAACACACAGCATCCAAGACTTCGTTGAACTTCCTACTTATGGTCTCACCAGAGTGAATGTAGTCCTCAGCCAAAGCACGATTTGTATGTCCATGGCCAACCATTTGTAGGAAGTAGCACACAGCTTCAACCGAACTGACGCCTCTAGTGCTTCGTAACAAGGCCCGACTCTCAAGCTTGTCCACAAGGGCCAATATAGAATGTGGTCTCATTCGATATAGGTCATAGGCCCTTTGTTCATGAACGTTTAAAATTTCTAAGACCTTCTGGTGGCCACTCCTAATGCTAACTGACCTAGGTATTGTAGGTGGTATGTCGGAAATGTCGTCAATGATGGAGTTTTCTATGGACTCAGCTATTGTATCAGCAATGTGATTAGCTGGACCAGACAATGTATGTAGAATGTGCGTGAGGAGGTCAGGTGTTTCTATTTGGTCATTGGTTGACATTATGCCTACAAGTGGAAGCATAGCAACGTTGTCATGGCAAGGACAAGGAAAATAACTAGGCTACAATCATATGTAACTGTGGACACATAAAATAATGGCTTCCATGATACAAAGCAAATTAGATTGATCACAAAATAAAACCATGGCAGTGAAATAAACTATTACAACAGTTAATCAATAATGTCTGGACGGGAATAAAAATATTACAACAATTCAGCAAATAAGATAAAGCCCAACGAAAATGTTTGGATGAGAAATAGATTATTACAACAACGAAAGAACTTTCTACTGATTTGATGAGTTAAATGTCTGGCTGTTAATGTTTGGTGATCCAGAAGGGCCAGCATCATTGGACGACGGAAAAAATGGACGGTGAGATGACGCAAACGACGATGGCATACTTGGTCTGTTGCTGAAGTTGGGTGTTGGGGATTGCGGGAAAAATGCATGGTGAGATGGCATAAACAAGGATGGCGTTGAAGGTGTTGTTGTTGCATTGGCAGCTTGGAACGAGGATGGCATTGAAGGTGTTGTTGTTGCATTGGCAGCTTGGAACGAGGATGGCATTGAAGGTGTTGTTGTTACATTGGCAGCTTGGGACCTTTCCCAAAGGTCTTGCAACCATATGGTTATCTTTTGAGGTGTGTCTATAAGGCTGAGGTAGATGGTGCGGTTTGTTGAGTCCTTGATGGCGTTCACAAGTGTTGTAAACACAGGAGTGGGGGCATCTGGGTAAGTGTCCTGGAAATGTTGTAAGATGGTTGTAAATTCTTTCTTTTCAAAGGATCTAGTTGCCACACCACTGCCTAACTTGTGAACCTTTGCATAAACCTGTGTGAATTCAGATAACACTTCATTTGATAACCCACTTCGGTCTTGAGGCATTGATGGCCGCTTCTTGTGCCTAACGACAGGAGGCCTCCCGCCAACACTCGGTGTATCTGTTCCGCCTCCCCCAGTTTCTCCCTCACTTTGCATCCCAAATGCGCCCATATTAGGTTCCCCAGCTTGGCTTCCAGTGTTCATGGGTGTGTCTGAGCCATCTAAGTCGACAGTGATATCATCCTCGGAGGCAACGTCAGAAGGGATATGTGTGTCTGTTGAAGACATTGCATGATGTCCTCTAGCAATGTTCCTCCCCGCCATCATCTCGATGTCATAGTAGTGGGGAAACGGCTTGTTAAGCAACCTAGCAAGGTCCTTGTTTTCCTAAGTATAAAAAAAATGTTTATTATGAAATTAAAATGTTAATAGATGACATTTTTTAAATTAACAGACTGGTTATTGGATATACCGCAAGGCTCTCCCTCCATTCAGGGTTGTCGGGCAGCGTTGGCTTATGTCTTGTGTCATCCCATCCAACGTCGTTCTTATTCGTCACAAGCTTCAAAGCGGCATAGTCCCTCCTCAAGTTCTTCCACCGAGTTTTCAGCTGGTCTGTATTGCAGGCCGTCTTCCCCATCCTATTTTGCATTTCCACAATTGCCTCCCTCCAAGCCTCCCTAGTGAAATGACCATCGACACACCTGCCTAGGTCATATTGTCTGTGCAATGCAGATACTAGAGCGGCATCAGAATCTCTTACCCAAACAATACAAAACTTGGGGTCAGCGGAAGACATACCCCTGTAGGTGCTGCAATATATTATGATACACAAATCGTTATATCGTTTATCTTTTCAGATAAAGTATTTACTTAGATAGTGTCTTCTAAGCTGTAATGACACTACGAAATTACCTTGTTCATCAGTTGCATATATTTTCTGTATATTAGTTCCAATAAAATAAAAAACAATCTCAAGCTGTGTTATATAAATTTTAGGTTAAACATCCATAAAAAAGAATTCAAAAACTTTTCAGTAACAAACGAAGAACCCGCCTCTTCTTTTATAAGGTCTTCAGATCTAATATTGGCACTCCAGCAACCATAAAAAATAATTCAAAAAAAGCAAGCTGGAACAGTGTATTAATGAGAGCATTATACGAGTTCCCATCTTATTCAATAATCCCATGAATATTGATTAACAAATTTCAACAAACCAATGTCCTGTTTCTGCAAAAGAGGCAATTTAGAGCATTGGTAAATATAAAATATCTGCAAAAGAGGCAATTTAGAAGACAGAGAAGAGAACCAACTATAATATCTAGCAAGAGTGGTGACAAGTAAGATGATCATATTTAGGGAAAGAGGAAGTGCACCTAGTAGTGAATTAGATGATTTTACACCGATTTCTCAATTTGTCTCAGAGTGGAAATGATGGACTCAATTTCATAGTATAAAATATAATATCTGATCCTAAATTCAGACACATGGTAGGTATTATCATAGACTAAATCAGTAGATTAAATTGTTCCCCCTTATTACAACAATGAAGACATGTAATACAGACCTAGGTATTCTATACAGAAACACTCTCTACCTTCTGAATTTGTCTCAGACCTATAATAAAGACCTAGGTATTCTATACAACAATGAAGACCTGTAAGCAGTTAGTACAGTTATTTTTTCGACAATAATATCATCCAAGAAGGGAGAGAAAGAAGGAACTTTTGGCTAGATATCAACCAAAAAGGTTGTATTATAGCAATACAAACATATTTGTTATATGAGTTGAAACAGAGGAAGTTGGGTCAAGAAAATCATTTATTTTACAGACCTAGGTATTCTATACAGAAACACTAGTTTTTACAGACCTAGAAAATTTGATATCCAAGGCCTAACTCCTGAATCAATTTCTTAGCTTCATGATAAGAAGATGGGAATGTGACCAAATGTGGAAAGGCATCCAATAGAAGTGCTCAATCTAAACATTATTTAGGGAAAGAGGAAGTGAACCTAGTAGTGAATTAGATGATGTTACACCGACTTCTCAATTTGTCTCAGAGTGGAAATGATGGACTCAATTTCAAAGTATAAAATAGAATATCTGATCCTAATTTCAGACCCAGTGTCAAGCTATCACAGTATTGGTTATAATGTTTTTTTGTAGGCATATTTCTAGAAAGGATTTGCTCGTCTCATCACTATGAATGTCTATATACAACATTTGCATAGAAGAAACAACAATTTATGCTAAGTTGGTTTGTTGGACTCTACAATAATTGAAAATAGTATTGCCATATATGCAACATGTAGATATTGGAAATGAAACATTATCAAAACTGATCATGTTATCTTAGTGCACAGGAGTCTACAAAGTAGATATTTATCAATGAAAAATGTAGATATTGGACTCTACAAAGCAGATTTTAATCAATGAAAAATGTAGATATTGGAAATGAAAAATTATCAAAACTTATCATGTTATCTTAGTACACAGGAGTTCATTAGGGCTATTCACACACATGTAAACCATATTTTCCATTTCATCCATCAATCAAAAGTATATATTGATTAACTAACCCACTTGATTCAATCCCTCAACAAAAACCCTAAACACAGATATCACCACCTCATATTGATCCATATGTATATAATAGTCCATTTTAGAAAGATTAAACAATAAATTATATAATTCATTCTAATACAATTCAAATATGATTCTAGACATGTCAATTCAATTCCCAAGCATATCACACATTGGGCTAATTTTTAGGCAATATTCACATGAAATTGCATAGTCATTTATCCATAGAATTTTATATGGAACATTAATCAATATATCAGGAACATATCAAAATCTGTTCAATAAGGAATATTCCAAATTAGTACCTAATATCTTTTAAATCAATACCCAATCACATACAAATACAATAAAGATTTCTAGTTATTTTAACGAGATAGAATTAGGCTTTTGACATGAATAAAAATGTTAAGATGATGATAAACACTGACTTAAGGTGAGAAGAACCTTAAAAATGTAGGTTAAACTCTAATTTCTAGAAATCTAATCAAACTCTAGAAACTGATATCCAGACCTAGGTATTCTATACAGAAACACTAGTTTTTACAGACCTAGAAAATTTGATATCCAAGGCCTAACTCCTGAATCAATTTCTTAGCTTCATGATAAGAAGATGGGAATGTGACCAAATGTGGAAAGGCATCCAATAGAAGTGCTCAATCTAAACATTATTTAGGGAAAGAGGAAGTGAACCTAGTAGTGAATTAGATGATGTTACATAGACTTCTCAATTTGTCTCAGAGTGGAAATGATGGACTCAATTTCAAAGTATAAAATAGAATATCTGATCCTAAATTCAGACCCAGTGTCAAGCTATCATAGTATTGGTTATAATGTTTTTTTGTAGGCATATTTCTAGAAATGATTTGCATGTCTCATCACTATGAATGCCTATATACAACTTTTGCATAGAAGAAACATCAATTTATGCTAAGTTGGTTTGTTGGACTCTACAATAATTGAAAATAGTATTGCCATATATGCAACATGTAGATATTGGCAATGAAAAATGTTGGGTTTTAGGGGAGACAGAGAAGGTAGCGGAAACAAAAAAATTCTCCGCCAACCCATACCGAGGAAACGCGTCAACGTCTATATAATAGGAAAGGATGGTTTGCGGAATCATACCTTGTCCCGAGGCTTGCTCGGCGACAATACCTCGCGCAATGCGCGGTCTTCAACTCTGGACTTCGACGGTGTCTGTGCAGCTCCTGGTCGCACCGGGACTGAAGACTCCTACACGAACCGGACTGTTGGATGACAGTTGTCCTCCAAAGCGGCAGTGTCCTCCCGCCTCCGTAGTAGTCCACACGGACCACCTGGAACTCCATACTCCTTGTCCCACAAGGAAGTGGAAGGAGTCGCACCCTCCTGTTGACATACTAGTCGTTAACACGCTCTCCTGCCTCCTGTTGCAACTGCAGTTGTCCTTCCCTTTCTGCACCTCCCTTTTGCGGGAAGCACTTGCTCGGGCTCTCTCACAGTTACCAAAACCAGAGAGAACGACAACTTGCAGAGCAACTGGTTGCACTGAGCTGTACCGTGAGAAGCCCCCTATATCCCCTATATATATAGGAGAGTCATGGGACAGGGTTCTCCATCCCGGGCAATGCGGGACTAAAAAGCAGGAGTAGAAGGGTTCGGGATTTTCCACAAAAAGCAACCATCTCGCAACCTGAACTGATCGGTTCACTGCTGAACCGGTCGGTTCAGCCACTGAGCCGATCGGTTGGACCTGAGCCGACCGTTTGGGGCACTCCAACCAATCGGTTGGTGCCCTGAACCGATCGGTTCATGGTCCTAATCCGGCTCAAATTGACTTTCCTTGTTTCTTTCCCAATTGGCATCGAAATACCAATACTATTTCCAATCAAATTAGAAATCCTATTTCCAATCAAATTGAAAATCGAAACGAAAGGAAAATTCGCACCAATCCTACTTTCCCAAGTTGCTCGATTGCACCAGTTGAACCGATCGGTTCAACACTTGAACTGGTCGTTTCACTCTGTGCATGAGTTGATCGACTCAACCCTTGAGCTGACTGGTTCAGCAACCTCAGCCGACCGGTTCATCACATTAACCGACCGGTTGGGAGTGCAGGTTGTGCAGAATCAGTCAAATGTGATTTCAATCAATCTGATACTCCAATCAATGCGTCCAACACCTTGAACCATACGATATTGAGTCATCGACTGATTGAGTGTTTAATTGAACACTAAACTCCTTTAGTAATCAATATAAACAATGCTTTGTGGACAAAACTCCTCTTCCAGGTTAAATCCTATGTGTGTGACCCTGCAGGTCCATTTCACGTTGGCAGTGAAAGTTCATAACACTTATGACTTCACAAGCAAAGAGCGGTGCCTAGTCACACATCAGTGCTACCCAAGTGAAAGTAGAAAGTTGGAGAACAACTTTCATCCTACAATCCGTGAATGGTGTTACAGCGAGTGTATAATTCCTTTGTCACTGATATCCCGAATGAACTCAAGGCATGGAACAGTCATCCTGTCAACGTTCATTCACTTCCTTGATCTCAGAGTAGACGGGAAGAGATATGTATGACATCAGTATCACATACTGATTCACACATGCGTGCACACCTTTCTCAATCCTACTCATCAAGTGGCCATGGATATCAAACTCCCTCAGGAGGGACAAATCCCATATCTATCACTCACCCCTCAAAAGCCCCATGTGTCAAAGCCACCCAATCATCACCTTTATAACAACCCATGTTTCAGGACTGCGTTTGATGATGTCAAAGTGTGCCCAACGACATGTGTTGAGTGCAGTGATTTCAGGTCTAAGAATCACACTCACCACCATCACTGTGAGTACTGACTGTGACTACCATCTCATGGTTCCATGTGTCAAACTCACGGTGGGTCTGTCCGGTACCTTGTTCTCTAACAAGTACCTATGTGTTTGGTTTGATATCTCTATATCATCACTAATGAGATTCTGTCATCAACCAACACCACAATCTAGTCTTGTGTGTCATTGTTGTATATCTACCTTCCACAATGACATCCGACTAGGGACATAACAAGAATGTACAAACTCTTATCATCTGTATGATCTCATCATTCAGGTCCTGAACCTGAAGGCATACGTCATTGAGTATTGTCATTCTCTAGACATTCAATCTGTTCTATCACTATCTCATATGACTGAACCAGAATGAATTGGAAGCTTGCCTTTGATGTTTATCAAATCAATCTTAATGTATCCCACCAATCATCCCATGATTGGCTCTCAGTGCATACATACCAACAGACTCCCACTTGCACTGCGAGACAATCACCCTTGAATCATATTCATAGTGATCTTCAAACATGTCCCACATGTTACTGTGCTCTAGTGCCAACATAGTGAGTAATGGCAACACCTTGCCAAAGTCTGTACAGATTGCATGTCTCACATCTCTTCGCTGTACGTCACACGTATGAGATGGAGTTGTCATAATATGCGATCTAGTATTCCTTTGCTAACTTTTAGCCACATTGCATGATCAAGGATTCCAGACTTGTCATCAATGAGTGGAATATCTATAAGTTCATATCATGAACTTCTAGATCCATATAGTATCTACTGCTGTTCACTAACACATAGATACTCAGCATTTCCCTTTTAAATGGCTTTATTGGAACATTTCCAATTATCAACAAACTTTCACTTTTATACATCTTATGTATATTTTGCGATCAATTTTCTATCTTTTCGGAAGTTCGCATCAATGTAACTCCTTACATCGAACTCTTCCTTATCTCCATAGAACTAGTACTTCACAAGTACTTATCAAGTTCTCATGGTATTCCAGTAACCCTTACTGGAAATAGACAGACATCCACTCGTCATGTCACACATACGAGTTATCAGGATGAGCACATCATATTTTCATGTCCTACATACAAGATGATGAATGCATTTTATTCTTGTCATGTCACACATGCAAGACAATGGGATGAATACATACATGATAGATCCAAATCTATTCTTAGTGTTCACATTCTTCATAATAATTGGACACTTGGCCTTAGGATACTAACTCCATGTAATATGGAAAAGTTTTCTCCCACTGAATCTGTGCATACTGAACACTTCAGTACAGATCGCCAATGTATGCTTTCTCTTTCCAAGTCAAGAGTTTTTCGAGAACTATCTCTATTGATCTCTATTCCTATCACATAGGAAACATCTCTATCTTCCTTAAAGATAATTTCCACTTTTTGATATCCAATCTAGAACATATCCATTTCACATCAATATGTGGAATGTGAATACGCTCCCACTAAATCACAGATCCCTTCTTTATCTTTGACATATCAGTCAAATCCTTTGACTATATCATCAAAATAAAGATCCAATTTTTTGAGTTGCTTGTACTCAATCAATCACATTGATTAGTCCATTGTAACTTATAGACTTCATTTGCATTAGTGGATTTATAAACCTTATAGGTTGTGTCACGTACACATCCTTATTTTATTCCTCATAGGAATGCGGTTTTAGTATCCATATGCCAAATGTCTTAGTCATTAAGTTGCAATCAACAAGCATCATCCTTCTCATAATGTTATCCATGTGTCTTAACAATTAAGACTCATTTGCACTTATGGATTTCATCCAATGAGTGCTACCATCAAGGTCATACCTTATGGTTCACATGGATGTCATTTAGGATGTAATGGTCATAAACCATAACTCAAGATTTGGTTCCTCATATTCATCTTGATAGTTGACTCATCATATGAACAACTCATCACATAGATAATTGAGGTGTATCTGTTAAAGATATAAGAACTCACAACCCTTGTGATTCTTAATTTCTTTTATTAGTGTGGGGTATTCATTTATTAAGAAGAATTCAGTTATTTGATAATCATTCTCTAACTCCTTAGAGTATGATTCCTTCTTGATTTAGACATCACTATGCCTTAATCATGAGTTCACTATGATACACTATCATAATCACTCATAAGGATCTCAAACATTTGGTCCAAGTATTTTATCCATTGATCTCATCAAGAATTAATACTATACCAAATTTTTACTTCATTTATGATATTGAACACTTCAAGACATTCATATTGGTATTTCCCTAAACACCATTTGAAGCATTAGCATTTATTCCAATAGGTATGTAAATACATCATATGTATTATACCCAATAGGATAATCACTCTCCCACCACTTTAGTGAAGATTGATTAATCATGCTCAAGATATTCATGTCCCTTACTGGTTCTCTTACCAAAAGAGTCTAGTTTTATCCATCATATGGAAACTAGAGATGAATTTCTCATGATCAATGCTAATTAGATTGTTTGAGTCATCTATAACTTTTAGGTATCATCTTATCTTATGCATATCAAATATCACAAGATAAATAAGGCATTGCCACAAAGATCACATCTTTATAAATTGAAACATCTCTTTATTAATTGCCATCATTGTCATACAATATGCAAAATAAAGTGTTTCTATCTATTGGAAAATATGAAATAGCAGTTCATAACTGTATTACATGCCTTATTGGCTGAAAATAAACTAAAGTATTCCTATCTATAAAGGCAACACTTGCCCAAAGTAAGAATGCTTTACACTTTACATCTTGATAACATATATCTCAAAAGTATTACAAGTTTACTTTCATGACACCTTCAAGTAGAGGCTTCAGTCGCCTCCTTCTTCTTTTGTTCTTCCAGGTAGAGAGGACAATTCCTTTTCCAATGTCCTGGCTTTTGACAATGGTGGCAATTTCCTTTCTTGGTCACGCCTCCCTTGGCCTTGAGAGCTGAAGATGGCTTGGACTCCTGGCTAGCTTCAGAACCTTTCTTAGCTTTGCCCTTGCCCTTACGCTTGGACTTGCCCTTCTTGCTCGTGATCACCATCACGGACTTAGGCTTTTCCTTCTTCATCTGTAACTTGGCTGTCCTCAACATGCCCAACAACTCTGACAGTGGCCTATCAAAGTTGTTCATGTTGTAGTTCATCATAAACTGACTGTAAGATTCTGGCAACGATTGCAGTATCACGTTAGTAGCCAACTCTTGGCTCAGTGGAAATCCCAGTCTCTGTAGGTTCTCCACATACCCAATCATCTTGAGTGTGTGAGGACCAACTGGATCTCCTTCTGTCATGACGCACTTGAACAGTGCCCTAGAAACATTGTACCTCTCTTTCCGTGCCTAATCCTCATACATGTTCCTGAGATGCTGAATCATCTCTATGACACCCATGTTCTCATGTTGCCTCTACAACTCATGGTTCATTGAACATAGCATCAAGCACTTCGCATCAATGGCATCATCAGAATGCTTCTTGTAAGCATCCCTTTCTGTCTTTGGTGCATTAGGAGCGGGTTCCTCTGGAATTGGAGTATCCAGGACATAGAGCTTACCCTCTTGAGTGAGAACAATTCTCAATGTCCGATACCAGTCGTGGAAGTTTGTCCCATTTAGCTTGTCCTTGTCAACGACCGATCGCAAAGAAAAGTTGTTGTTGTTTGTTGCCATTTGTACTACAAAAGGAAAATATGCAATTTTAGTTCAAAAACTCATTTTTGACTTATTTGATTGATTTGAAAATTTTGACGATATAATTAGGCCTTTAATTAATTATCGCTCCCACTATTTTACTTCAAATTGATAGCCCTCACCATCAATTCGGAAGATTGCAGCGTACAACCTTCTAGTGGGCAAGATCCTGAAATCCTCTAAGCCATGGACCAGCTAGGGCTGTCACCCACAACATAGATCTCCCAGGTAGGCAACTTTTTCCAATTGCATCATATGCAACTCTTGATAAGATGTCATATACAATTCCTTGAAATGATCATCTCCATGCCTCAAGGTACTAGATCCCATCTAGATCACCTTGTTAAGTCCGACCCAAAGCAAACACGATGAATATGCACCCTGCTAGGGCAGACCCACACATTCATCCTTCACGCTTCCACGAGATAGACGGTGCACCACGCTAGGGCGTGCCCACACTTGGTCGATCAAGCTTTTCACGTGTGTCGAATTTGGAAGGCATCTAAAACTTAATATTTTAATGAGGGATTTGGTTTTTATATACATATACATATCCAATCACCACAATACATAGTATGTATCATATACATGCTATATCCCACAGAAAACATGCACAAACGATAAAAGCGATGATTATGGCCATCCTAATGTGATTCCTCGAGCCAAGAGGAATCACGGTCATCTAGGTCAACATCACATGCAACCTGTACAAGATGAACATCTGTGCCTTGCCATCTGAGTTGATCAACTCATCACATGAATGATCTGTACTGTCCAGCCGGTCGTCTGGGTTCCACCAGCCAATCGGTTGGCTCCTCCAACCAATCGGTTTGCCTGGTCATCGTGCATCTCGTCATGTCCGCCACCCGCTCGTCTCGCTCCTCGAACCGGTCATCAACCGATCGGTTCACTCCTTGAACCGACCGTCTGAGTAGTCGTCTTGATGTCCGCCGGTCTTTGACATAACAGGAAATAAAATCCTATTCTATTTATTACATTGCTTTGAAAGGGAAACCCCGAGTTACATTCGGGGGGAGCAAAGGTAGGAAAGAATCTCGAATTATTTCGAGTTACATCAGGAATAAGAGAGGGAAGATCGGTGCGTAGACCGAGATGCAAGCAACCACAACCAATCACAGATAGGGGTTTATAGGCCATAATCACGCTACACACATCCATCATAAAACTCATTTAAGGGTGACGCGTATCGAGTGCATTAATAATACATATCATATATGTAATTAGGGATTTGTGGATTTAGGATTGGACATGCATAAAACTGATATTATTCGCATCGCATGCAATAAATAAAGGCGACAAACCAAAATCGATCATATCGATATTCCTAAAACATAGAGCAGTTGACGTGGCTCTGATACCACTGTTGGGTTTTAGGGGAGACAGAGAAGGCAGCGGAAACAAAAAAATTTCTCCCCCAACCCATACCGAGGAAACGCGTCAACGTCTATATAATAGGAAAGGATGGTTTGCGGAATCATACCTTGTCCCGAGGCTTGCTCGGCGACAATACCTCGTGCAATGCGCGGTCTTCAACTCCGGACTTCGACGGTGTCTGTGCACCACCTGGTCACACCGGGACTGAAGACTCCTACTCAAACCGGACTATTGGATGACAGTTGTCCTCCAAAGCGGCAGTGTCCTCCCGCCTCCGTAGTAGTCCACACAGACCACCTGGAAATCCACACTCCTTATCCCACAAGGAAGTGGAAGGAGTCGCACCCTCCTGTTGATGTACTAGTCGCCAATACGCTCTCCTGCCTCCTGTTGCAACTGCAGTTGTCCTTCCCTTGCTGCACCTCCCTTTTGCGGGAAGCACTTGCTCGGGCTCTCTCACGGTTACCAAAACCAGAGAGAACGACAACTTGCAGAGCAACTGGTTGCACTGAGCTGTACCGTGAGAAGCCCCCAATATCCCCTATATATATAGGAGAGTCATGGGACATGGTTCTCCATCCTGGGCAATGCGGGGTTAAAAAGCAGGAGTAGAAGGGTTCGGGATTTTCCACAAAAAGCAACCATCTCGCAACCTGAACTGATCGGTTCACTGCTGAACCGTTCGGTTCAGCCACTGAGCCGATCGGTTGGACCTGAGCCGGCCGTTTGGGGCACTCCAACCGATCGGTTGGTGCCCTGAACCGATCGGTTCATGGTCCTAATCCAGCTCAAATTGACTTTCCTTGTTTCTTTCCCAATTGGCATTGAAATACCAATACTATTTCCAATCAAATTAGAAATCCTATTTCCAATCAAATTGAAAATCGAAACAAAAGGAAAATTTGCACCAATCCTACTTTCCCAAGTTGCTCGATTACACCAGTTGAACCGATCGGTTCAACACTTGAACCGGTCATTTCACTCTGTGCATGAGCCGATCGACTCAACCCTTGAGCCGACCGGTTCAGCAACCTCAGCCGACTGGTTCATCACATGAACCAACCGGTTGGGAGTGCAGGTTGTGCAGAATCAGTCAAATGCGATTTCAATCAATCTGATACTCCAATCAATGCATCCAACACCTTGAACCATACGATATTGAGTCATCGACTGATTGAATGTTTAATTGAACTACTAAACTCCTTTAGTAATCAATCTAAACAAAGCTTTGTGGACAAAACTCCTCTTCCAGGTTAAATCCTATGTGTGTGACCCTGCAGGTCCATTTCACGTTGGCAGTGAAAGTTCATAACACTTATGACTTCACAAGCAAAGAGCGGTGCCTAGTCACACATCAGTGCTACCCAAGTGAAAGTAGAAAGTTGGAGAACAACTTTCATCCTATAATCCATGAATGGTGTTACAGCGAGTGTATAATTCCTTTGTCACTGATATCCCGAATGAACTCGAGGCATGGAACAGTGATCCTGTCAACGTTCATTCACTTCCTTGATCTCAGAGTAGACTGGAAGAGATATGTATGACATCAAGATCACATACTGATTCACACATGCGTGCACGCCTTTCTCAATTCTACTCATCAAGTGGCCATGGATATCAAACTCCCTCAGGAGGGACAAATCCCATATCTGTCACTCACCGCTCAAAAGCCCCATGTGTCAAAGCCACCCAATCATCACCTTTATAACAACCCATGTTTCAGGACTGCGTTTGATGATGTCAAAGTGTGCCCAACGACATGTGTTGAGTGCAGTGATTTCAGGTCTAAGAATCACACTCACCACCATCACTGTGAGTACTGACTGTGACTACCATCTCATGGTTCCATGTGTCAAACTCACGGTGGGTCTGTCCGGTACCTTGTTCTCTAACAAGTACCTATGTGTTTGGTTTGATATCTCTATATCATGACTAATGAGATTCTGTCATCAACCAACACCACAATCTAGTCTTGTGTGTCATTGTTGTCTATCTACCTTCCACAATGACATCCGACTAGGGACATAACAAGAATGTACAAACTCTTAGCATCTGTATGATCTCATCGTTCAGGTCCTGAACCTGAAGGCATACGTCATTGAGTACTGTCATTCTCTAGACATTCAATCTGTTCTATCACTATCTCATATGACTGAACCAGAATGAATTCGAAGCTTGCCTTTGATGTTTATCAAATCAATCTTAATGTATCCCACCAATGATCCCATGATTGGCTCTCAGGGCATACATACCAACAAAAAATTATCAAAACTGATCATGTTATCTTAGTGCACAGGAGTCTACAAAGCAGATATTTATCAATGAAAAATGTAGATATTGGACTCTACAAAGCAGATATTAATCAATGAAAAATGTAGATATTGGAAATGAAAAATTATCAAAACTTATCATGTTATCTTAGTGCACAGGAGTTCATTAGGGCTATTCACACACATGTAAACCATATTTTCCATTTCCACATATTTCATCCATCAATCAAAAGTATATATTGATTAACTAACCTACTTGATTCAATCCCTCAACAAAAACCCTAAACACAGATATCACCACCTCATATTGATCCATATGTATATAATAGTCCATTTTATAAAGATTAAACAATAAATTATATAATTCATTCTAATACAATTCAAATATGATTCTGGACATGTCAATTCAATTCCCAAGCATATCACACATTGGGCTAATTTTTAGGCAATATTCACATGAAATTGCATAGTCTTTTATCCATAGAATTTTATATGGAACATTAATCAATATATCAGGAACATATCAACTTCCGTTCAATGAGGAATATTCAAAATTAGTACCTAATATCTTTTAAATCAATACCCAATCACATACAAATATAATAAAGATTTCTAGTTATTTTAACGAGATAGAATTAGGCTTTTGACATGAATAAAAATGTTAAGATGATGATAAACACTCACTTAAGGTGAGAAGAACCTTAAAAATGTAGGTTAAACTCTAATTTCTAGAAATCTAATCAAACTCTAGAAACTGAATCCATTTCTTCCTCCTCTCAGCTCAAAAACCCTAGAAATGGAGATTAGGAGACAACAAGTGAGAAAAGAGGGAGATTTGATATCACTTTGAATCAAACCATAGGAGGGATGGCATATTGACATGTGAGATAAGACTCACTATGAAAGGCTATTCTATGAAGATAAACATACTTGATTTCATCATATCTCAGATGGTGAAACCCTAGGTCAAAATCTCCACCACTGTGTCTTCTCAAACCCCTAGCTCTCTTCTCTATCTAGGATTTCATTTATATAGAACCAATCATGAGGTATGAGATCTCCTTGGTTGATAGGTTACACTTTTTTTTTCAACAAATTTTTCTATCATAAAGCATTTTACTGAAAATCATCTACTGAATAGGTCAATCTCATCTACAAATTATCAAAACTTATCATGTTACATAATCAGTTAGTACAGTTATTTTTTCGACAATAATATCAACCAAAAAGGGAGAGAAAGAAGGAACTTTGGGCTAGATATCAACCAAAAAGGTTGTATTATAGCAATACAAACATATTTGTTATATGAGTTGAAACAGAGGAAGTTGGGTCAAGAAAATCATTTATTTTACAGACAGGGAACAGTTTCTGACTGTCATACACAACGATTATAGATAGGAAGTTGGGTCAAGAAAATCATTTATTTTACAGAGGAGGTTGTATTATAGCAATACTACAGATTCTGACTGTCATACACAACGATTAACAATAATACTACAGAGATGGATATATTGTGGAAAAAGCATAACAACGACAAACATTGATTAAACTATGCCATCGACTGATAAAATGTGACTATGATACACAATGATAACTTGTTTGGAACCAATGTCGGGTGAATAAATACACAAATTGATGAGCAATCCACCTCAGAAAAGTTTGCCCTAATCGACATCACAAACAAAGCGTCGGCTACCCTATTTCTAACCAACCTTAGCAGCAAGGGGCGAGAAAGAAGAAGCACCGCGGAATCCTGGTTGTGTGTAGCGCCGCCGGAGCACCAGGGAGCAGAACCGTCGGATTTCAGCCACGGACGATCAGCTTCCGCGAACAGCTGCTCCAACAGGCGTAAGTGGAAGTGAATAACCTCACAGCACAAGGTGAATATGAAGGCAGACGGGGGCTTTGGCTTGGAGCTAGGGTTTCTCCTTCTCATGTGCATCGACAAGATGGGACAATGTCAGATTGAGATAGTCGAAGACCAGGGCAGGGTATGGGTTACCTTGATTTTGAGGGATGTAGCCGCCCCAGTAGACCGGCGGTTGTAGACGGCTGAATAAATTCTCCCCCTGGGCGCTTCGCCCGACGATGACCTATGGCCTCCATCCGCGATTTCGTCGAGGTCGCAGACATCGCTTTTACTCCTCTCACACACGGACCAACAGTATTGCCCGCAGAGAACAGATGCGAAGCGACGGGAGGCAGACCGCCGAGAGGGAGAAGCCTAGGGCGAGAGGGAGGGGCGACAGGGAGGGGGCGCGAGGGATCGAGGTCGGGGGGTTGTAAACCGGACTGAGATTCGCGATCCTGCCTCGACCGGGACTGGGATTATGCGGATTATGGGATTCCGTTATCCCAAAATGGGGATCGAACTGGGTTGGCTTCCAAACACCTTTTTCGACCAAACCGGACCGGCTCAGGCCCTCGTGGCGCTAAACGACGGGCGCTAATCTAAGCCCAGTCCGTTCCCAAACAGGGGCTACAGGTTCATGCCTGAAATTGTGGCGTTGTGAGATCTGAAAGTACGAAAAGAACGCAGAGCTTCTCATTCAGATACTCCCCTTCCAGTGCATGTGTGCCATCCACACCGAGAGGGATTTATGGGTATTGTGAATCATTTACTGATTGTTCTTTGTTCTCTTTCAAAAAACCCTTCCACAACAAGCTCGAGTTAGACGAGGTCGTCAGGCTTGCCTCCACCTTCTCTTAAACTATGCAAAACTAGAATACTCCCCCACTATATTGTCTACTCCAGAGAAGGAAACCTTGTTCCAGGTATATTTTAAACCACCGCTCTTTACAATCACAAGGAGGCTGGCAGCCGCTTGAAGTGATAGCCGCAGTGGTCTTCAGCTATGGCAGCACCAAAATTTGTTTTTGCCATCCATAGCAGCAAAATCTCATATTTTCCATCTTTTCCTTCTCACAGTTAGTTCTTTGTTCACGATTGGAGCATCATGAAAAGAGTCACTATTTGAATAACAATTCAAAATATGTTATCAATTGTATTTTAATAATTTCAACTTTGTTTTCCTTTAGTTATCAACTGGACGTAGGACATCTGTTATTAACATATGAACTTTGAATGTATTCATGTTACTATTAAAAATGTAGAAATTATACTTTACACTAGAATATGAAACTAACATATGGTTTTAAGTTCACCAATTTAATGAGCACACTTAGATAAAAGTGTTCACAACTAGATAGGGTGACATACATGTCGTGGAACAGAAATTATATTAATGGTGGATTTGAATGTAGACATTCCAATACAAGATAGTCATACATATAACAAACAGAATAAGAAATTATATTTACTATGTTTTGCAGCTCTTTACATATGGATATCCTGTGGAGCAACTTTGAAGGCACACCGTAGGCAATGTTGTTTTTTATGCCCCCATAAAATCTAACCATAAGCACATCATGCCCAATGTTAAATATATGAAACCACCTTAATCTCATTTTTTGGTAAACTTTTGCTAAAAAGTCTTTGCATATCCTATCTTTCTTTTCTTTAAAATATTTATGGTTCTCTTCTCATAAAATATATTTTTTATTTTCCTTTCCAATTTATGTTTCAATGCATCTAATCTATTTTTGAAATATATACTTTCTGCATGATGACAGATGACAAAAAAGAGTGGATGGAGGAGGTAGTGATGTTGATATTGAAAATGCAAATATCAGGAAGATGAATAAAAGGTACCGTATGCTAATGTGACAGATGAAGAATGTGAACATATTTATGTGTAATCATTCTAGCTAAAGGTAGCCTTTTCTAACCTTTTGATTTATGATTAACCTATTTATGAAGATGTAAATAAGAGTGGGATGAGCAGCTTGTATGTCCACATCTTTCGACAACGCAATGATAGGAATCAATGCCCACTACCAACTTCACGTGTATTC
Organism: Alisma plantago-aquatica; assembly: GCA_963693085.1. Lineage (NCBI taxonomy): Eukaryota > Viridiplantae > Streptophyta > Magnoliopsida > Alismatales > Alismataceae > Alisma > Alisma plantago-aquatica. Next base: position 597,534,759 of record OY856413.1, on the reverse strand, counting down.
GTTTCGAACTTTAAAGTCATGTAAAGTGGCCCCAACTAAGCTTACTACAATGCATCTACAAAAATGAGTGGTGAACATGGGATAAGCCATATTTTGAAAGATCCTCTTACATAAATCTGTTTTTGTACATTTTTTTTAAATCTATGTAGGTCATTTTGAAGAAAGTAAAGAAGTCCATACAAACATGGATTTGCAAAGATATTTGTGAAAATGTTCTCAGTATGACTTTCATTTGATTAATTATTTAATCTCTCTAATTGTTGTGTTAGTCTTTGAAATATGTGAATAAAATTAGACTTTGAGCTCCTACAATACTAATATTGAATCCTATTACATTTGATATCCAAAAATGAATAGTAGTACATCAACTTCAGTTTGAAAATATATGTGTGATTTCTTAGTATGTGTGTTTCCATAGGGTTATTATGTGAGCTAGAAGCTGAAGTATGGTGGAACTATTGATACAAGGAAAAGGTTGGACAATCTGCATGAAGGTGCTCTATTGCAACCCATGATGTTGCTATAATTTCATTTTTCCTATTTTGATAAATAGTTAACTCTGTTTTTGATACCTTAGTAATTTTTCATTGTGATTGACTGTGTTATTCTGTTATATGTTCAATGATCTTTTGAATTGATGAATCTTGTAAGGGAACTGCAAAACAACATTTTCCTAGATGGAGATAGGGCTCACATGTGCTTGAGAATGGTATGAATAGTAAGTTCTCAATTCCTCCTTAGGCAATCGTTAGCCAAGTTTTACCATTTTTTTGTCTTTCCTTTCATGTTTTTGCATTGGACTAAATCTTCTCATATAAGATGCTTTGGAAATTTATAATATGAGTAGCTAGATTGTCTACATTGTTTTCAAAATGACCTCATTGCAAACATAATAAAATCAGTGTCAAGATACATGCTTTACAAGGATACACAATTATATAAGAAGAATATGATGGCTTACTTATAGGACATGTATGGGTAGTATTCATATATGTAAGATGTAAGTAAGACTAACAAAATGCTCCAAACAACTCCCAAGTAACTCATACAAGGTAAAAACTTGTGACTTGACCATCATGGTAGGCCTGCTCACAAGCTAGCCAAACACATTTAGAAACTATGAGAAAGAAGCATATCATAAGTGGTATCAACACCACTCCTCCATTGCATGTTGTAACTTTCAAGTAGAAACTCTCAAACAAGATTTTTATAGCCAACAAAAGAATGCCATCTACACAGGCTCAACATCTGAGTATTTCGTTGACAAACAATGAGAAACAAAATACCACCATTTTCCCAATCAATTGTTACCTATTGGAACTGAGCCTAAGTATGTCTTCAAAACGTAGAGCATACCCATAAAACATACTAAGTGACTTAGTAGCATGCATATGTAGTAACCACAATCATCTACAGTGATTGCAAGCCCAGTGCCTCATTGAAATGGAAGCTCAGGTGTGCCCAAATATGGATCACATATCTGAGCCAAACAAGTCCTTAGTAGGCACTCTCGATATAAAAGTGGTGGAGGAAGCAATAATGGAAATTAATAACACTAAAGTCAGTCTAAGCAACAATATCAGTATCAGTATATGTTAAACCTAGACACCTGATGGCTTGATCTTTGAAATTATGTGACTAGGTGGTAGATGACATGGTTAAGGTTGCATGAAACGTTCAATAGGACTCAAACGAAGCTTTTCATGGAGAAATTGAGGCTAGAGAAATGGACACAAACTAGAATTTCAAAGCAACTCTGAAAAAGGTCAACCAACTATGAAGACATTAGCATAGAGCACATGCAAAAGGGTGGGTTAGATACTTTGCAGTTAACTCTCAACTATATTATGTTTCTTTATTTTCTTCAGTTTCAATTAATCTTTCACAATGGATATTCAAGCTATGTTATGATTCATGAATTGTCGTGCATTACTGACTTTAGAATAGTAGGATAATTTGGAATTGTTGTCTTTTATTTTGGGAGCCATTTATTGAATGTTTCAACCAAAATTGTATATGTTGCACTATCATTTTTTGTTGCATGATTTGTTAATCCATTGTTTGTTGAGAGTTTTGATTGAGAATTATTTGACAAGTAAACTTTCCCTAAAAGAATTTGAAGGATTATTACAATTAGACTCTACATGGACATAACTTAGAAAAGCTAAGTATATTCAAGACGACATTCTGTCACTACTACAACACTCTAATTGGTACTTCTAGGAATGTGATATGTCCTTTTGAGAATCATGAGGGTGTGAACCTCCACTTTTGCACGCAAGGCCATGGTTCCCCTTTCTCACAATTAATTATGCATGGGATCAGAGGCAAAAAAATTACAGTAAGTAGGTAGTTAATTTTTTACAAAACCTCTATAGTAACTTGGTCAGCTAGATATTCTTTTTTCCTTTCTTTAGTTTATGATTTAGAGAAACGAAGGTTTTTTTATTCTGAACTATTTTATTTTGTCTAAAAAATCTTCACCATAAGCCATGTTATCATTGAATAAATATAAGTACGTTTGCAAAAGTTGAGCTTGTTGTTACCTATCAGAACACCCAATAATCAGAACTTTTAGTGCGTCGTTGATCAAGCAAGCAAATAATTTTCATAATATGTACTTGAACCGAATGTTTTTCGCTACCATAAATGAAGATATCAAAATAAATTGTAATTTCGTGTATAATAACTCAACCTATTGTCGTTATCATATTTGCATGTACGATAGCACATTGAGTAATGAATCAATCATTACAATGCAGTTTGCAGCCAATTTTTGAAAAAGAAAAGTCCAACATTTTACCTTGTCAAATGTCCTTGCAGGTTAAAAAGAAGACTCTTCAAGAAGATATAATCATTGCTATGACTTCCACAATAGATGCTAGCTGATTCTATAATTAAAGCAGTTTTTGTATTTTTATCTTATACATGATGACAAAAATCAGCCGCACGTAGCTATTATTCTTGTATGTTGTAGGGAACTTTACATTATTTTTAATTGCAAGAAAATAAGCAAAATATTAGTTTGACTAAATTTATTAGTGTACATCGTGCAACTTTATCTTGCATCTCCTTTTGTTAGTTTTGAAAATTTAACTTCAGAATCAATTCATATTGTGTAATTAGGCGCCCGTGCATAGGACGGATTTCTGTCTAGTATATATATTATAGTATATATATTAGAAAGCTATTAGAAACTTACTTTAAAGTTGATGTCATGACGTGCCCAGCACGTTTTAAATAGCGTAAAGTAGTGGCGAAGACGTGATCGAAACCAAAAGAGATGAGCTGGGGATATAATATATGATGCGAAATAAAATAACCTAGCGAAAATAATGCATACAAGGTTGAAGTTGATGTAGTGACGTGCCCAGCGCGTCTAAAAAGAAAGCAATCATGTGGCAAAGACGTGACAGAATAGGACAACGGATGAGCCTGTAAACTAATATAGACTACCAATTAAAATAACTTTACGGGAATTATGCTTACAAGGATAAATAATATATATAGGGGATTACATCTAGGCTCTCTGGTCAAATTCAAAACAATGTCAACCGGAAATTGGTGATAGTATCAAAGCAAATCCCATATTAATAATATGGTCTGTTATATGTATTTGTCTATCCCCTTTAAGATCGTAACTTGTGACTTTCCCATTTGAATCAATGTTTTCAGAACCGGATCGGTGTTGACTCGGACCGGGTTGAGCCAGATTCAACCGGAGTGGTTGAACCAGTTGGACCGGAAATGATGCCAGCATGATGTCAAAAAAAAAATTTGAACCTGAAAAACCGAACCGGTCACCAAAGTATAAGACAATTAACGGTCGGACCGGTCGAACCAGTTGAACTGGGCACTCTATATACATATATGCATATATATTAGTGTACATATTTACACACATATATTAATATATATACATATACATATATATACATATATTAATATATATATATATATATATGTATATAAATATATATATATACATATGTATTTATATACATATATATACATATACATATATATATACATATACATATATACATATATATATACATATACATATACATATATACATATACATATACATATATATACATATATACATATACATATATATATACACATATATATATATATACACACACACACACACACACATATATATATATATACATACACACACACACACACACACACACATATATATATATATATATATATATATATATATATATATGAGGTTAGGAAGTGTGTACCAGCCGGTACATGTAAGTTACCTATACCGGTCACTAAAATAACACATGGGGAGTATGTTGACAAAATTCAACCATATGGATTGATTTAGTACTATATAGATTAGATTTGTTTAAAAAATCATAGCCATATCTCATGTAGATCGTGAGATATAACAAATATTACCGTATCACTGCTCTTTGTTGTCGTTATCTGACCGCAACAATCATATATTACCGCTTCACAATTCTTCGCTTGAATTTTATAATTGTTTCTGTATCGTCCTCCTGCATACCTGACAAAGTTGAATCGTCAATTAAGGATTTCTGTTGTAAGACTTGGACGGTAATGCTTCAGGAGTTGGTGCTGCTCTTGAGGGAGGAGTAGACTGTACCTTGCTTAAGATGATACGAGGTGCTTGATGCATTATAATCCATACCTTACAATTTGATAGACAAAAACACATGTTTATAGATTCGCGGTAAGGTATAGCCTACTCCTCTTAGAAGTTGGACCATCAAATATGCTCTCCATTCAAAGAGGATAAACATCAGTGTTTTCCATTGACTATAACTTAACTCTCTCTCAACTCCTCTCTATATTTAACATCAATCAACTCACCAATCTGGCGGTTCCTTTTGCAGTGTTAATAATACAACTGGTGCTTTATTTTACAAAACATTTGAAGATCGGAGATAGCATCTAAAAAGGAGAAAAAAACGAAAACTACAAACAGATAGTAAAGCACTGAAATACTGAATTGAAACAACAGAGGGCAATCATAATTTTTCTTAGACAGCATTGAAAAGCGACCATTGTGTGCTAACTTCCTATGGTTATAAAATGACTAGTGTTGTTGCTAATACATTATCAAAGAACACATAAAAAAGGGTGGGAAGAGCAGGACAAGCGTGGCAAGACTTATTAACTACAGTTTGATTGTTTTATCAAACATAAGATCATTGAATTCAGTGAACTCATGTACATATTTCAGTACGGAGGAGTGCATATACGGTACTTAAATTCTTGTCATTAAAAATCACTAGAGGTAATAGAACTTTGACAAAAAGTCATGTTCCCAGACGAATCAAAGTCGGGATAGTGCATTCTAACATAGCACTGGTTCAGTTTGTAGTCCTCCAAGATCTCTTATTGATGACTTACAAGAAAAACTTTGATTATCTTACACTTATTCACTTGAAAATCCAGATAAATTGATGGTACATAACAGTGTCACGACAATGATATATAATGGCAATATTTATACTAAGGGGCCTCATCAGATTGAAAAAACACTGAAAGTCCTATGCTTAATTTGATGTGGCTTATGCATTTGTTTTCCTAACTATATTCTCTAGGCTTATACATGTTTTCAGACATGATGGCAATTATTCATGGGGCTGCAAACAATGGAGCTTCTATTCTTCATGATGTAATAGAAAAAATAGAAGGTAAATGTATAATCTAATCTGTCGTATGTAACATGTCATCTCTTACTTCAAAAATCTAAGGTTAGTAACGTTTAAATTTATATTTCTATTTTTTTCTTCTTCATACTTGATACTTTCAAGGTCACATGCCATCCTGAACGGTTGACCCACAGAGTAGAAAAATACATAGTCCTATAGAAACCTCTAAAGATCTCTTTTTGCCAAAACACAAACAAGTATTATTGTCTATTTTTTTAATACTATTACTTTTAAAAAGTGAGTTCCAATAGAGTGCCATGGTTGTTCTTTTAACCACGTCTATCATTTAATTTGTCGTTCTTAAGAGTTTCGTGGTAGCAAAATGTGTTTAGAGTACATGACATATTTTATGGTATATTTTGTGTGTTTGTCAACATTACAACTTATCTTGTTTTATTTATATGTAGTTTTACTCTAAATGGTCTTAATATATAGATTTCTTGTGTATTCTTTATGTGCATATCTTTAAAGTATATGTTTCTCATAGCTTGACTAATGTGAATGAGTGAATATTCTTATTACATTGCATGGAATAATATTATTAGCATCATGTAGTACTCTGAGTGCAACTATAATGTGCAAAGTTTTTTTTTGAAAAAAGTTAATAGTTCTTTTTATAATCTGCTTAGTGAATCTTACATTGGGTAGTCTTATTATGTGTTAGTATTCATGAGAACAATTTTTGGTGACATACAAAAATAAAAATAATTCCATACCTACATTTCTTAATGTGACAAACATACAATTTGATTCATAAAATCTGAATTGCATAGTCATTCATCTTCAATCTAAAAAACAAATGACATAATTGAGCTATGATATGGCCGGGTCTGGCGACGAAAGGGCGATTAGGGATCGCGGCTCCTGAGTGCGGCGGCAAGCTTGGGGGAGAGGCTCTGGCTGCCGTTGTGAGCCAGCCGCTCCCCCCGGGCTTTCTCTTCGTCTGGTTCGCTCGGACCCGGGGTCAGGTGGTAATCTGTGGTCGGCTTGTTTCCCTTCTCCTTTCGCTCAAGCGGCGGCGGCATCTGGTCCCGGAGGCCGGATCCTCGACGGCAGTTCTCGGAAGGGGAGGCGGCTGCGGCTCAGGCGACGTTGAGATGCTCCTCAGTTTCCCCTGTTGTTGACAGGCTTCGCTCATAGCCTTACTACTCTCCGGTTTCTCGCATCCAGGCTGTACCCCCTTTCCCTTCCGTTTCCTTTTATTTTCAGTCTCTGGTTTTCTGTTCTGTGTTCGTAGGCTTAGTTGGTGGTGCTCGTTTCTTTCTGGCAGTTTATCTACCTTTGTTTTCTCGCCGCTTGTCGGCGTTTATCTGTCTGTGCTTATGCTACGACCTCCCTTAGGGAGAATGCTGAGTTCTCTAGCCATGGCTAGACCTCTTTTTTGCTCTGGTTTGATCTTATTTCTTGGTTTTATGACATTGTTTGGGTTGATATACAATGAGAACACCGTCTTAGTCCAGCCTCTCTACCACTACTTGATGCTCAAGTTGAAGGAGTTCTTCAAAGAAAGTTGTTTATGTCAGCCTCAGGGAAGAAGAACCAAGGCAGAAATGTTCCATTCTCATTCCAATATGAGTTGTAGTGATTTTGGTTTACTGGTTTTGATATGTGTGTGTTTTGGTTGTATTTTCCTCCCCAATTGTAGATGCTGTATGGCCAACAAGTAATGAATCAGAACAGTTGCTCTCAAAAAAAAAAATCTTCAATCTAACTATGATGTTCATCATGCACTAGGTTGTGCGAAGATACCAACTTTCTATAATGTTAGGGGAAACCTAATGAAATAACTTGTAGAAAATGTTCATAAAAAAATGTTCTATTTGGCATATATAGGTAAAACCATAGAGAGAGAGATTGTATCTTTTACTATTAAGAAAGCAGAAAAGGTTATATTGGATGATTTTCAGTAGATACTAATTATTATTTCCTCAGCTAATTGTGAACTGATTTCTAAGATGATATATGATTTACATAGCTACATAATTCAAATCTTTTTGACAAACATAGACTTAAAAGGACCAAATAATATTGATTTGTATTACTCTTAATTGAATCATGCATTTTTGTGTAACTTTAATTTCTTTTTTATTGGACACATGATTATTATATAGATGGTTGCAATGAAAAACATGTGTCAAAGGAGACCCCAATTTCTAATGTACAAGTACATTTGGTAGAACCATAATTATGTAGAGCACTTTACATTTTTTTTGGTATATCAAGCACAAGATAATTGAGGTTAGTGGGATTCTGTACATGGTATGCTTTTATCTTGTGTTGATTTCATTAGATATATGTGACTTCTTATTTCCCATAAGTGACTATGGCATTCTCACGTAGAGAGTGTATGCTAAAATAATGTGATTATTTATGTGTTTTGTTTCATGACTTGATTTTTTGAACTCATATTTTGGGACAAAACTTTTATGGGGATAAAATTTCCAAACTTAAATTGAAAATCCCCAATATTTGATTGTACGTAATAATGACATGGTTTTAGGAAAGAACATTATATATAGTTCAAATGCCTCCAACATAAAAATCAACATAGACGGTAGAGAAAAGTTACATAGAACTAATTAAGTTTAATTTCATTTTGTTGTGTTCCTTATTTACTAATTTCAATATTCCTCACAACAACATAGAATCAAAGAGTCTTTTATCGTTTCTTCAATTTAAACATATCTATTTGCAGATCATGATTATATAATGTTTTGGCAGGACCATCAGTTAATTTTCTAGGTATATATTGTGCTTTGGATGACTTTACTTGATAATGATCAATGAATTACTCAAATGTACAATGTCATCAACATTTTGATGTGCCTATATATAATCAATAGTCTATGGGGACCAAATATTACCCAAACTTTGACATATATTTTCTATGTGTCACATGGAATAGATTATCTATGAATAAAGAATATATCTCTTTGTATAAATTGATACTTTCATTTTCTAAGCTTTAATTTAAAATTTCATTTTGTACATGAGATTAAGAAATGAATGAGTATCAATTTTTTCATCTTTCACACAAAGGAGAGAAGTTGAATGAGAGTTCCATCTAACTATTCAAGTCAAAATATCTTTGTTTCAAATTCAAGGATATATTCTCATTAACATTGTTTTACAAGTTGAAGTAATAAATGAAAAATATATAATTTCATTTTGTATATATTAGGTCAAAGATTGTTTTAATGTAGAAACAGACAAAATTAGTACTTAAATGCAATCTTCTTACTTATCAACCACATAGATGACTTAGCAAATAATACCAAGTAATGTACTCATCCTCAAGTTTGAAATGGAGTTATTAGAACTCAGTATTATGATCATGTGAAGGGTATATTGATTACACATTTGAAAATTCAAATATAATAATATATAAATATATATTGCAAACATAGTTACTACAAATTTTAATCAAAAAATGTAATAAGTATAGAAAATGAAATAAATTGAAGAAGTAACATTTCAATAAATGATGGTTGCAATTATATATGTCCATACCGAAAATTGAGTCTATCAATTTCAGAAAAATCAAATATGACGTGTTAAATTTTCTTGAATTTGTAGAAGTAATTACTCTTAAGAACTAACAAAGATAAAAGGTTCACAAAAAGAAAACCCATCAAAAAAATTCAATACGATGTACTTTGTAAATGATGAATATGTTGTATTCGGTTTAGACAACTCCTCTTTTTTAAAGGGGAACATTTATGTTATCATTGTAGACAAAAATTGAACTGTATAAGAGTATTTTTCTCACATATTACAACCCATATGAAAATATTACATTATAAAACATCATGCAGAACGGTCCCATCATGATGTTAGATCTTCTATAGTTATTATTCTTCTAAACATACAAAAGAGTTAATTAAGCGTCTTTTACAATATTTATAAGCATTGTATTGTTTATAAATTCTCTATTCACTTTCATATGTTTATTCTATTTTCATTGCAAAACATCCAGTGATGTTGTGAGGAGATGATACTACACTACACAATGTTTGTGACTTGCAAATGTAATCTAAATGACATACTAAAATGAACTATAATAAAAATCGTGGATGCAAAATAGGTTGTCACCCAAGCACATATAAAGGAAGCTAAACATATATACAAATTAAAATCAAGAGTTTATCAATCATATGATAGAAACTAATATATATATATATATATATGTATAAGAGACATACAACAAGTCCTAATTAATTATATTGTGGCATTAAATTAAGAAATTTCTTCTTGAGCATATTATGGAATATAATAAATAAAAATATTATATTCAATAAAGTTAAATTTTCTATGTGAATTAATTCATCACAGTAGGTAGTTGGCTTGGCTTATCACAAAATATTTGTTAGATTATCTACCCATATAAGAGTCACATACAAAACATGTGCGTCTACTAATATTTATATATATATATATATATATATATATATATATAGAGAGAGAGAGAGAGAGGCTAAAAGAATCGTGTACCCGAGTACATGTAGCTTGCATGTACCTACCTTCGTTATTGATAATTGTAACATTAAATATATATATAGTCGGCGAGAGTTGGCACACTGGTTGAGGCTCGGGGGCCCCTAACAATGGGTCACGGGTTCGAAACCTAGCTGCAACACTCTCGGAAATGAATTGAGCGTGTTAGGTCAGCCGACCTCTGATCTGGCTTAAATGGGTTCTCGGGTTTGCACACTATTCGGGGCCCCCCAGGTAGGCGTCGGGCGCAGCCCAACGGTGTCCCCGGGTCATCAAATATATATATATATATATATATATATATATATATATATATATACTGTTGGGTTTTAGAGGAGGCGGGGAAGGCAGCGGAAACAAAAATTTTCTCCCCAAAACTCAGAACTAAGGAATCGTGTCAATGTCTATACAGTAGGAAGGATGGTTTGTAGAGGCATACCTTTTCCCGAGGCTTGATCGGCGACGTTACCTCACGACTTGCGCAGTCTTCACCTCCGGTCTTGGAAGGTGTCTATGCAGCTCCTGGTCTCACCAGAATTGTCAGGATTGACAGCTGTCCTCCAAGCGGAAGAAGTCCCGCCTCTGAAGTAGTCCACATGGACCACCTGGAACTACGATCTCCTTCTCCCACAAGGAATCCGAAGGAGTCACACCCTTCTGTTGGCATACTAGTCACCAACACACTCTCCTACCACCAGTCGCTTTTTTGCAGTTGTCTTTCCCTTGTTGTGCCTTCCTTATCGGGTAGCACTTGCTCGGGCTCTCCTGGTTACCATAACCAGAGAGAACGACAACTTTGCAGAGTAAATGGTGTTCTGAGTTGTACTTCGAGAAGCTCCCAATACCCCTATATATAGGAGGGTCATGGGACAGGGTTCTCTACCTCGGACAATGCCGGATTAAGCAGGAGTAGAAGGGTTTGAGATTTTCCAAAAAATTTGACAAACTCTGGCAGTTGAACCGATCGGTTGAACCCTGAACCGATCGTCTGGACTCTCCAGCCGATCGACTGGACACTCCAGACGATCGTTTGGATCCTCGAGTCGATCGTTTGGACCCTCCAACCGATCGGTTCATTTTCCTGGTCTAACTCAAATTGACTTTCCCTATTCATTTCCAACTAATCTACTATTAGTCCTTGTCCAAATTGAATTTGAACAAGTAAAATGAAACAAGATCGATTGGTCACCCGACCAGTTCACCAATGTGAAACGATCGTCTCATGACCTGAGCCAGTCGGCTCACCAGCCTGAGCTGATTGGTTCATCTCATAAGCCGATTGGTTGAGGAAGTAGATCAGTCAATAGCAGTTTCAATCAATCTGATACTCTTATCATTTGATCCAACACCTTGAATACTATGATTTTGATCTATCAATTAATTGAGTGTTTAATTGAACTACTAAACTACTTTAGTAATCAATCTAAACATCATTTGTGGATAAACTCCTCTTCCAGGTTAAATCCTATGTGTGTGACCCTGCAGGTCCATTTCACATTGGCAGTGAAAGCCCATAACAGTTATGACTTCACAAGCAAAGAGCGGTGCCTAGTCACACATCAGTGCTACCCAAGTGAAATAGAAAGTTGGAGAACAACTTTCAATCCTAAAATCCATGAATGGTGTTACAGTGAATGTATAATTCCTTTGTCACAATTGTCCTGAATGAACTCAAGGCATGGTACAATCATCCTTTCAATGTTCATCCATTTCCTTGATCTGATAGCAGACTAGGTGAGATATGTGTGACATCAACATCACATATTGATTCACACATGCATGTGCATGAATTTCTTAATCCTACTCATCAAGTGGCCATGGACATCAAACTCCCTTAGGAGGGAAAAATCCCATATTTGTCACTCACCCCTCAAAAGCGCCATGTGTCAAATCCACCCAATCATCACCTTTATAACAACCCATGTTTCAGGACTACGTTTGATGATGTCAAAGTGTACCCAACGATATGTGTTGAGTGCAGTGATTTTAGGTCGAAGAATCATACTCACCACCATCACTGTGAGAGTTGACTGTGACTACTAAATCATGGTTCCATGTGTCACTCTCACGGTGGATCTGTCATGTACACTTGTTTTCTAACAAGTACCTATGTGCTTGGTTTGATATCACTATATCATGACTAATGAGATTCTATAGATTCTATCATCAACCAACACACAATCTAGTCTTTAGTGTTAGTGATGTCTATGGTTATTTCCACAATAACAACCGACTAGGGACTAAACAAGAATGTATACTCTTACCATCTGTATGATATTATCGTTTAGGTCCTTAACCTAAAAGCATACGTCATCGAGTAAAACAATTCTTTAGACATCTATCATGTTACACTATCATCTCAGAAACAGTTAAAACATATAGATCGGAAATTGCCTTTATTATTATTATTCAAATCATTTACAAAGTATCCCATTACAATCATCACATGACTTGCTCTATGGGAATACATACCAACAAACTCCCACTTGCACTTAGAGCCAGTCACCTAGGAACCTCAGTCCTTGTGACCTAGCATGACCATCATGCTTCTGCTGAGAAAGGGCCTTCGTCAGTGGATCAACTATGTTGTCTTCAGTTGGTACTTTGCAAATCTTCACATCTCCTCACTGTACAATCTTTCACATGAGATGGAAGCACCGCAGTATGTGCTTGGACCGCTGATGTGATCTGGGCTCCTTAGCTTGAGCAATAGTTCCATTATTATCACAATAAAGCTCAATTGCAACACAACTACTGGTAACTACACCAAGTTTAGTAATGAACTTCTTGATCCACACAGCCTCCTTTGTTACATGTGAAGCAGTGATATACTCGACCTCTGTAGTAGAATCAGCAACTGTTTCTTGCTTGGAACTCTTCCAGCTCACAGCTCCATTGTTTAGGCAAAATACAAATCCTGATTGTGATCTGTAATCATCTTTGTCGGTTTGGAAGCTTGCATCGGTGTAACCTCTTACAACCAATTCTTACTCATCGCCGTATACAAGGAACTGATCCTTAGTCCTTCGCAAGTACTTGAGGATGTTCTTTATGGCTGTCCAGTGAGCATCACCATGATCTGACTGGTACCTGCTCATCATGTTGAGGGCATACGAGATATCTGGGTGTGTGCAAAACATAGCGTACATGATGGATCCGATGGCTGATGCATATGGGATCCCATTCATACGCTCCCTATCTTCACAAGATTGGGGACATTGAGTTCTAGATATGGTGACTCCATGTAGCATGGGGATGTTGCCTCTCTTTGAGTTCTCCATGCTGAACTGCTTCAACACTTTGTCAATGTACGTGCTCTGACTTAGTCCGAGAAGCTTTCTAGATCTATCTCTATAGATCTTAATTCCTAGAATGTAGGATGCTTATCCTAAGTCCTTCATTGAGAAAGTATTCCCAGGCCAAGTCTTTACCTTCTCTAAGGTTGTGACATCATTCCCCATCAATAGTATGTCATCCACATACAATATGAGGAATGTGGTCGTGCTCCCACTAACCTTCTTGTACACACAAGGTTCATCTTCATTTTGAATAAATCCAAACACTTTGACTTCCTCATCAAATCAAAGATTCCAACTCCGAGATGCTTGTTTCAATCCATAGATTGACCTTTATAGCTTACAGACTTTATTGGCATTCTTTGGATCTACAAAACCTTCAGGTTGTGTCATGTACACATCCTCATATATATTCCCATTACGGAATGCGGTTTTAACATCCATCTACCAAATCTCATAGTCATAATAGGCCGCAATTGCAAGCATGATCCTGATGGACTTAATCATGGCAACTGGAGAAAAGGTTTTGTCATAGTCAATACCTTGAACTTGTCGAAAGCCCTTTGCAACCAAACTGCCTTTATAAGTTTGCACATTGCCATCCATGTCGGTCTTCTTCTTGAAGACCCACTTGCACCCTATGGGTTTTACCCCTTTGGGTGGTTCCACCAAAGTCCATACTTTGTTGGAGTACATGGATTCCATCTCAGATCTCATGGCTTCAAGCCATTTCTCAGAATCTGGTCCCTCCATAGCCTCTAGATAGGTAGTTGGATCATCATCTATGATCAACTCACCACCTTCCTGAGTCACAAGGTATCCAAACCTCTCAGGTTCAAGGCGTGTCCTACTAGATCTATAAGGTCCTTGTGTTACTTGAAGAGAATGAGATTACACAACACTTTGTGAATCTCTATGTTCCTCTTGTATATCTATTGGTTCAATGTTCTCTTGTTGGGCTTGAACCTCTTCAAGCTCTATTTTCCTCCCATTGCTTCCTTTGGAAATGAATTCCTTTTCTAGGAACACAACTGTCCTAGCAACAAACACTTTTTTGTTAGTAGGGTGGTATAAATGATATCCCCTTGTTTCCTTGGGGTATCGAACAAAATAACATTTATCAGACTTGGGTCCAAGCTTATCAGGAAACATTTTCCTGACGTAAGCCTCACGACCCCAAATCTTCATAAAAGACAAATCGGGACGCTTCCCGTGCCATATCTCATATGGTGTCTTTTGAACCGATTTATATGGTACTCGGTTAAGTGTAAACGCGGCGGTTTCAAGAGCATGACCCCAGAAGGAAATTAGAAGATCGACAAAGCTCATCATTGATCGCACCTTATCCAGCAATGTGTGATTCCTTCTTTCAGACACACCATTATGTTGTGGTGTTCCAGGTGGAGTCCATTATGATACAATACCATGGGCTCGCAGAAGGTCCTCAAACTCTTAGCTTAAGTATTCTCCACCTCGATCGGATCGAAGTGCCTTAATACTTTTACCAAGTTGGTTTTGTACTTCATTCATGAAATCCTTGAACCTTTCAAGGGTTTCTGACTTATGTTACATCAGGTACACATAGCCATACCTACTGAAGTCATCAGTGAAGGTAATGAAGTATGGTTACCCATTTCTGGTATTAGTTCTAAAAGGCCCACATACATCAGTATGTATGAGTCCCAATAGATCACTGGGTCTCTCACCTTTACCTGAAAAGGGAGTCTTGGTCATCTTTCCCAACAAACAAGATTCACATGTCTCTATTGATTCACAATCAAAAGAGTCTAGATAACCATCTTTATGGAGTCTAGAAATGCGCTTCTCATTTATGTGCCCTAGACGACAATGCTAAAGATACGTTTTGTTTGAGTTGTTGAGTTTTTACTTTTTGGTGTTTACGTTGTACACACTTGTCTCTAAATCTATCAATTATAGACCATAAGACATCGGGGCACTGCCATAAAAGATCCCATCTTTTGAAATGGAACACTTTCCATTCTTAATAAGAAATTCAAAACCATCCTTTTCCAAACAAGAGACGAAAATGATATTCCTATTTATGGAAGGTACATAATAGCAGTTCTTCAACTCTATTATTAGCCCACTTGGTAGAGTCAACTCATAGGTTCCTACGGCACTGGCGGAAACCCTTGCCCCATTGGAAACACGTAGTTCAACCTCACCTTTCCCCAAAGGCCTACTTCTCTTAAGATCCTTCACATTTGAACAAATGTGAGATCCGCATCCGGTATCAAGTACCCATGACAAAGAAGTAGTAAAGTTAATCTCTATCACGTATACACCAGAAGTAGAGATCTCTATCTCTCACTTCTTCTTCCATTGTTCCTTCCATCCTCTCCATATTTTGAGTGCAGAAGCTCTAACATTGGTTTGGCGAGAGAACCCTTCTCTCCCTCACCTTTGTCCTTGGACTTTGTTCAATTGATCTTCATCAATGAACTATCCTTCTTCTCATTTGTATCAAACAATCCATTAAGCGTACATAGAGTGGATTCAACGGCTCTCGGTATATCTGGATTGTGCAGAACACTTCTCACAATCCTCAACCAGTTGTGGAATTTATTCTCAATTAATTTGCCCATTTTAAAAGATGATTCTTTTGCCATTCTACAAGAGAAAATTGCATTTTTCAAAACTCCTTTTTGATTTGATTTGATTTGAATAAAATTTTACGATAGTTAATTAGCCCTTTAATTAATTACCGCTCCCACTATTTTGACTCAAATAGACAGCCCTCACCATCAATTTGGAAGATTGCAGCGCACAATCTTCTAGTGGGTCACGATCCTGAAATTCTTTGAGTCATGGACCAGCTACGGCTGTCACCCACAACTTAGATCTTCCGGGTAGGCAACTCTTGCCAATTGTATCATATGAAACTCTTGAAAGATGTCATGTGCAACTCCTTGCCATGATCACCTCCATGCCTCAAGGTTCTTGATCCTATCTAGGTCACCTTGTTAAGTCCGAGCCAAAGCCAACACGATGAATATGCACCCTGCTAGGGCAGACCCACATATTCATCCTTCACGCTTCCACGAGATAGACAGTGCACCACGCTAGGGTGTGTCCACACTTGGCCGATCAAGCTTTTCACGTGTGTCGCATTTGGAAGGAATCTAAAACGATATTATTTAACGACGGATATGATTTTATAGGTACATATACATATCCAATCACCACAATATATAGTATGTATCATATACATGCTATATCCCACATAAAACATGAAAAACAATAAAAGTAATGATTATGGCCATCCTAATGTGATTCCTCGAGCCAAGAGGAATCACGGTCATCTAGGTCTACATCACATGCAACCTGTACAAGATGAACTTTGTGCCTTGCCTTTTTGGGTTTGATCAACTCATCTCCATGATTGATCGGCTCACCATCAGGCCGGTCGGTTGGGTGCCACCATCCGATCGAGTGGCTCCTCCAACCGATCAGTTTGCTTGGTCATCCTACATCTCCTCATGGTCACCACCCGCTCATCTTGCTCTTCGAACCGGTCATCTTAAAACACCAACCGATCGGTTCACGCCTTGAACCGATCGTATCAGTCGTCGTCAGGTCGTCCGCCGTTCTTTGACATAATAGAAAATAAAATTCTATCCTATTTACAATTGAATTGTGAATCCTCGGGTTATATTTGGGGGGAGCAAAGGTAGGAAAGAAATCTCGAGTTATCTCGAGTTAAATGAGGAATAGGAGATAGGGAATTGGTGCGTCGATCGAGATGCAAGCAACCACATACAACCATACACAGGCATATGGTTTATTGGACATAACCACGCTATACATCCATCACAAAACTCATTTGAGGGCGACGTGTATCAAGTGCATTAATATTACATATCATATATGTATGTTTGGATTTGTGGATTGGACATGCATAAAGCCATTTTATTTGCATCGTACGCAATGAATAAAGGCGACAAACCAAAATTTATCACATCAATAATCCTAAAGTATAGAGTAGCTGACGTGGCTCTGATACCACTGTTGGGTTTTAGGAGAGGCAGAGAAGGAAGCGGAAACAAAACATTCTTCCCCAAAACCTAAAACTAAGGAATCACGTCAATGTCTATAAAGTAGGAAGGATGGTTTGTAGAGGCATACCTTGTCCCGAGGCTTGCTCGGAGACGTTACCTCGTGACTTGCCGGTCTTCACCTCCGGTCTTAGACAGTGTTTGTGCAACTCCTGGTCTCACCGGGACTGTCGGGATTGACATCTATCCTCTGAGCGGCAGAAGTCTCCTGCCTCTGAAGTAGTCCACACAGACCACCTAGAACTCTGATCTCCTTGTCCCACAAGGAATCAGAAGGATTCGTACCCTTCTATCGGTGTACTAGTCACTGACACACTCTCCTACCACCAGTCGTTTTCTACAATTTTCTTTCCCTTGTTGTGCCTCCCTTATCGGGTAGTACTTGCTTGGGCTCTCCTGGTTACCATAACCAGAGAGAATGACAACTTTGTAGAGCAACTAGTGTTATGAGTTGTACTTCGAGAAGCCCCCAACACCCTTATATATAGGAGGGTCATGGGATAGGGTTCTCTATCCCGGGAAATGCAGTATTAAGTAGGAGTAGAAGGGTTCGAGATTTTCTACACAATCTGACAGACTGTGTCAGTTGAACTGATCGGTTTAGCCCTGAACCGATCGTCTGGACTCTCCATTCGATCGTCTGGACACTCCAGCCAATCATTTGGATCCTTGAGGCGATCGTTTGGACCCTCCAACCGATTGGTTCATTGTCCTGGTCCAATTGGAATTGACTTTCCATGTTCGTTTCCAACTAATCAACTATTAGTCCTTGTCCAAAGCGAATTTGAACAAATGAAATGAAACAAGATTGATTGGTCACCCGACTAGTTCACCAATGTGAAACGATCGTCTCATGACCTGAGTCGGTCGGCTCACCAGCCTAAGTCGACCGGTTCATCTCATGAGCCAATCGGTTGAGGCAACAAATCAATCAATTGCAGTTTCAATCAATCTGATACTCTTATCATTTGATCCAACACCTTGAATACTATGATTTTGAGATATCAATGAATTGAGTGTTTAATTGAACTACTAAACTCCTTTAGTAATCAATCTAAACATCATTTGTGGATAAACTCCTCTTCCAAGTTAAATCCTATGTGTGTGACCCTGCAGGTCCATTTCACGTTGGCAGTGAAAGCCCATAACACTTATGACTTCACAAGTAAAGAGTAGTGCCTAGTCACACATCAGTTCTACCCAAGTGAAATAGAAAGTTGGAGAACAACTTTCAATCCTACAATCCGTGAATGTTGTTACAGTGAATGTATAATTCCTTTATCACTAATGTCCTGAATGAACTCAAGGCATGGTACAGTCATCCTTTAAATGTTCGTCCATGTCCTTGATCTCAGAGAAGACTGGGTGAGATGTGTGACATCAACATCACATATTGATTCACACATGCATGTGCGTGCCTTTCTCAATCCTACTCATCAAGTGGCCATGGACATCAAACTCCCTTAGGAGCGAAAAATCCCATATCTATCACTCACCCCTCAAAAGCCCCATGTGTCAAAGCCACCTAATCATCACCTTTATAACAACCCATGTTTCAGGACTGCGTTTGATGATGTCAAAGTGTACCCAACGACATGTGTTGAGTGCAGTGATTTCAGGTCGAAGAATCACACTCACCACCATCACTGTGAGACCTGACTGTGACAACCAAATCATTGTTCCTTGTGTCACTCTCACGGTGGGTCTATCCGGTACACTTGTTCTCTAACAAGTACCTATGTGCTTGGTTTGATATCACTATACCATGACTAAAGAGATTCTATAGATTCTATTATCAACCAACACACAATCTAGTCTTTAGTGTTATTGATGTCTATGGTTATTTCCACAATAACAACTAACTAGGGGCTAAACAAGAATGTATACTCTTACCATCCGTATGATCTCATCATTTAGGTCCTTAACCTAAAAGCATATGTCATCAAGTAAAATAATTCTTTAGACATCTATCATGTTACACTATCATCTTAGAAATAGTTAAAACATATAGATCAGAAATTGCCTTTATTATTATTATTCCAATCATTTACAAAGTATCCCATTACAATCATCACATGACTTGCTCTATGGGCATACATACCAACATATATATATAAATATATATATAAATATATATATATATATATATATATTCAGGCTAGAATACACTCAAGTGTACACTATATATATGTTGGATATATAACTCCTGTTGTTATTATTTAGCATGGGTTAAGCCCAATGTAGTGCAGCCAATACATAATGGAAAGGAAAGTAATTTACTCTTTTTTTATAAAAGGATAATTATGTTATTAATTATTGATTTAAATAATTGTATCTTTCCGAAACGGTTCAGCAACTTTCCATTATGTGAATAAGAGATGAAGTTAATTATTTATATAATTAATGGTTTTCTTTCCTTAATGGTAAAGATATGTACGTTTCGTATACAAGAGTGATCGAGTGATCGTGTTCGTCTAGGATTAGTACGTGGGGCGTGAAAGGGTTATAAAAAGGGAAACATGTCATTAGGGTTGGACACACAATGAATTCAGTCTCTCTCCGCATAACGCACAGCTGTCAGCCTCCGTTTGCAAGAGACAAGAGATGTGTTCCTTTGACAGAGTGTTTCTCTTCTTTTCCTTTGCCCATCTGAATTGTTGGTTCGTGGAGACTTGTCTCCGAAATGAATCGAGCATTCACAAAGTTGTCTCATGGAGATCCTTCTCCTAAATGAGACGAACAATGTCGTCCTTCTATTCCTTTGACACAATCTGTCCGGGTGGTGGTACCTGCGATCGGTGGGCTGCACTGGTGGTGCAAATGTTTCCGCGTCAAATTGATGTGCCGGAAGAGCAACATTAAACGCAAACAGATATGTAGAGCAACTCGGCTTCTAGCTTTAACCAAACCAGACGAACGACGTGAAGTCAACTGTTACATGACAACCAATTGATGTGGTGTTAGACGTCTACGTAACAAGCAAGGCTATCGACGTCTAACAGTAGTGAGATTAGACAAACGACTTGGCGTCAAGCGTTAGCGATACAAGCCAAAGATATAGACTTTGCTGCATTCTTAATAACTGGATGGACTGGAAGAACATCGCTTATCCGAAGGATTGCAAGGCAATGATTTCTTTAAGTATATATGTATATAAATATACATGTCTTGTTTCTCAACGAGACGATCCGGTCAGGAGTTTCTTACTCTTTTATTTATATTCTCCTACAATATTTTATTTTTGTATATCTTATCTTGATCTACCTGTAATTGTTAATTATTTGCAATTGTTTGTTGTTGCATGTATCGACGTTTACACTTAAATTATCTAACAATCTTAAAGAAATCATACTTTGTCGTTAATTAACAATGGAGATTATGGTACGTGTGCTAGAATTAATAATAAACATATACCTAAAAATGTATTGTCTCGAATATTGTATATTAGCAATGTTGAATATATAATTGGCATAATATATGGGTATGAAGAATAGGAACAACCGGAACTAAATAAAACTAATCCCAACAATGTGAATATTATTTCTAGTTGGAGAAAGGCTGATACGAGATGCAAAGAGTTAATTTTGTTTGTGTTAAAAATACAAACTGTATAATTTATACTCTTGGAAAATATTTCTTATTTCCATAACATTGTATAGGGATGGTAGAAATAAAATATAAAACTAAGAATAAGGGTACTAAACAGTGCTGCGTTTCAAAGTTTATAATATTTTCTAAACGTTTTATTTAGTAGAGGTAAATCTATTCTTGAACAAGTAATTAATGTTTTAATTCTTGGTGTACAAAATTCTGGATGCATGCATTAATTTCTTGAAATTTTTGTTGTTATGTCTATAGTTGAGATATTCTTAATATTTTAGGAAGTCGTTTGACATAGATCTCATATATAAAGGAGAATGTCAATGAGAGGTTTCATGTTAGACATTAATAAACAAGACGTACACTGAAATTTTGTTGTTATGTCTATAGTTGAGATATTCCCAATATTTTAAGAATTCGTTTGACATATATCTCAGATATAAAGGAGAATGTCAATGAGCGGTCTCATGTTAGACATTAATAAACAAGATGTAGACTTGAAAGATATAAATATTGACTTACATGTTAGTTCTTACCCGACAGTTAATTTTAGTACTAAGACCAAAGATAAGAAATTAAAGATAGTACATATATCTATGGCTAATAACAACGTATTTCCTTTGTATACAAAGGATAGAAGGTTGTCACATCTGAAATTAAGGAGATTATAATTAGATAATTATTTTATTGAACCTTAATGATGGGTATGTATCTTCAAAACCTGAAATCTCGATTATTAAATGAGATGGTTTTGTAATAGACTGTAAAATGTAATAAGTTATATTACATACCTTCATGATACTATGTTCTTTAGCAAGTGATATTTGTATAACATGGAGAACTAGTTTAAGATTCTTGCTGAACATATTTCAAATTGCAATTTAATATTTGAATGATAGTTTTGTATGCATGAATCATGTTTCATCTAATACATAACATTATTCTTTGAGACATATTTTGTTGTCTCAATGTAACAAATGATGAATCATGAATTGGTTCCAAAATTCGACATTCATTCTGAAAGATGTAAAATATATATGTAAATTAAATTGCTTAGAGGAATTTCTTTTTATAATAAGAATTCTGAAATTCTAGATTTAGTTCACCATAACATTTGTGAATTTAATGAAGTTACTAACAGGAACTGGAAATTGTTATTTTATAACATATGTGGATGATTTGTGTAGATATTGTTATGTCATTTTACTTAAAAGTAAAATTGAGACATTAGAAAACTTAAATTTTTTTAGATGGAAGCTAAAACTCAAACCAATAAGGTACTTAAATGATTAAGGTATGATGGGAAGAAGAACATACCTTGAACTTGTTTGTTGGAATTTTTAACCACTCAACTGTGTAGTTCATGAAGGTTGTTGCTCCTTGTATACCATGGTCTATTGGGATTGTAGAACGTAAAATCTAATTCCTTATTTAAATGGCTAATAAATTTCTCCATACCTCAAGTTTACTCATACATATGTGGAAGAAACTTTGAATATGGCTTGCAAAATTTTGAATAAAGTTTTCCGTAGACATAATAAGAGTAACTTGATAGAATTATTGATTGAGAAAGAATTGTTCCTCTAATATCTTTAAATGTGGGGGCATTTTTACTAAGGTATATGTCTCTGAACACAAAAGAAAAGAAATTAGAAAAACGGTTGATGCCATTTTACTGGGTCATGTAAAGACAAGTTACACCTTTAGATTTATGATTGTAAAATCTGAAATCTTAGGCTATAAGGTCTATACAATTGTGATATTATGTACGACATTCTGTGATAATGTGTTTCCCATGAAAACTGGGTGTAACTAAAGAAATATCTCATAAAAGATTCATTATACACATGGTCTTTTCTCGAGTACGTAGAAAGGATGAGAAATGTGGGGGGGCAACTTAGAATTTACTATTTCTGAATTTATTGATTCTGATGAAGTGGCTGAACAAAGGAGAAGTTAATTACTAAGATTTTCAAGGATGATAGAAGTGAGTTTGTCACTTATATATCAAAGATGATCTTGTTCCTTTCAAAACATGCTATGGATTCTCCAGAAGCTTAGTTTTGGAAAGAATTTGTTAACAAAGAAATCTTATGAATTCTCTCAAATCAATTGTGGGAATTTATAGATTTTTCTTCTAGTTGTTCTAAAGTTGTTAGTAAATGGATCCTTAAGATGAAAATAAATTCAGACTGGATAATCAATAATGTACTTTGCTAGGCTAGTTGCTAAGGGTTTTACACTCTGAAGGAATAAAGTATTTTGATACATATTCTATGTTTCCTGCATGAACACAATCTGAATGCTTAAGGCATTGGTTGTCACATATAATCTCATATTCAATAAATGAATGAGAATTTCGTATTCCTACATGGTAATATTCATGAGAAGATATATATGTGTGGAACAACCTGATGGATTTGTCCATTGTAGGAATGAGCATAAAAGTGTGTAAATTTATGAAAGCCATTGCATGGCTTAAAACAAGCTCCTAAGCAATGATATGAGATGTTTGATAGAGTACTATCAATGAAATGCTTCATTTCTAATAATTTTGATAAATGTATCTACTGTAAAAATCATCAATGGTTGATTCATGTTGTTATACATAGATGATGTTTTGTTTCCAATATAAAAGTAATAAATTAGACTATCATTCTTATGTAACAAGTTTTAGATGAAATATATATAAGAGTCATTTATGTGATTTTAAGGCCTAAAATCATGAGGTTACTGATGGTATAACTCTCTAAAAGTCTCATTATGTTGAGAGGATACTAGAGAAGTTTGAGTACACAACATGCAACCATGTTAAGACTCTATATGAACACATAAAAATGTCTTGTATAAGAATGTGACTGAAGTTCTAATGAATTAATTATGATAATTTTTAGATATTGGAAGTTTGATGTATCTTAAGAACCACAGTAGTTCATACATTATGTTTGTTATGTGCAAGTTGAGTAGATACACCAATGATCATGCTAAGACCCATTTAGAAATCTCTTGATAGAGTATTGAGGTCTGTAAAGGGAACGCGCTACCTTGACTTCATTATGACAAATATCCTTTGGTAGTAGAAGGATATAATAATGCATGTCGGTTTGTCATGAACTCTAGGAGTGATGGTGTCTTGTGATATATTTTCCTAGTAAGAAAATGTGTTGTTTTATGGATTGTCTTGGTCTTCTTCTGAAGCTTAGTTGGGTGTTTTATATATGAAATTGAATTGGAAGTTGAATGGCTGCATAGATTTTAATCTAAGTTAGCTATAGAAATTAATATGATTCCTACAATTTCATTTCATATTAATAACAATACAATTATAAAAGATATAAAGATTGACAAGTATAATTAAAACAACTTTGACACATCCAAGTCAAACCTATGTCTATAAGGGAGTTAGTGTCTTGTAGGGTCAAGGCTTGACTACGAAGGTACCTTTTTTTCTTATAAAGCCAATCCTTTAACTATATGTCTTAATATGGCATTAGCTAAGAAATTCAGGTTGGGGATGGGACTGAAACCCCTTCTTATTCATAGGTAGTAGCAACCCAACCCAAAAGAGTGGAGATCCCATGAATTGGGTTCAATGTGGTAATAACAAGCTGTCGGGTGAATTGATGACACTATGTAAATTTATATTTGATGCTTCATGCATCTGTGTGTCTCTCCCCTGAAAACCTATTTAGTGTCATAAGATGCAAGTTAGTAAGAGATTAGTCTCTGAATGGAGTCAAGTCCTAGGACAGGATGCAAGCAGTACATCCTTGGAGACTTCAACTGAGTGATTGATGTTGTGTGGGCCACAACAAGGAACATGGTTGTTTACTTTATCAATCATGATTTCCTGATTAGGATGCATGGACTTTAATGCATCGTTTTACTCCTTTACTGCCATGTCTTTATTATGTTTTTACCAACTGATACTCTTGCAACCAAAGTTCAGGTTCAAGACTTTAGTTCACTTAGTTCATGTGGGAGTCTACGTTGGATAACTCAGGTAGATTCAAACCGAAAGGTATCTACTAAAAGCATAGTATGGAGGATGGTTTGGTAGGGCACTACACATTGAACTTTGTGGGGGATTGTTGGATATATAACTTCTGTTGTTATTATTTAGCATGGGTTAAGCCCAATGTAGTGCAACCAGTATATAATGGAAAAGAAAGTAAGTTACTCTTTTTGTATAAAAGGATAATTACGTTATTAATTACTGATTTAATTAATTGTATCTTTTTGAAATGGTTCAACAACTTTCTGTTATATGAATAAGAGATGAAGTTAATTATTTATATAATTAATGGTCTTCTTTCCTTAATGGTAAAGAAATGTGCGTTTCGTGTACAAGAGTGATCTAGTGATCGTGTCAGTCTAGGCATAGGACGTGGGGCGTGAAAGGGTTATAAAAATGGAAACATGTCATTAGGGTTGGACACACAATGAATTCAGTCTCTCTCCGCATAACGCATAGCCGTCATCTGTCGTTTGCAAGAGACAAGAGATGTGTTCCTTTGACAGAGTGTTTCTCTTCTTTTCCTTTCGCCCATCTGAATTGTTGCTTCGTGGAGACTTGTCTTCAGAACGAATCGAGCATTCACAAAAGTTGTCTCATGGAGATCCTTCTCCTAAACGAGACGAACAATGTTGTCCTTCTATTCCTTTGGCACGATCTGTCCAGGTGGTGGTACATGCGATCGTTGCGCTACACTGGTGGTGCAAATGTTTCGGCATCAAATTGACGTGTCAGAAGAGCAACGTTAAACGCAAATAGATATGCGGAGCAACTCAGCTTCTAGCTTTAACCAAACGAGGCGAACGACGTGAAGTCATCTGTTACACGACAGCCAAACGACGTGGCATTAGGTGTCAACGTAACAAGCAAGGCTATAGATGTCTAACAACAGTGAGATTAGACAAACGACTTGGCGTCAAGCGTTAGTGAGACGAGCTAATGATATAGACTTTGCTGCATTCTTAATGACTGGATGGACTGGAAGAACATTTCTTATACGAAGGATTGCAAGGCAATGATTTCTTTAAGTATATATATGTATATAAATATACATGTCTTGTTTCTTAACGAGACGGTCCGGTCAGGAGTTTCTTACTATTTTATTTATGTTCTCCTACAATATTTTATTTTTGTATATCTTATCCTGATCTACCTATAATTGTTAATTATTTGTAATTGTTTGTTGTTGCATGTAACGACGTTTACACCTAAATTATCTAACTATATATATATATATATATATATATAAATAGTCAGGCTACATTCGAGTGTACAAATCGTGCTCTACATTCAAGTGGTGTTTTCATATGTAGACTCTGTTTTTGTAAAATATAAACCATAAATATTTATTGTCATACTATAATTAGGCTACGTACAAATTTTGATCCCATTTGGATGAGTGTAAGTCAATCACGCAAGGAAAAAAAATCGACGCACAAAATTAATTTGAAATACAATATTTTTGTGGTCATTATAATATGACCTATACATTTCCAAAAGGGCTCAAATTTTATATATGAGCTATTCACAACATGTTTAAGAAGGTCAATAGATTAGATTTTCAAAAAATATATTTTATCTTACAAAACTACTTGAGTGTATTCTGCTCCAGATACACTTGATTGTATTCAAGTCTTACTCATATATATATATATATATATATATATATATATATATATATATATATATATATATATATATATATATATATATATATATATATATATATATATATATATATATATATATATATATATATATATATATATATATATATGTCTGTGTGTGTGTATATATGTATGTATATGTATATGTATATATATGTATATATATATCTGTATATATATATATATATATATATATATATATATATATATATATATGTATATACATATATATGTATGTATATACATATAAATATGTCTGTATATACATATATATATGTATGTATATACATACATATATATGTATGTATATACATATATATATATGTATATATGTATATATAAATATATATATATATATAAATATATATACATACAAATATATGTATGTATATACATATATATATGTATATACATACATAAATATATATACATATATATATGTACACATTCATATATATATGTATATACATACATATATATATGTATACACACACACACACATACACACACACACACACACACACACAC